>OY101441.1:81795934-82395934 GCA_956483585.1 Gymnocheta viridis | reverse complement strand
AATATGTACTATACACACATACTTAATAAATAATTCTAATGGAACAAAATATATCAGACTTAAAAGAAATATTAAAAATTTTAAAGAAAAGTCCAGGGAGGACATATACAGAAAAGACAATTCAAAGCAAATTAGAAACGATAGAACATATCAGAAAAGATTTTCAGTCGAATACACTCCAAGAAAATGATGAATATAAATTATCTGCTCTGAAATTAGAATTTAATAATATATATAGAAAAATTAAAGAATACTTATTGGAAAGTCCGAAAGAATCAAAAAAACACAAACATGGCTGCATTTAATTTAGAAACAGCATCAAAAGCATTACCTTTGTTCAATGGTAATTATATAGAATTAGAAAGTTTCCTAATAACAGCAGAACTCATTAATAAAACTTTATCAGACACAGCAAAAATGGATTTTCTTCAGTATGTGTATCATGCTAAACTATCCTCATAGGTTAGAACATCAATTGAAAGTTATACAAAACCCTGAAGCACTAAAAAATGTACTAGAACAAAGATACATAAGCACTAAAAAAATAACACAATTACAAAACAAACTAAGCACATTGTTCCAAAGAAAAATGTCAGTTAATTCATTTAAAGAAAAAATACTAAATATAATAGATAGCCTAAACAAATTAGGATTAGAAGAATTAGGAGACAGTGCCTCAATAGCAGAAAATAACGTAATAATTAAATTAAATAGTAAATTAGCCCTAGATACTTTCAAAAAAGGACTAAACGAAGACTTTAAATCGACCATATACGCTTCTCGACCAACTACTTTATAAGAAGCATCAGAACTTGCAATTGAACTTGAAAATGAAAAAAGAGCGACACATAACGAAATTCTATAGATCAGAAGAGATAAACCACGCTATCAACCACAAAATTACACTAAAAATAATAATACAGTTTCTAACTATAACAATAACAGACCACACAATAACTACAACGCTGACAGAAATAATTACAATAGAAACAACAATTATGATAATAGTAACAATAAGTCACCAAGAAACACCAATTTCTCTACAAATAACTTTAACTCTTAACAGATTTAATAATAATTTCAACAACAACTACCAAAATAATAATAATAGACCCAATAACACGAGAAACTTCAACAACAGTCACGATAACAGTAACGGAAACAACAACAGATATATACACACTATACAAGATTCGGGAAACGTAACAGGCCCGGAATACATAACTATCTCACAATAACACAAATTGCATAATCACAAAATACAAAAATAAACAACTTATATTTCTTGTCGACACAGGTGCAGATATATCACTATGTCGCATGTGTTCAGAATTCGAAGGTGAACAATATAATCCAGAAGAAAAATGTAAACTCACTGGAATAACTACACAAGAAATAAATTCTTTAGGCATGATAAATTTAGCACTAACTTTTACTGACGAAATATGTAACCACTCTTTCCAATTAGTAAAATCAGATTTTCCAATAGAAACAGACGGCATAAAAGGAAGAGACTTTTTAAAGAAATATCTCTGTAAAATAGATTATGAAACATTTACAATATCTTTTTTTTTAATGATAATATTATAACCCTTCCAATGCATACAAAAACAATTTCTTCATTACAAATAAAAATAACTCCAAGAACAGAAATTATACAAGCAATAAAATTAAATTTAATCGAAGACAGCGTAATTTTCAATAATGAATTAAAGCCAGGTGTATTTCTAAGTAATTCAATAGCCCCCAAATGTGGCATGACACACTTAAAAATATTAAACACAACAAATGAAGAAATAACTTTACAGGGCATTAAACTCCAAACTGACCCACTTAAAAATTATGATGTATTAAGTTACAACAATAAAAACAGCAACGAACATTTTAACAAAATATTGAATGAATTGCAATTAGACCATAATGACGAATATGCAAAAGCACAATTAAAAGAAATATTTAAAAAATATCAAAACGTTTTTCATGTAGAAGACGAAAAATTGAGCGTCAACAATTTTTACAAACAGAAAATCACGACCTTAGACAACACACCTGTTTACATAAAAAACTACAGACTACCACACTCACATACTGACATAATAAATGAACAAGTACAGAAAATGCTAGAAGATGAAATAATAGAACCATATAATGCTCCACTCCTCTTGGTACCAAAGAAAAACATTGAGGATAAGAAGAAATGGAGACTAGTTGTAGATTTTAGGAAACTAAATGATAAAATTATTAATGACAAATTTCCTCTAACAGTTCCTTTCACCAAATTGAATTAGAGAAGGAATCTAGACCTTTAACTGCTTTTTCCACACCACAAGGACATTTTCAATTTAAGAGACTACCATTCGGACTAAAAATTTCATCCAATAGTTTTCAAAGAATGCTTACAATAGCATTATCCGGACTAGAATCCGAAGCATTTCTTTATGTAGATGACATAATCGTATACGGTTGTAGTTTAAACCACCACAACAAAAATTTAATAAAAGTTTTAGACCGATTACAAAAATACAACTTAAAACTAAACCCAAAAAAATGTAATTTTCCAAGACCAGAAGTAATTTACTTAGGACACTTAATAACAAAGGACGATGTAAAAACAGACCCATCTAAATACGAAGTAATAAAAAACCACCCAAAACCAAAAAACGCGGACGAAGTAAGACGATTTGTTGCATTTTGCAATTATTACAGAAAATTCATACCCAACTTTGCTGACATTGCCAAAGACCTAAACGCACTATTAAAGAAATCAACAAAATTTATATGGACGGAAAAATGCAATTCTCAGAAGCCTGGTCAACTTCAAATATGGGAATGCACATCCATGAAAGATATAAAAAATATTAAAAAAATGCAATTTAATAGATTTGAAAACATAAAAGTTGTCGACATATATATTGAAAATAATATTGTGCACATTGGACATAATGATAATTCATCGAAACCACTTTCGACCATGGAGAAATTATGTACCCAAAATAAGAATGATATCAATATAGGATGTAACGATAATTCATCGAAACAAGATTCGATTATGAAGAAGATACATGCCAAAAATATACAAGATAATGATAATATGCAAGCAAGATTCAGCGATAACAAACAAAACACATAAAAGAACCACTTACACTAACAAACACACCAAACAATAGTTTTGAAGTAATTTCAATTGACACCGTATGTCCTCTTTGTATTTCAAATGATTACCGATACATTTTAACAATGCAATGTGAACTGACTAAATTTGTTGTTGCACACGCCATGCAAAGAAAAGATGCAATCACTACAGTAAAAACATTAGTCGCACAATTCATTTTGAAATATGGTCAATTTAAGGTACTTAAGTCCGACAGAGGGACAGAATTTACAAGTGAAGTTATGAGTAACATATGCTCATTATTACAAATTAAACAAGTATTCTCAACCCCTTATCATCACGAGACGTTAGGAGCAATTGAAAGAAACCATAGGGTTCTAAATGAATTTTTACTAACTAAAGCAAATGATCACGAATGGGACAAGTGGATTCCATACTTTACTTTCGCATATAACACAGCACCACACATAGACACAGGGTATACACCATTCGAATTAGTTTATGGAAAATTACCACACTTGCCATCCGACAGTTTAGATACTGAAAGAAAATTTTACAATTATGAAGATTATGTACTAGAACTAAAAACCAAACTAAAATACTCTCTAAATAGAGCTAAAAATATGCTATCAAGAGCTAAAGAAAAAAGAATTAACAATACAAAATACACAAACAAATTAAATTTGAAAATAGGAGACCTAGTGTTAGTTAAAATAGAAAAAAGCATCAAAGTCCATACAAAGGACCATTTAAAATAATAAGTAGGAATGGCGTGAATACCACAATAGATTACAATGGAATAGAGAAAACATACCATAATAATAATTTAAAACCATTTAAAACATTAGAATAAAAATCTTAATATAATTGCTTATATTAAAAACATGATATATACAAAGATATTTAAACTAGTTATGTATATAAATAAATCTTAAGTAAATTTCGTAACAATACTATGGGGATTAGAAAAATTCCTCCCCTAATTTTTCTCTTAAGGTTGAGGGTGTGGTGTATCTCATAAACTCATATTGCTTGTACTATGCATACAACAAAACAATTAATAAAGTATCAATAACATTTCTTTTTGTTGTGTGCATGGTGCAATATTGAATTGCTTATTAATAACTATTTGAATGACACATTTCTATTCGAGTGCGATTCTGAATACAAAGTACAATGATTGGTCAAATGGAAATGTGAATATGAAACTTCATAGTATTGAAAGAGAAAGAAGAAATAATTGTATGTTATAATAAGTTAGAAAGGTTAAGATTAATTTTCAAGACTAGTATATAAGCATAAGCAAAATTTAATAAAAACAGACTTTAATTTAAAACATAAACTGGCTACATCAGCCTTGTCTTATTTTGAAGTTTCAAGAATCTTTTGGCACTTCTTTCGAACGCCTAACTCTTAAGCTGGTATCCCTAACAGCTGTATAAAATATACAAGGGACTATAGGGAAACAGAAGAAACACCCACTAACACAAAAACTTACCCCACACTTATTATTATTATATACTGAATTCAATTCACACGTAATGTATACAACAGGCACCCCCTTTTTTTTGTTGAGATGCATGTTAAACAAGGATTGTCCCTTTTTGTAAACAAAAAGTTTTCGCGGTCAGGCAGTTAAATTGGTTAGTTAAATGACCGTCTTTATTCGAGCCTAGAATTGAATTAATTAATCTTAATTCAATTCGCTTTTATTAAAGTTCTTAGCTTCTAAATTACTTACAATTTTAGTGTGGGAAAATGCTTATACTGCAGGTCGCTTGCAACACGAGCAGACTTTTAATTATGCTGAGTTGCAATGTGATTTCGCAACAATTATTATTGAACTTAAATTAGGTGTTAGTAAAAGCGGATCATGTTACAACACGCGCAGACATAAAATATGATGAGTTGCAATATGGTTTCGCAACAAGTGTTCTTAACCCATTAACTAAGGTGTTAGCTACTAAGGTGTTAACTCCCCCCTGTTTAAAAATCAGCGTCCCCCTGGTCCGACAGATTCTTTAGTGTCATTTACAGGTGAATTAAGGGTTGGTAGCCTTGATGGTCCAAATATTTTTTTCCATAAAACAACTACGATACTTGCAATAATTGCTACTAAAAGATAACCCATTAGTTGAGACCAAAGGGAAAGGTTCAGGTGGTATTTCAGGTGTTCAATGTGTCCTCTATTTTTTTTCCTGAAGTTCATGCAAGAAATTTAAGTCAAGCTTTCGCTCCTTTTCGTAAATATTGGATAATAAAGGTGGAAGGGCTTGTATGTTCGTCATTCTTTCGTTTATGAATTTCCTGTTCGCGACTCTTATGGTTTCATTAAAAAATTTAATTAAATATGTACCATATAGACTTCTATTGTTTTGTTGCGAAGAAATTACCCCCTTGAAATTTGTTACAAAAATTAAATCGTCTCCTAGCTGTTCAATTACAGTTTCCTTGTTGGTCAAAAATGTGCAATTTGCATTAATGCCCTTTAGGATTTTTAACAGGCATTCGTCTTCACCGAGTTTCTTCAATTGGTTAGGACTGCAAACTGTTATGTTACCCATTGATGTGCAGCTATCCTTGATACCATACGCATCCTCATTACTGAGGAGTACTGCGCTATATCTAATGTCAAGTTGACGGTTTTCACTTATGGCTGCCCTTGCTATTATTTTTTGGATTTTTTTTGGGTTTACTTTAGGTATTGATAGAATGTATAGCAATGATGTACCGTTTGAAAATATACTGGGTTTTCCATATTCGACAGCTTCGATTTCGTTGTTGTATGGTAGTGAGTCCACCTCAGAAACTATACGGCGAATTTCTTCCATATCCAAAAGATTAGTGTTAATAACGCCACTTTTTGCTAGTTGACAGGCTGGTACTACTTCTTCAATATCGATTTTTATTATTAGTAGTTGGTTCAAGGACTCCTTTGTAACTTCCTCCAACTCGGATTTGGAAATTTTATTAGTGAAATTATTAATCAAATTATTCATTTGTTTCACTACTTCGTTTGTTGTTTCGAACAGCTTGTTATTTATGACGTATTGATGTTCGTTATTGGAGATGAGATTTTCTTGACTTCCCAAAACTTGACTCCAATCTGCTGCATCTGGATTTCCTGCAATCCATTTCCATGGTGAACCAATCCAATTTATGGATCTTTTACTTCTTGTAATTCCCTTGACTGAATTTATCCGGTCATGGGCTTTTTGCAGATAAAACTCGAATGTTTTTTTGTTCAACTCACTGCTTTTAATTGTTGAAAACCCATCTGCTGTGTTGCGAAGCATCTCTTCCAATCTTTCTAAGTTTATCACATGTACCACATTGAGGTAACCATTTATGATCCATCCGTCACCAGTTTTGACTGTTACTATTGGGGAATTGTACTTGAAGACATGATAAGCGACAGCGACGTGGAGTAGTAAAAAAGATCTTAAGTAATTAAATGTTAGTTAGTACAATATTTAACGTAAATTAAGTTATAATTCTGCAAGTATAAGTTATATTATTAATTTAGCCATTCGCCCACTAATATTATATAGCCAAAGTAAGTTATTATTAAAAAGAAAAAAATATATAAAAAATTTAGTTTTGTGATTCTTATAAATTTTTTTTTTATATTATTACCGCTTCAGATCTCAAGTATTATAAAGGGGTTTACATTTTAAGGTTATTCCTTAAAGAAAAGGTAAATTATTTAACTTTTACAAATTTGGTGTTAAATTCACATGATAATTTTTACATATGTTTTATACATTTGGTGACCTGTAAGTGCAGGGATTACCCGGTTTTCTTCATATGAGATTTATGATACTTCCTCCCCTTACTTGTATAAAATGTTACAAGATTATCAACGGAAACTCTGTGCCGTTTGTATATTGGTTTATGCTTTGGTTTAATTTGGTTGTATCTAACAAATACTTCCTGATTTTCTTCCAACCTTGTTGGAACTGACCTGTTTTTGTTCAGCATATCATTAGTGGACCTTTGATTGCTCTCAATGAGCCCACGAATATCTTGATTTACCTGGTCACGGAAATTAGCTAACTGTTGATAATTAAATCTTTCGGCTCTATTAAAAAATATGTCAGATGGTTTCTTTTTTATAACCGAGTGTACTGAGTTATTGTAACGATCTACAGCGAGGTTAATCAATTCCTTAGGGCTGAGATTTCCTATTTCCCTAGACACGCAACGATATATTTCTATTAACGTTGAGTGAAATCTTTCGACCTGGACGTTAACTTCACTTTTCTGAGTGGGAGTAAAATAAATTTCGATATTTAGAGATCTAATAAAGTTCAATATAGTAGGTGTCAAGAAGCCTCTTTCGTTATCCGATACAAGTATACGTGGTACCGAAAAATAAAGCAGAACTTTGGCTAATTTGCTCCTCAGGTGGGTAGCTGAGCGGTTCTTAATGCAAAACAGTTTAGCGAACTTTGAAAACTTATCGATACAGCTTATGAACTTGAACCTCTGAATCTCGAAAATATCGAAAATTTCACAGGGGTACGTAGGGACAGGTGTTGGCTGTATCTTGGGCTTAGTGGGATGTCTTTCGTATTTATTTAGTTTGCATACTTCGCAGTTTTTAGTGTAAGTTCGAATAAGACTTCTCATGCGGGGAAAATAATAGTTTTCTAATATTTGCAAGCTATTTTCCTTATCGTTCCTATGAGCGCGCCTATGCTCGCTCTCTATAATTTCACAAGTTCTTTCTGGATTAGTAATATCTTCAACTACCATTTGGTTGATTCTTATTTTATATGAGATAAAGTGAGCTAAGTATACGTCATTTAGTACTTGAATAAAATTTTCGGGAATTTTAATACCGTTAATACAATTAGGACTGAGACATCTTCTCAAAGTTTCCGTTAAGGATTCTAAGGTAATTTGGTAGAGAGTAGCATGGTGTCTAGTAACCCCTGGGTGAGGTTGTATACTACTGTGTAATTCCTTACCCTGTCGTCTAATTATCTGATTTTTGAAAACATTTAATGGGGCTTCTACATGGGCGTTTAAATCAGTAGAGTCTTGCTGAGCGCTATGGACTGTTTCGGCGCACTGCTCTTCTGCTTCATCAGCAGTTATGGTTTCGGAATTTCCTTCTGAAGCTGTGTCTGTCTCAAAATCACTAAGGGTAAATGCTTGGCTAAGGTTCGATTCAAGTCGGGACAATGCGTCAGCTACGACGTTTGACTTACCAGGTTTGTACACGAGTTCGTAGTTATACTCCTCGATCCTGGCTTTCCAACGTTTCAATTTTTCGTTGTGATTCTGATTTCCTAGAGCATAGGTTGGTGGTTGGTGGTTAGTAAAAATCCGTACTTTTTTAGCTCCATAGAGATAAGATCGTAGGTTAACTAGGGCCCAAACGATGGCCAACACTTCCTTCTCATTGGTTGCGTAATTCTCTTCCGTTTTTCTTAACGAACGAGAAATAAAGGCTATGGGTTTGTCTGATCCTGTGAAGTTTTGGGACAATACCGCTCCAATGGCATAGTTAGAAGCGTCGGTTGTCAAGTTAAAAGGTTGGTCAAAATCTGGGAACGCCAATACTTCAGATAACATCAATAAGATTTTCAATTCATTGAAAGCCTTTTGTGCCTCCTCTGTAAGTGTAACCGGAACCTTTCTAGATGAGTTTGCTTTAACCTGGGCATTTTCTCCTCTAGTAAGATCAGTTAAAGGTTTGGCGACTTTAGCATAATCTGTGATAAACTTCCTATAATAGGATGTCATACCGAGAAAACTTTTTAAATCTTTAAGTGCGCCAGGGGGAGCTAAATTCTGTATGGCCTCCATTCTTTTGCTTTCTAAATAAAATGAGATTTTCACTTACTAAAAACTGACTGACTAAATTTACGGGGTTCAACGCACAATGGTTTCGTGATAGTGATAAAATTGAAAAAAAGGTAATTCTTCTCTTTTCTTGTTAATTATGTCTTTTAATAGTAAGGGAGGAAGGGTATCCGAGCACTTACCTGGTTAATCCAATTCTAGGTTTACAAAAAAAAAATATTTTCGGTTTAACAATTCAATATTTAAATTTAAATTTAATTCACGTACACGATTCCCGCGATGTACATCTGTTTATGGAAACAAATTTAATTAGAATTTCGTTTTTTACTTTTACTTTTATTTTAACTTGGCTCGCGATGCTCGTAAAATTAATTTTAATAAAAGTGGAACACTGTATTTTGCACATAAATAAATTATTTTATACTTTGTACTTCTTAAATTTATTTCAAAATATTTTACACTTTCCACTTAATTTTTCAAACCTACATTTATATTTTAGTTAGCTTTTGTGCTACCATGAATTTTATTTTATTTCATCTTTAAAAAATTGCGCTCTTGGAAATTCTATTTATCATTTATTATTTCTATTACATTCTAATAACATTTATTTATCCTTTATTTTCCTTTTTCTATTTTTAAATTTAATTTATTATTTATTTTTAATTTTTTATTTAATGCTCTTAAAATAAAATTTATTTACCATATTTTATTTCTTTCTCAATAAAATAAAATTTATTTAGCATATTTTATCTTTTTCTCATTTTTTTCTTTTACTTAAGTTATTGTGCTCTAAAAAAAATTATTTATTATTTTCTCCTAAGGAATCCTTTGGATGGAGGATCGTATAGTCCTTTTTCGGGGGCTACTGTCACCGTATTAAGGCACGATTTCTCTCACCCTGCAAACCTTCCCACTGTGACCCTTCATTACCAGGCCAAAGTAAGACTTATTTCCCATTAAGTGGTGTAGGTTCTTATGTTGACTACAGCTTACAGGAGATCCCCCACTTAGCCTTCTGTAATGAAACGGTGTCGCGAAGGAGTGTTGTACATTTTCCCAAAAGGATTAACAAGTTACTTTATTATCTTGTAAAAAAAAATTTTATATTATTTAATTATTGTTCGGTTATAGCCATGGAGGGAAGATCGTGTTATCCTTTTTCGAACAGAGCTAACGCTAAGTCGTACTAAGGCACGATCGGTCTCACCCGGTGATCCTTGCCAACCTTTGCTTTATTACCAGGAAAAAGATTGGGCTCATCCCCACTCAGTAGTGCGGGTTCTTATGTTAACTGCAACTTGCGAGGATGTGTGAGCGTTTTTTAACCTTCTGTAATCTCGAAATTAAGCAAAAAGCGTTCGAAGGAAGGTTACACGTTTTACCAGAGGACTCTTTTATTTCTTTATATAGTGACATAAGGAAAAAAAATTTTTACGCACCGGAGGGCCTGGAGTTCAGGATCGCGGCACGCTGAAACCATGGGCTTCATATTGGTCACTTTAATTGGTTAAAGCACATTTAACAAAAAAAAAAAACAATAAGCACAATTTTCCGAGCTCCTTTAAAAAAGGACATATTCTTTTTTCTTTAATCAGAATATTATTTTCATTACTAACTTCCATTTCTCACAATTCACATTTACTACAATTATTCACATCAATTTCTTTCAATATTTTTTCTCTTATATTTTTGTTTTATTAATTTAATTAATTTTCTTGCTTTGATTTTAATTCTAACTTAAACACTTTTTCATTATCGCGAGCCAAGTTTCCTTAAGGATTCGGCACATCCTTTTACGCGACTGGCCGGTCTCTGCTCGGGCGCCAGTTAAACAAGGATTGTCCCTTGTTGTAAAAAAAGGGTTCGCGGTCAGGCAGCCAAGGCGCCTGACCGCTAGTGTACTCACACTTCAAACTTCTTAAATAAAAAATCGATTGGTTAGTTAAATGACCGTCTTTATTCGAGCCTAGAATTGAATTAATTAATCTTAATTCAATTCGCTTAGCTTCTAAATTACTTACAATTTTAAGTGTGGGAAAATGCTTATACTGCAGGTCGCATTGCAACACGAGCAGACTTTTAATTATGCTGAGTTGCAATGTGATTTCGCAACAATTATTATTGAACTTAAATTAGGTGTTAGTAAAAGCGGATCATGTTACAACATGCGCAGACATAAAATATGATGAGTTGCAATATTGTTTCGCAACAAGTGTTCTTAACCCATTAACTAAGGTGTTAGCTACTAAAGTGTTAACTTGCATGTTAAGCCATAATAATAATTCAAATTAGTGTTACAATTGATCTACAGTATATCGTTAATTCAATTGAAAAAAAGACATGTTGTTAGTATAATATGTTATCCTTATTCCATCATACATACATTTTATATATATATATATATATATATATATATATATATATATATATATATATATATATATATATATATATATATATATATATATATATATATATATATATATATATAGATATATAAATATGAATGGTGTTGATTGATATATCTAGTTACATGAATTTTATTGAACATTTTGTTTCATTCAAAGATTTAAAAAAGACCTTAAACCTAATTTTTAAATGTTTAAGGTCTACTGATGATTTGGCTTTAGCACCAATGAAGTGCATGTATATAGACTAGCTAAAAACCCTCAACCAACAAAAGTTTTTTAAATCTTTGAAAAAAGATAACGAGACAATCTCGATTAATATAAATTTAATAGTTTCACTCAAAGCTTAACGACCTTACCTCCTTGACGCGGTCTTAATTGACGCCTAGGTGTACCTACTTCGGGGTGGTAATGTGTGTGTGAGTTGGAATTACATTCATCTTGAACCACGTCGCCTTCAGGCGGAACTACATTGCTTGTAGAAGCTGCAATATCATTGTGTGTAATAGCTCCGTCATGCACCGTGAAATAGCTGTTTTTACCATTTAGTTTTGGACTTCGTATCTGATTGAGATGCCTTTTAATTTGCCGATTATTGTTAGTTAAAACGCAAAGGTATGTTCTTGGGCCAAGTTCTTTATTGATTGTTGCTGAAGACCAACCGGCTTTATTAGGATCTGTGTAATCGAACCCAAACTCTTTCAGCCTTATGGAAGTCAACATTTCGCTTTCCCCGGTAATTGATAATACTTTAGTTCTGGTTTCGAATTATTGCATCTTGTACTAACGGTGGTTTAATCAAACTGTACAATGCTTTGCATTGCGATAGTCTGCTAAAAATCGACAGATGATGGTATCCAGGTTTGCATGGTTGTCACATTTAAGATTGGCATAAATAGATTTTTTTTAATTTTTACAAAATTTTCAGTTTGGCCATTTGTCGCAGGATGACCAGGAGCTGTTAGAATATGTCTGACCCCATTGATTTTTAAAAATTCCTGAAACTTTTCAGAAACGAATTGTCGTCCGTTGTCAGACACAAACGTGTCTATTATACCATATCGTGCAAACAAATTTCTCATTTTGCCAATGATAAAATTAGATGTTATATCTTTTGTGGGAAAGACTTCTTTCTACCCATTTTGAGAATGAGTCAATGACTATGAATAAGTAGTGGTTTGTGATATGGCCTGCAAAGTCGACATGTACACGACTACATACAGAATCAGTGGTCCTCCAAGGAATTAATTGGCTTTTTTCGGGGCTAGCCTGAAGCTCTTAGCAAGGAACACAATTTTTAATTATTTTTTCAATGTCATTGTCAAGGCCAGGCCAGGCCAGGCCACCACATGTACGATCTTGCCAAAGCCTTGGTTTTGACGATACCTAAGTGTGAAATATGCAATTGTTGTAATACTTCATGTCGAAATTTTGGAGGAATAACAGATCTATATCCCCACATTATAGAACCATATTCTAGGTTCAATTCATTGGCTTTGTTACGAAATGGTTCAAAATTTTGAATCCTTCATATTATAAAGAGTGCCTGATTGAATTGCCTCAACAACCTTCGAAAATATAGGATCACGACATGTTGCTCTTGCAATGTCTTGAAAGTTTATGTGCATGCAATTTTGTGAATCGATAAAGTTTATATAGTTACTTACACTTACACATATTCGATAATATAATCGAACCCTGACAGTATTACTGCCCATTGCTGGATACGAGCTTTGTTTCACCAAATAAGGATAATAGAGGTTTATGATCAGTGCGAATCGTAAACTTGTTTCCCAAGAGATATTGTCGTAATTTTGACACACTGAAAATAATAGCTAAACCTTCCTTTTCAATAGGCGCGTAGTTTAATTCACTTTTGGTTAAAGCACGAGAAACAAATGCTATTGGTTTTACAGAATCATCAGGAAGCTTGTGTCTTAGCACTCCAGCAACGGCATTGTTGCTGGCATCAGTGGTCAAAATAATCGGCAAATTCGCATTGAAATGAATTAAAACTTGATCTGATATAAGATCTTTCTCGATTTGTTCGTACGCCTGCTGGCATGCCTTTGACCAAATAAATTTGACATTTTTTGACAGTAAATTATATAAATGTTTCATTTTGTCAGCAAAGTTGAATACAAATTTAGAATAATAATTCACCATGCCTGCAAAGGCTTTAAGTTTGGTCACATTAGTTGGTGCCGGTGCGTTTTTGATGCATGAAATACGCTCTAGAGTTTTTCGAAGACCAAATTTATCTATTTGAAACCCCATATAGGTTACCACAGGTTTAAAGAAAACACATTTGTTCTCATTCAAAGTCAGGCCCGCTGAACTTAGCTTTGACAGGACTGAATCTAATGTTTGTAAATGTTCCTGCAGATTTCTGCCACTGATTGTGATATCGTCCTGGTAGACGACTACTCGTGGAATCCCACGGAAAAGATTTTCGACAGTCTTTTGAAAAATAGACGCAGCCGTTTTAACGCCAAATGGAAGACGTTTGACTCTTAATGTGCCAATATGCGTACTCCACGTGCAAAGTTCTTGAGAGTGGGAATCTAAAACCAATTGGTTATAAGCGTTTGACATATCTAGCTTTGTGAAAAGCTGTCCTCCTTCCAGTGACGCGAAAATTTCCTCTATGCGCGGTAGAGGGTACTTTACATCGTTTAGGTATTTATTTATAGTGACTTTGTAGTCTGCGCATATTCTTAAATCGCCATTTGGCTTAAGAACTGGCACAAGGGGCGTACCCCAGCCAGAATTATCAATGATTTCTAAAATATCCATTTTGATCATGTCACGCAATTTTATTTCGATTCTGTCTTTCCAAGCGAGTGGAAGCGGTCGCGGTTTGCAGAAAATTGGATTTGATTTCTCTTTCAAAGAAAAAGACACTTCATTAATCCGATATTTCCCTAGCTTCGGATATTTTTGTTTAAATTCTGTGATAACTTTATCACAATCACCTTCTGTGATTACCGAGTTTACTTGCAATAATTCGAAACCGAAAGCACGTAGAAAAGTTCTGCCAAGTAAGGGTAGATTGTTTGATTTCGAAACAACAACTTTTAATTTCTTTGTAATCCCTAAATATGAAACCAAAGCGTCGTACTCACCCAATATTTCTATTTAGTTACCGCTGCAATTTACATAAGGTGTGGTACACTTCAACAATGCTTTGTGTTTCTGATATTTGAAAAATGAATCAGCAACCAAGATGCATGGCGCGCCAGTGTCACAAGTTGCTTCAGCCTTGGTTCCATCAATAACCACTGAAAGAGAATACATCTCACTCACATTACCATCTGTATTAATACTGAAAATAGAATTGAATATGTTATTAACATTATCATGCTCTTGCCTTTTGTTAGTATTAGATACATAATTTATTTTGTTAGACTTGGTTCTGCATATTGATGCCAAGTGCCCAATTTTGTTGCAAAAATTGCATGTGCTGTTTTTGTATCGGCATTCATTCGATGAGTGATTTTTCCAACCGCAGTGTACACACGTATTGCGTTTCTTCTCCTTGCTCCTCTTATCGTTGTTGTTGCCACGACTGTTGTTTTGTCTAAGGTTGATGTTGTTTCTGCTTTCTCCCCTAATTCCACGCTGCTTTATGTAATTAACTGCGCTAACGTCGCTGTTCTTCGCTGCTTGTTTTGTCTCAAGTATCATTGCTCTACGCAAAGCTTCATCTGCCGTTAACCGTTCATCCTCCTCACACATTCGTTCGAAAATTTTCTCGGGAAGCCCCATTACAAATTGATTCAAAATAAATGCATCTAAATTGTTTTCGAATTTACAAAATAAAGCCAGTTTTTTAACTCTCGCGTATCACTCCTCTACACTTTCGCTTGAGTCTTTTGTGGCTCCATGAAATTTTTTTCTTTCATGAGACATGATTACTGAAGGCATATAGTGTGTGTCTAGAAGTATACACAATTCTTTGTAAGCCAGACTGCATACGTTGTGTAATGTATTATATGCTTCAGTGCCTACTAACTTTAACAAGGTTATTTTTTTGGCATTTTCTTCGGTGATATTTAATTCCATGAAATGTAAATCAAGCTTTTGCTTCCAAATCGCCCATTTCTCTCTTGATGGTGTGCACTCCGGCAACAATGTTGCATAATATTGGTTTGGAGCTGTCATTGAAGTTGGGTTGGGGCTAATGGTTGTGCCGCGTGTTTCAGATGCACTTTCAGTCATATTAATGATTCTTGTGCTTTTGGTGGTGTCTGCTTAGTTATTAATTGCTTAAAAAGCCACTTAGTTTTAAATGAAGAGTAAAAAAAAAAGTTACTACTTTGGTGCAGTTATTTTTTATTTGCAATTTAATTTTGTAATACAAAATAGATTTTGCAAAATGAATAAAAATATAAGGTTATGAACACGGTTTTTTACTTTTCTTTTTTTGTTTCTCACTCGTCGCCACGGTAATGTCGTGAACGTGGGGGAAAGAAAAGAAGAGGCAACTTGTATTGATCACTGAATAATCTTTATTTCATTCTTCCTTACTCTACTCTAATAATAGTTGACAACGAGAAGCGCTGCCAGATTGTTTACTTATTATATATACTGAATTCAATTCACACGTAAGGTACACATTTATTTTTCTTATTTTTAGCATTTCGGAAGTGTTGATTATTCCAAGGTGGTCCTTTATTACAGTAGACTTTAGTAGTATGTTTGTGGCAGCTCGCGATCACGTTTTTCATACAAAATGAATGTGCATGCCCAACTCGGAAACGTGATCGTTTAAAAAAAATTTTTCTAGGTGGTTAAGTGTATTTATTATGTAAATGCGTTTTCCATCCTTGGATGGTTGTTTGTATTACGAGGTTTCATAAAATTTGTATTGTGTATTAAGAGGTTTCAAAAAAAATTGTATACGTAATTTTTTGTTGTTTTCACATTCCTGATATGAATGTCAGTCAGGGCTCCTATATTAAATATCAGCCCTGAAATTTCTATACGAACACCCCTACCTATGTATATTGAACAACTCTGTTCAATGTTTGTCAGGAAGCTGGAAATTTTCTTCAAAGGTACAAAATATTTCACCGAGTTAAATATGAACGTCCCTACTAATTTTTTTCAGTTTTGATTGTTGAAAGAAAATGAAACTAATAAAAAAGGGTATGGGAGAATTCTTAAGCACCTGCGCATCTCGCTCTATTTTTATTACCCTTGTCCTTTTTGAAATTCCTTATCCTTTCTGTCTATCCAATAGCATTTTCTTTTTATTGCACTTGCCTTTTCCGTCTATCTTTTTTATTGCGGTTAATCTTTTTTTGTTATTGAAAATTCTTGGATTGACATTTTTATGAGTGTCTGTCTCCTCTATCGTCTATCTATTTTTAATGAAAAATAAGGGTGCGGGAAAAAAACAACATGTATTTACATTACATAAAAGTATGCGTGTGACTGCATTTGGATATAGCGGTCCCCTAACGGTTATGTTGCTGTCTCGTTCTATTTCACTCACCAGTGCGTATACTTATGAGTATAAGGATATACAAATACATATATAATTCTTTGATTGATAAAACCTTGCTCTTTTAATCATTAAAACCACGCCCACAGTTTTAAGTATAAATAGATGTTTAGAAAAATAGTATAATTCATTCTTGTTCTGAAAATTTAAACAGCTTATACCATATCGTTAAAAAAGAATTAAATAAAACCGAAAAAATGGCCATCTTTACTTGTAATATCTGCGGAAAATCATTTAATTGCAACTTTTCATTAAAACGTCATGTTCGTCAAGGTTCTTCAATGATGTGCAACGTATGTAATATACGTTTTTCAGGCCGAGTAGAACTTCATTTGCACTTAACAGATCATTCTAAAAGAGAAGAGGAAACTAAAGTTTATTGTAAGGATTGTGGAGAACATATTACTAAAATAATTTGGCATTATCACGTAAGGACAAATAAAAATTAAATTAATTGAGCAGGAAAATCTGATAGTGATGTAAAATGCATCAAGTCTGTATTTAAAAATCTTATCGTTACGTATATGATTGAAAATAGTAATAAATAGTAAATAATAAATTTAATACCTGAAAACATTTTATGTGAATTGCTAAAAAATATTTAGCAATAAAATATAACATTGCACTGCTTTGTGAATACATGTTGATAAAGGAAGAAGAAGATGCGTGCACCATAGATATCAAATCCCATCAGACTAAAATGATTATACTTAATATATCTTCAACAACAGATGATATTCAGCAAAGTTATAGTAACCAGTGCGATGTTATTGTGTAAGTGATTAGTGAATTTCAGGAGCGTGATAGCGGATGGGCATTAATTAAAATATCACGCCTTGAAATAAACATATATCAATATAAATGCATTAAAAGGCCACAGTACATTCCTCTACCACCAACAATCCAGAGAAAATTTGCATGTATTAATGTGCAAAATAATTACGAATTTTGCTTTAAGTGGGCCACAATATCGGCATTATATCCAGTTGATCTTAACTGAAATAGATGCACATCCTATAAAGTCCCAGACATAAGAGAAGAAATTATTACATTACGAAATAGTACAGTTTTAAATTTAAAAAATTATAATTTCCCTCTCGCTGTCAACAAAATTAAAACTTTTGAAGTTAATAACCCGGAAATAAGTATAAATATCTTTGGCCTGGAAAATTATGTAATTGTCAGCCCATACTACTTCAGTACACAGGCAAAAGCCAAGCACGTAAATTTACTACTTTTAGAAGATGGTGAAAGATTCCACTACGTCTGGATTAAAAATATTTCTAGGTATGGTAATAATAGTTATATTGTTGAAAATTAAACTATATTAGAATGATTTTTTTTAATTGCAGATTAATGGGAAGTCAATTAACAAAAAATGGTCATAAAATATACATCTATAATTCTTGCTTAATACACTTCCATAATGAGGTATCATTAAAAATCACAAGGAAAACTGCAATAAAGTTGTAACTAGGATGCCCACGGCAGATAATAATTTAGTAAGTTTTAAAAATTTTAAGAAGCAAATGGATGTGCCTTTTGTTATATATGCAGATTTCGAGTGTATACTTGAATCAGTTAATATTCAAAATTCCTCTAATATTAAATGGGTACAAAAGCATATTCCATTTGCTTATAGTTATTATATAAGATGTTCTTTTAATTCTAGCTTAGATATATTTAGAATATATGTATAGTGGTGATAATTCACCACAACATTTTTTTAAAAACTTGGTCGAGGATAGTTTAGATATTTATAATAAATATTTAAGTATACTTAAACCAATGAATTTCTAAACACCGCTTTAACAGACAAGACAAAATGAGGACACAGCTTGTCACATCTGTAAAAATTTTTTATCTGTTGAAGATCGAGTGGCCGATCATTGTCATTTAAATGGCGAATATAGAGGCCCGCATATAGCAAGTGCAATTTAGAGTACCAAATCGCAAACTTCATCTCTATATTTTTCCATAATCTTTCGGCATATGACTGGCATTTGATTTTCTACGAGAACTTTCATCTATTCAAGGTGATATAAATATAATTCCTTTAAATAAGGAATTATATGTATCCATATCAAAAATAATCCCTGCAAATGAAAAAAAAATACTCTAGAACTACGTTTTCTAGATTCTTGTCGGTTTATGCCATCAAGTTTAGTAAAACTAGCAGGGTTTTTGTCCGATGATGATTTGTCAACCGTTAAATCAACTTACCGCATTGACAGTGAATTCAATTTAATGAAGCGTAAAGGTGTCTTTCCGTATGACTATTTTGATTCAGTGAATCGTCTCCAAGAAAATCATCTACCACCCCGTTCATGCTTCTTTAATAAACTTTCTAATGAGCCGTGTAGTGTAGAGGATTATGAACATGCTCAAAAAGTTTGGAGTACATTCAAATGTAACACTCTGATGGACTATCTTCTATTATATTTAAAAGTAGATGTTTTATTGCTTTGCGATGTATTTGAAAATTTCCGTAAAGTTTGTAAAAATATTTACAATTTAGACCCCTGCCAATATTATACTAGCCCGGGCTTGTCATGGGATGCAATGTTGAAAACAACGGAAATTGAGTTGGAATTATTAACTGATATTAACATGCATAATTTTGTTGTGCGGGGTATTAGGGGGGATATTGTTCAATGCAGTAAACGACATTGGGTAGCCAATAATAAATACGTTAGTGATTATGATCCTACAAAAGAATCTAATTACCTGATGTATTTAGATGAAAATAATTTATATGGCCATGCAATATCTCAATACCTCCCCTTTAAAAATTTCAAGTGGGTAGAAAACTTTGAAAATTTTGATGTAAATAATGTAAAAGAAGATTCAGCATTGGGTTACATATTGGAAGTTGATTTAGAATATCCAACCACATTACACGACTATCATAGCGACTTACCATTTTGTGCAGAAAACAAGAAAATTGAAAGCATGAAACAGCGAAAATTAATAACAGACTTAAACAACAAAACCAATTATGTAATACATTATAAAAATCTTCAACAATGTATTCAACATGGATTGGTATTAAAGAAAATTCATAGAATTCTTGAATTTAGTCAGTCTAATTGGTTGAAAAAATATATTGATATAAACAATTATCACAGAACATTAGCTAAGAATTCATTGGAACAAAACTTTTTTAAATTATTAAACAACTATGGAAAATGTCGATAAAAGGAAAGACATTAAAATAGTATGTGAATGGGAAAGTAGTGGTAAGCGATTAGGAGCTAGAGCTCTTATTGCTAGACATAATTTTCATAGTTCCCTCAAAATTCGTGACGAAATGGTTGCAATTGAAATGAGTAGAATGCGAACTGAATATAATAAGCCCATTTACATTGGATTTTCTGTTTTAGAACTATCAAAATGGAAAATGTATAATTTTCATTACGATTACATGAACCCAAATATTGTGAAAATATTAATTTGAATTACATGGATACTGATTCTTTTATATATAACGTTAAAACAAATGATCTATATGCAGATATTAGAAATGATATCAAATCACATTTCGATACATCTGCATATCCGAAAGAAAATGTATTCAATTTCCCACTCATGAATAAAAAAATATTAGGGAAGATGAAAGATGAATGTAATGGTAAAGTAATTAAGGAATTCATTGGTTTGCGAGCAAAAATGTATTCTATAAAAATAGATAGGATAGACACAGAAATAAAAAAAATAAACGGAGTAAAACAGAGTGTAACCAACAAATTATCAATTAATGATTTTAGAAAATGTTTGCTGGAGAAAAAACTATATTATAATTCAATGTATGTGTTTAGATCAAAGGTGCATGATGTATATACACAATATATAAATAAACTAACATTAAGTTATTTAGATGTTAAGAGATTTATACGTGAAAATGGTGTTGATACTTATGCGTGGGGACATTATAAAATAAATTGTCTCTCAACAGTACCAACATCGTCAAATTTAAATATTTATAAAGAAATTATGGAAGAGGATGATGATATTTTTATACAAATCGATTATAAAAATAATCAAACCTCAAATAATTTTATACATCAGTTTTTAAATGATTCTGATGACGATATTTTTAAAGAAATTGCATGTTAACTTTTCTATATAATAACAAACAAGTGTAAAATAAAAATATAAAAAATATTATGAAAAAAGAAAAAAGATAAATTGTTGTTTTATTTCATATGATATTAATTGAATAGAAATTTTAAACATAAATGTCCACAATTAAATGTATTGAATTTTTGTTTTTGTTCATAATTATATTCAATTGGAGTTTTAAGATAGTTAACTATTTCAACTGGTGGTTGTAAGTTTCCAAAGCTATCAAAATATTCTTTATAGTTATAATTTTTATAATAGGCTACCCAATGTGTTCCAGGACCGCTGGAATTATCTAAATTAACAATACCACATTCCTGAGTTAGTGCTTTTTTAGGCAAACAATTACGCATAAAAACACCTCTAAAATCTTTGAGTTGCTTAGCATATTTTATTAAATCTAGATCCGTTAAAGGTCGATTGGGTAGACTATCTAAACGGTTTTTGGAGCTGGTTTATAATAGAGTCCATATCCTGATTTATATGGTTTAAGATATAAACCTTTTCCCATAGCAATTGATTCGATATGCCTGTTATGTCTAGTAGCCTCTGCTAGTTGCTGTTTTCCATTTTTAATATCATTAACGGCTTTAACAATAGCTGATCCTCCGGTAGCTAATCCTCCCCAAGCTGATAGAGCTGTTAAAACAGGAATTAATGGTACAAATCCACCAATTTTTGGTACTGGAATAACTCTTGGTATACTAATATTAGCTTTCCTCTTCCTTTTAAAATTTGAATGAACATATTTTTGGGTAATCTTAACAGTATCACTTATATTATCGGGTTTCTCATTTTTCAAAAGTTTTAAAGCATGTTTAACAGTAGATGAAAACAATTTTTTATTGCATACTTTGCGTGTTTTCTTTTTCACATTATTCTTAATTTTCTTTGATAAACGAGGCTTAGTATTCTTCATACCTAATCCAAATTTAACTATTGCTTTCATTGCGTTTGTTACGAACCAAGCGTGTGCTCGCTCTTTGAAACCGCTATCTTTAGATATTACTCGTTGCCAAGCTTTTTCAGATAATATTTTATCTGCTTGATGTCTTTTATTAATATCGCTTGTTCGTGAATATTCAATATCGTGCTCTCTACAAGCTGCATCCAATAAATTTATGCCTTTATCTCCTCTTGCTAAACGTTTTGCAAGTTTTGTTACAGTCCTCAAAACTGATAACCAGGTAAATGCAGTTCAATCGGCAATTTATCTATTAAGTTGTTTACAAAACCGCTTCCAGCCTTACGCTGATTTAGTTTATTTCCTTTGGTGTAGTTTATAACCATTTTATTTATATTTTCTTTAACATACGTGTATGATGTGTTTTATACTATACTAAAAATGGAAATGATGAGATTTCCTTATATAAGATTGTATTTATAGATAAGACACATTAGTTATCAATATGCGCTTTTTAAGGACATATGTAGTGAGTGTTGGAAAGATAAATTTGGGTTCGTTGTTGTCAGTAAAGACGATTCAATAAATACAGGGCGATATAGAAAAGGTTTTGATAAATTCATACAACTGTAAGTGAGATTTGTTCAGGAATAGATACAAATCAGATAAAAGCAGATCACAACCGGATAAAAGCAGATCACAACCAGATAAGAATCAGTTCACAACCACTTAAAAGCAGTTCATAACCAGTTAAAAGCAGATATAAAGCAGTTCACAACCAGTTAAAAGCTGTTCGTAAGCAGTTAAAAGCTGTTCGTAAGCAGTTAAAAAGCTGTTCGTAACCCGATAAAAAGCAGTTCACAACCAGATGCAAAGCAGTTCACAACCAGTTACAAACCGCTTCGATATGAATAATAACAAATTATTAAAAGATATTGTGAAGACAAGAACGATATTAAAAGAAAAAATAAAAAATATAAAACTAAATGAAGCATATAGGTTTAATTTATTGGAAGATACATTTAAACCTGTAACAAAACCTTTAAATAAGATAATTAAAAAACTCATGATTATAAATCAGCTGATTATCAATCAAATAATGATATATCAGATTCAGAACTTCCATCATTACCATCTGATGGCAGTTCTGATAATTTTGATGATGCTGAAGGATTTGATGATAATATAACTATTTACAGTCCCACCAACAAAATAAAAAAGTTGGATGTAAAAATTGATAGTGAAGATGATGATTATTATAAGAGCAAACAACAAGTAACCGAAAATGTTATTAATAACTCCTCATTAGTTGAAAATATAGAATTGCTCCTGAGTTATAAAAATTTAGATATGGTTTATGGATTCAATATAGATGAAAGCGGAAAATGGCAATATGCAAATAATGAACTAAATTTTAATGTGGATAATTCTATTGAAATAGGAAATTCAACATGGAAAATGACTCCCGGATTATTTGAATTAATTTTTCATTCAAAACCTCTACATTACACTAAAAATGATTTGAAATATCAATCAAAAGCTCAAATTAAAGGTACACGAGGTCTTAAATATGTTCGTATAATAAAAAATTTATTTAATGCAAAAGAAAAGTCTTCAGCAAAAGGTAGCGGGTTATCATTAAAAACGATAGATAATCGTAAGTCCAGCTATATATATTGGGATGATCCGAATGAATTAGTTGACAGATTACGTTTACTTCTTTCATCGGAAAGTGCTGGTCATAATAATCACAAAAACTAAATAATTTCCATTGTTGAAGAATTGAGAGAAGCTAATATAATATATTAAAAATGAGTTACATAAATAAATTTGGAGAAAGTTCGTTTAAGAATAATCTAAATAATTCGTAAATAAAAACATACATGTATAATTTACAAATAAATAATATAACAAGAGATATGCAACAAATATATACCACGATAAAGATTTTAAGGAGCAGTTTCACAATGATAATATTGATATTGGATATGACTCTAAATTAAATATTATTGAAAGTGAAATAAAAAAATTACTAAAAACGATTACAAAAGAAATTGATGAAGATGTTCAACTTATTGAAAATTAGTAGAAGACGAGTTATAATGAAAGGAATTAATGATTTATGGCAGGCGGACTTTGTTGAAATGGGGAACTATGCAATACATAATAATGGATATCGATACCTTCTAACAGTAATAGATACCTTTTCAAAAAGGCATGGGCTGTAGCCATAAAAAATAAAACTGCATGCAACGTAACGAATGCTATGAAAAGTATTTTCACTAATAACAACAGAAAACCAAAGAATTTACAAACAGATGATGGCAAAGAATTTTTTAATAATCAATTTCATCAACTTATGCAATCTAATCAAATTAATCACTATTCAACTTATAGTGTTCTAAAGGCATCCATAGTACAACGATTTAACAGAACTTTAAAAGGAATGATGTGGAAAGAGTTTAGTCACCAGGGAACATTCAAATGGATAAACAAATACCAAGAACTTGTTGATAAATATAATATTACATTTCATCGAACAATACAGATGATCCCAAATGAAGTAAATTCTTCAAATGAAACTTTTTTATTGAAAACAGTCTACAACAATTTAAAAGTATTTAAAAAACCTAAGTTTAAAGTAAATGTTAATGTTCGAATAAGTAAATATAAGCATACATTTGAAAAAGTTTACACACCAAATTGGACTACAGAAATTTTCAAAATTAAAACTATAAAAAATACAAATCCTAATACCTATATATTGCAAAACTATCAAGGACATGAAATTAAAGGTGGCTTTTACGAGCATGAGCTAATGAAAACTAAATTTCCAGAAACATATTTAGTTGAAAAAATTTTAAAAAGAAGAAGAAATATGGTTTACGTTAAATGGTTGGGATTTTCGTCAGAACACAACTCTTGGATTAATATCGACATTGGTTCATTATAAAAACCGATACAGTTTTTAATAATAAACTATTCACTCATCAAACGTTAAAATGTCAATTACATTAACATTAAACAGAGACTCTTCAAATCTTGTTGCAAACTATTTTCCACCAATCGAACTAAATGAAACTTATGTTGGCGGCCTAATAAGTTTTGACACATATCACTCAATTCCGAATGTTGATGTAGAAAACAATTTATTTCATATTGGTAACCACGAGATAGAAGTTCCAGTTGGATCATACGAATTATCAGATATAGCTGAAGTACTAGAAAATAAATACCATACTATAATCGCAAATGGAACCCTTGATGTACGAGCAAATTATAATACTTTGCAAACATGCATAAAAAGCACTACAGACTCAATTTATTTCAATAAAACGAGATCAATCGGATCCTTATTAGGTTTTAGTACCAGAGTATTGAAGCCTGGTATAGAACTGTAATGTTTATATTTAAAACTAATAATTTAAAAACGATTTTTCTTATTTTATTCTAGAGCTCACCAGGGAGCTCCTAAGAACGATGTTTATTAACAATTCTTTCTTACCAAAATTACATTGACTTATATAGTAACTATGAGAATAATGCTTAGGGGTATCTTAACATAAGAAGGAAAAAAAAACGATATACATTTAGTATTTAAAACATTCCCACGGTGGACGTGCGGCGTGTGTCTCGTCAGTAATTTATAAAGCTCAAACCGTTCGCACATGTGCTCAACTAATATATTGTGTTTATATATATATATATATATATATATATATATATATATATATATATATATTGTGGTTATTAAATAAGATTTATTTAAGTGCTTTATGCCGCGGCCTTTGATCAAACGTATGAGTGTCAAGTGACCCTTATACAAAATATTTGTATTGCAGTTTGTCAATGCAATTTGACACTGCTGCGTGGTTTGGCCATTGTTGGCTTTACAAGTTTACTACACACTGTTGGTTATAGTGATAGTCAGACCACGCTACACCTCCACCTTTTGCAAGAATGTTCATATAATCGTTAGTTATATGAACATTCTTTTACAATTATATATATTTTTTTATATTTTTTTTTTATTTTATTTATTATTTTATTTTTTTATTATTTTTTTTAGTAGTTGGTATCATTGTAAGATAATAGTCATTTATTAAGGAAAGAAATTAATTATAGTATGTAGGTGAACTTATATGCTAATTTTATAGTAGTACGGCCGTACAATAATATTAAATGTTATTTATCATTATATATCTTAAGTCTATTCTCCTATTTAAAAATCATGCTCTAAAATATTCTTATCATAATTTAATTTTTGTTTTATTTTATTTCTATCTAAAAGTGTTTGAGCTCTCTTGTGCGCTATTTCTAGCCTAAATTTTGCCTCTTTGGCGTAATTATCCACATTATATAGTGGCGTCACACTATCTATTTCACTAAATTGTCTAAAATTGTTTGGCAATCTTAAAAATACTAACTCATAAGGGCAATAGTTATGTGCCGTTGATGGTGTCGTATTAAAGCAGTAAGTGAAATACTTTAACCATTCGTCCCAGTCCGTTTTGTCCACAGATATGTAAGAACGAACATATTCGTTAAAAGTTCTATGACTTCGTTCTATTGTTCCTAGCGTCTGATGGTGATGTGCTGTGGAAGTTATATTTTCAATTTTTAATAGTGTGCATAGTTCCGTTAGTACAGAATTTTTGTATTCTGTCCCCATGTCCGCAATGAATGTCTTCATTGGACCATAGGTCAATATAAAATTTTCAAATATCGCTTTTGCGATTGTTTTTGCAGATTTATCCGGAGTTGGTATTGTTACCAAATATTTCGTGAGATCGCATATTAAAGTGATTGCATATTCATTTCCATTAATTGATTTTGGAAATGGCCCTATTGTGTCTACATACACCGTGTCGAATGCTTTTTCTGGTGTTTCTGTTATAGTCATAGGACTTTTGTTATGCTTTATTGTTTTTGATTTTTGGCATTTTTGACATAATTTAACATATTTCGTTATATCTTTTGTCTTATTTTTCCAATAGTAATACCTTTTTATCTTTTCTATTGTTCGGTATATTCCACAATGTCCTCCTTCTATCGGATCATCGTGATATTTCAGCATTATTTCAAGAATTGCCTGAGCATTCTTATTATTTATGTTGGTCACCTCATTAAGTAGCGCTACTTTTAACTTATTTAAATATTTATTGCTCATTTTTTTAAATTCATTTATGGAGATAAATTCGAAAATTTTATCACTAGGTGCCATTTGTAGTGTCTCTACACTAAGTTTACCGGCCACTTTCTCAAGCCTTAGGAAAAATTGTCTTAAGTCAATATTCCCATTAGTAAACAAATCATTTATATTTATATATGTAATAACAGATTTTCCTCTTTTGATGTAGCATTTTATAGGAGTAATCTTTAATTTATAGAATTTCCTGACGTCAGTGTTCTTCAGTGGTGCATACATATTGGGCTCTTTATCATTATTTTTAATTTGATGCTGAATATTTTTGGTATTACTTTGTTGTTTCTTTTTATATGCCATAGACCTTGTTGTGATTTTTAATATTGTATTAGTTTTTGTATATATATTTTTTAAGTCATCAATTGTTATTCTTGGTAACGCGCCCGCGACGTAATTATCCCTTCCCCTAAGGTATTTTATAGTAAAATTGTATTCCTCCAAGTCTAACCTCATTCTTGTTAATTTTCAACTTGGGTTTTTCATAGAAAATAAATAAGATAATGGTCTGTGATCAGTACGGACAAGGAAATGTTTACCATATATGTATGGTCTGAATTATGTAATAGCCCAATGGATAGCTGTTAATTCCTGTTCGATTGTAGATTTTGATACATATGCTATTGGTAATTGCTTTCCCTCATATTCTTGTGTCAATACGGCTCCACAAGCTTGCTTGCTTGCGTCTGTTGTTATACAAAATTCTTTTGTGAAATCAGGGTATTAAAGTAGTGTGGGCTTTATTAAAGCTTTCTTCAGGTATCTAAATGCTTTGTCACAATCTTTAGTCCATTCAAATTGTGCTCCTTTTCTGGACAATTTTGTTAGATGTCTGGAATATTCTGAGAAGTTTTTGATAAACCTTCGATAATAATTACAAAATGCAACGAATCGTTTTGCACTATCCGCATCCTTAGGCGTTGGATAGTTTTCGATAGCTGCGTATTTACTATCAACAGGTAATATTCCTTTGTCTGTACATTTGTGTCAAAGATAAGTGACTTCTCTCCTGAAAAATGAACATTTTTCTGGATGAAGTTTTAAGTTGTGTTTTCTACACAAATCAAATACCTCTTTTAAATTTGAAAGCATGTGTTTTTCTGAACAACCTAACACCACTAAGTCGTCCATGTACAGGAAAGCCTGGTTTGGTTTTAAACCAGCAAAAGCAAGTGCCATCATTCTTTGAAACGAATTTGGAGCTATTTTTAAACCATACGGTAATCTAGTAAATCTGTATGACCCATTGCTTGTTGAAAATGCTGTTAAGTCCCTGGATTTGTTCTCCAAGCCAATTTGGTGAAAGCCTGACATCAAATCTAAACAAGAAAAATATTTTGCTCTGCCGAGCTGGTCTAGAATATCGTCTATTCTAGGTAATGGAAACTTATCTGCAATTAGTTTTTTATTTATTTGTCTGTAGTCTATGACAAGTCTCCATCTCTTCTTGTCGGAATTGGGCAGTGATTTCTTTGGTACGAGTACGAGTAATAATGGACTGTTGTACTCAGAGTATGAAGGCTCTATAATTTGATCATCTATTAGCTTTTTGACCTGTTTATCTATCTCTTCTTTATGTGCATGTGGTATACGATAATTTTTGATATGTACCGGTTCTTTATCCTTTATTCTAACTTTTGTTCATAGAAATTATTTATTGTTATTTTTTCTGATTCTAAACCGAAAATATCACTGTATGTTGAGCATAACTCCGTTAATGTATTTTTAAATTGTTCCGGGAAATTTTTCTGCAAAATTTTTAGTATTTCTGATTTTCTTGATATATTTTTGTAAAAATTTTCTTTTATTATATCATAATCAGAGATGTTTTCGGTTTTTATGGTATCTTTTTTGATTTGGGTATGCGTGTTATTAGTGTTTAAAAAACGAATTAATGCTTTGTCAGTGTTTACTATTATGTTTGGAATAAAGACGCCTGGTGCAATTTCTTGATTAGGAAATAGTATTTCATTGTTTGGGTTGTTAAATTTTACTTGGTGTATTATTTCACATCTTGGTGGTAAAGTTATTTCACTATTGTTATTTGTAATTGGTATATTGATTGTGTGTGATATATTAAATGGTCTTAGGATAAGGCAATCATTGTTTTTGTTAAAATCCAACATGCAATTTTACTTCTTCATGAAATCCATTCCAATGATCCCATCGCATGGTATCGGAAAGTTATTGTGTACTACTTGAAATTTATGTGGTATTAAAAATTTTTCAAATTTTAGATCAAAAATTGTACTTCCTATTGATTTTATATTGCCCTGTCCTATTCCACTAAAAATTGTTGTGTCATTAGTATTTATTTTGTTTAATTTAAAAAATTTTGATTTTATTAATGAAATATCAGCACCAGTGTCTACCAAAAGTATGAGTGTAGTGTCGGTGTTGTTTAGTTGAACATTAATAAAGAAACTTAGGTTGAGGTTAAGATGATAGATATTTACTGAATTGGTCTTAGGGGAAGTTCGGCGTTTTCCGAATCATTTTGGTTTGATTCCGTCGTTTTTACGTAGTTGTTGTTCCTACGATTATTGGTATATCTTTGACTTTTTCTGTTGTAATTATTGTTGTAATTGTTGTTATTATTATTATTATTATTGCGTGGGAAATTATTTCTTCCACGGAATCGTGTATTATTGCCACGGTATTTGTTATTGGGTCTGTATTGTTGCCCATAATATAGTATGGCATTTTGTTGACCTGTGGCTTCGGTACAACTATTGACGAATTTGCTGACTGCTTCATTCATTGTATTAAAGGTTCCTGCTTCCATAATTAGTTTTACTTTGTCTATGGTGCAGTTTTTAGTCATAGCTTTTACAGCATGTTGTGTGGCATATTTATTTGATATTTCTGGTGTTAACCCATCAGCAATGTATGCTCCTTCCAGTGATTTTGTAAGAGTTTCAATTTCACTACAATATGCATTTGCTGTTTTGGTGTTTTGTTTAATGTTCATTAATTTGGCTGTCAGTACCTCGACTGATTCGCCTTTTATGCTATTTTTTAATTTATTGCTAATGTCAATTATTGTGCTTTCTGTACTACCAAGGTTTCTTGCATTGCCTTTTAATTTAGTTTTTATCAAATTCACTGCCAAAGATTCGTGATTGCCTTTTATGGAATCAACTAAAGACAGTGAATCTAGAAATGGTTGTAAATTTTCAGATTTACCATCGAAATCTATAATTATTCTGGCAGCTGTGTTTAGAAAATCTATTGCTGTTTGTGCCATTATGGATGTGTTTGATGTACAAATTTGTTGCATACTTTCGTGCAATGTTTGTGGTAGTTGTATTTTGATAGATTTTCTTTCCGATATCTGTATTATTCTGTTTCTTATGTCTTGAAAAAATACTTCGGCTGCTATTTTATGTGACGGTGTTAATTTTTGATAATTTACGTTTACGTTTCTCGTCACAAAGGGACCTATTCTTCTGGACCCAAGTGGGCCGGTTGCTTGAAATCGGCAGCCTGTGCAACCTAACCTACGTTTAAAATAACCCTTATTTCTTCTAAATGTTGTAAAAGTTTTCTATAGTGTTTTTTAATTGTCTCTTCCTTTATTGGTCTGTCTATATTGAGGCATTTGTAAGTTTTGTCAAATTCATTTTTAATTTTTCTGCAGTTTTCTAGGATATCTAACCAGTCCATCCATGTGAGTATCTTATACTTTGTCTAGGTCAGTTGCTCTGCTGAGATATTGCTTTCTGAGGGACCTTTTGTGTAACAAGTAAATTTTTAATAGAAGATTAACTGTGTTTATTATTACCAATATCAATAGTAGTGCCCATAACGAGTTTATGTGTTCTGTATGGTCAACAATTTCTAAATTATTTACCACGTTGGCGTTCGGTTTTTCTATCTTGGATTTTGGTTTTCCCATTGTTTTCCTTTAATTTTCTTTTTAATTATTGTTAATTGGTTCTTAAATTTACATTTATTTAATTTTTTTTTTTTTTCTAATTCAATACAAAAATTCATTTCTGACCAAGAATAATAATCTTATGAACTATTAAAAAAGTTTGTCAACGGCGGTTAACTCCTATCGACCTGAGAGTGCACAGCAATTTGTGCACTTCTTTTAAATTTAATTAAGGGGGAAAAAAATTATTTACTTATTTTTGTGTATACTTTGCTTTATAAGTCGCTCCAGCGTTCCGATCCTTTGCCACATTTTAGTAGCGTCGTTCCATGTAGGTGGGGGCCTTCTGTTTATTTCCCTCAGCAGGTTTGCCTTCTCCCTCTTAAGCCTGCACAGGTAGCCTCCTCTTCTTTTGGGCTTTGCAGTTGGTGGTATCAAGATGTCTATTCTTTTGTTGTTTTGCCTCTTTCTTGCTTTATATTGTTCGATGGTTAGGGGTTTTGGTCCTTCCATCCCTCTCTTTTTCCTTTTTTTTTTGGATTTGTTGGTTCTGCTTCTTGGCCAGGCAGTTTTTCCGATAAAAAAATATTAATCCAGTGTCTATTGGCCGGACACTCTTCTGACGGAAACTTGGCTGTCCGTCAGGAACCTTTGGGTGCTTTTCCAAAGCATTCACCAATTTATTATTTTTGGGTGCTCGTTTTTTTTAGAGCACTCCTGGCAGGATCGCCATGTAATGTTTATATTTAAAAATAATAATTTAAAAACGATTTTTCTTATTTTATTCTAGAGCTCACCAGGGAGCTCCTAAGAACGATGTTTATTAACAATTCTTTCTTACCAAAATTACATTGACTTATATAGTAACTATGAGAATAATGCTTAGGGGTATCTTAACATAAGAAGGAAAAGAAACGATATACATTTAGTATTTAAAACATTCCCACGGTGGACGTGCGGCGTGTGTCTCGTCAGTAATTTATAAAACTCAAACCGTTCGCACATGTGCTCAACTAATATATTGTGTTTATGTTTATGTATAAACACATGTGGTTATTAAATAAGATTTATTTAAGTGCTTTATGCCGCGGCCTTTGATCAAACGTATGAGTGTCAAGTGACCCTTATACAAAATATTTGTATTGCAGTTTGTCAATGCAATTTGACACTGCTGCGTGGTTTAGCATTTTTGGCTTTACATGTTTACTACACACTGTTGGTTATAGTGATAGTCAGACCACGCTACAGAACATTACTCCGATAAAACAATTGATATAACTAAAATTAATACAGTAATCGTTGAATGTAATATTGTCAGCGGTTCATATATAAATAACATGTCCGCACATACTTTGCATCAGTTTTCACTTAACGTTAGCCCAGGTTACAAAATAACTGGGGCTCCGACTAATGTAATATATCTACCTGTAAATGCAAGAACAATAAATAGTCTTGTTTTGAAAGTTATTGATCAAGACGGAAACTTAATAAATTTTCGTGGTGAAAAAATTATGAGAGAATGATTATATATAATAAAACTGAATTGCAGAAGCGTTCGCCATTCATTTTATCTTTGCCAACGGAAGACGAAACCAACCAGAAGCAGACAGAAGGCAACCAAATTTTAATAATCTGACAAAAAAGAAAAAACAACATATTAAAGGAATCATAAAGAAGCAACAATATAATAATCTTCGTGAGGACAATAAGGAGCTTTTAAGAAATTTGGGTTTTCATCTAAAAAAATAAAAAGAGACAGAGAGATACAATGAGTAATATTATTAATATTTTACAAAAACCACATTTTGATAATTCAATTATTAAAAAAGAATGTCACAGTTATACATCATATATGCAGTCATTTAAAAATAATGATGAAATTCGTATCACAATTCAAAATCAAGATTTGTATGTTTTACCAAGCGAAAGTCTTCTCTATATCGAGGGACTTGCAACAAAGGAAGACTCAACAGTTTCTACATCTATACAACTTTTAAACAATTGTGTAGGACATCTATTTGATGAGATTCGATATGAAATCAATGGAGTAGAAATTGATCGCACTCGTCACTTGGGTATTGCAACAGAATTAAAGAACTATGTATCATTGAATAAATCTGAAAGTGATAATCTACTAAACGCAGGATGGTCACCATTCAAAAATGATGATCTTACACTTGTAGACGGCTATTTCAATTTTTGTGTTCCACTAAAACTATTGCTTCGATTTGCTGAAGATTTCAATAAAATAATAGTTAATTCTAAACATGAATAGATTATTTTACGATCTAAAGAAGATAAACAAGTTTTTAAATCTCAACTAACAACTGAAAAAACTAAGTTGTCGATTCTAAATGTTACTTGGAAAGTACCACACATCCAACTTGCTGATGCTTATAAATTGCAAATGTTTAAAACAATTAACAATCGCCATCCATTAAATATATCTTTTAGAAGTTGGGATATGTATTATTATCCTTCACTTCCAGAAAGTACAACAGTCTTATGGAATGTTAAGCTAGCCACCGAAAACGAAAGACCCCGTTTCGTGCTCTTAGGACTTCGAAATAGAGACAATAAATTTCGGCATTGTGACTTGACAGATATAAAAGTACATCTTAACTCTGATACATATCCTTATGATGACCTAAACCTTAAATTCAATAGAAATCGTTTTGCTATACTATATGATATGTATTTAAAATTTCAACAAAGTTATTATGCACGCGATCCTCAACCACTATTAACAAGAGAAAATTTTAAAACTATGGCACCAATAATTGTCTTGGATGTTACTCATCAAAATGAATCGGTTAAAACTGGACCAATCAATATTCGAATTTAATTTAAAACCTTAAAAAATATTCCAGCTAATACATCAGCCTATTGTTTAATTATACATGATAAAATGTTTGAATATATTCCTCTTACAAACGAAATAAGAAAACTATTGTAACCATTTTAATTATATATACATATGTACATATATATTTTATAGATAGTTTAAGAAAATAATTTTAATAAATTTAATAATAAAGTTAAAGAAATTATTTATATATATATATTTTTTTTAATGTATGTATGTAAGTAAGTAATTTCACATTTGCTTTCAAAAACTATAAATAACAAATCCATCATGAATTATAACTATTCATAAACTTTTTGTTGGAGTATATAGTCATAAACATTAGTAAAAATGATTATAAATAAAAGAAATATATGATTTCTTAAAGAGATGTTCTGATATGGTTTCTGATGAAGATAAATACAAACTCATCAATATTCAATCACATCTTGAGAGTGCAAATAGCTTGAAAACAAAGAAAAATAAATTTGGAGAACATTATGAAGACTGTTCTTGGTCGAATGATAATACAACATCTGGAGCAGACACTGGCTCATAATCATACTACAGAAGAAGAAATATGGAAATAGAAGAAGAGGCAAAAAAGCTCATACAAACATACTATAATATATACAATATTATATATTAACTAAATGTAAAAATTGTAATTTCAATAATATGTAAAACACTAAAAAAGGATTTTTTTATTTATATCACTCAATAAAGAGAACCAGGGTTGTCAGATTATTTTGAGCTCTGTCGCCAAATGCAATGTCAAAAATCGCCAGAAGTCGCCAAAACCATAATTTTCTTAGTTTTTGTACTTTTTTTTAGATCATAAAAAAAAATTTTTTTTTTTGAGAAAATTAAATAAAAATTACAAATAGCCAAAAGTCGCCAAAAAATCGCCATGTCGCCAAATCAAAAATTAAGACGCCAAACAAGTTAGAAAATCGCCACGTTTGGCGAGAAATCGCCATATCTGACAACCCTAAAGAGAACAATTAAAACATCTCAAAACTTTGTTTACTCATTTGAATAACATTTTAATAATAAATAGTCTTTTACCTATAAATTTTAATTAGTTTTTCATTCATACTGTTGCGAGCTACATCAGCTCTATTAAAAATTGTTTCGTCAGCTGAATTAAAGGAACTATTAGATGGATACAGTTGCCATATCGATAAGGAACACAAGAAATTATTCTTGAGAATGATTGAAGAATTAAGAATGTATAGTAATGACTCTTATCCATTCATATATGTTCATAATGGAATTCATAGATACAATTGTGAAAATATCAGTATATCAAATGTTAATATATGTGCATGTAATTTATATTATAACGAATACATATTAGCACAAAAGCTTTTTAATCCCTATAAAAGACTTTTTAACTATAAACCTGTATCTGAAAAGTAAAATAAATTTAAACATTTTTAATTGTTATGTAATCTGAAAAAAAATTCCTAATAAAAATCTTCATAATAAATAAAAACAAAACATATATATTTCTGTATGTCAATTAACTTTATTTTTTAATATTTATTTTAGTATGTATTTTATTAGATTAAGCTGAAAAGAGAAAGAATCCTATTGATTGTTCTAAGCTGTGTTTAAAAAAATTTCTGAAAAACTCGCATTTATACTAAATTATGCTAGCGCATGTCTTAAGAAAAAGCAATATTATAAAACCATGAATAAAATATTTATTTTTCATAGTAAATTTCATTTCTTTAAATTTACAACATTCGGTCATACAATTTTCACATCTGTATGGTGATAAACAGTTACATGTTGAATTCGTTTATACAGCTGCATGTTGATAAGCAAAAACCATACACATTTTTCTATTAGTTTCATTTTCTTTCAACAATCAAAACTGCAAAAAATCAAAACAATAATCACAAGTATTTACGTTATAAGAATTTTCTCGGTATCGCAAACATTTATTTTTTCGATAAATGAAAGCGACCAACAAGAAAGTTAGTGCCAACTCAAAATATTTCAATAAAAAAAGATGAACTACAATAAAAAAAGGTAGACAGCAAAGAAAAACAGTTTAATAAAAAAGATATTGACCGGCACAGGTGTTTAACTTAGCTTAAGAATTTTCCATGTATCTCATACATTTATGTAATGCAAATGCAAATGAAATATGTGTAATGAAATTGTGTAACCTTATACACATAAATATACGCACGCACTGGGGTGTGAAATAGGTAGAGATAACAAGCTAGACGGTAGAGAAGGACAGACAGAAAATGATCCAATGCAAACAGACGCACACATGCGTAATATAATAAAATATTCTAACGAGCTCACTCAAACTGACTAATAGCGATATAAATATGCACACATATGTACATACATGAAATTTTAAAATAGACAATGTTTCACTTTCTCGCACCCTTATTTTTCATTAAAAATAGACAGACAATAGAGGACACAGTCAAACATTTATGGTTTACTTTAAACAAAAGAAAAAACACAAGCCCTAAGTTGATGCATCTTATTAAGTGCAATAAAAAGAAAATGCTAATGAATAGACAGAAAGGACAAGGGTAATAAAAATAGACCGAAATGCCCTTTTTTTATTACTTTCATTTTCTTTCAGCAATCAAAACTGAAAAAAATTAGTAGGGAGGTTCATATTTAACTCGGTGAAATATTTTGTACCTATGAAGAAAATTTCCAGCTTCCTGACAAACATTCAACAGAGTTGTTCAATATAGGTGCCCGGGTAGGGGTGTTCGTACAGAAGTTTCAGGGGTGATATTCAATAGAGAAGCCCTGACTGACTCTCAAATCAGGCATGTGAAAACAAAAAAATGTACATATAAATTTTTGATTTTAATACTCCACTCTTACGCTATCCTACTTTTCATGTACACCTTTTTTCGCTTAAATCTAATTTTTATAAATATGGTTCCTTACAATATTTTTGTATGCATTGCTTACTTTTTAAATATACATGCTCAGCTTTAGAGTTTAAAATTCTAGAGACTGTGTATACAGCATGCTCAGGGTTCTTGCTAAGCAACGGTCTGGCCTTAATATTGTGCACTTAAATGCACAGAGTTTAAATAATAAAATTGATGAATTTAAATATTTATTTGTATCATCAGGTATCGATATCATTTGCGTATCTGAAACATGGTTCCCCTTGGATATTCATGATTCAGTGTATAACTTACAAGGCTTTAGACTTTTCAGATATGACAGGAAAATTATTGTTAATAATGTTGAAACCAAAGCCAAAGGTGGTGGAGTTGCAATATATGTACGCAACGGTATTCCTTGTAAAGTTAAGCTTATAACCGAAATTGGCAGTGAAATCGAATATTTATTTCTTGATATTTCAACAGTTGACAAGAAGAAGCTTTTATTAGATAGTGTGTATAGACCTAATAGTAGTATGAATGTGTATCCTTTCATTTCTATTCTTGAAGAAATTTCCATCAAATATGATGATATTGTTATCATTGGTGACTTTAATAATAATCTCTTAGTGGATAACCCGTTAATCGACCCTATGCACTCTCTTAATCTTTATCCTCTAAATGTGTCTTTACCAACTCATTTTCATACTACATCTTCTAGTTTGATTGATCTAGTATTTGTCAATCATAAACCAAAAGTACTTCTCTATGATCAAATTCCAGCATCTGTCTTTTCCAACCACGATATTATCTTTTTGAGCTATGACTTGTCCTTGAATGTTGAGGACAAATATATTACATATCGTGATTATCATAACATTGATTACACATTGTTAATCAAAATATTGATAATATCTGTTGGGACCAAATCTATAGAATGGACAATGTAAATGATCAACTCTCTTTAATAGAAGAAAATATTCGGTTACTGTATGACAGGTGTGTTCCAACTAAAACCAAACTTATCAAAGCTAATCAGCCACCATGGTTTAGTCGCGAGATAAAACTTCTTATTGAAAAGCGTGATACTGCTTATAGTCGATGGAAGAGATACAAAACAGATGAGCTGAAAGCTATTCAGAAATCTGCTCGTAGGGAGGTTCAAAGTCGAATTAAACATGCAAAGATTATGTTTTATCATAGAAAGTTTTCTTCTGCTATAGATAACAAATCCAAATGGAAGGAAATCCGTAAAATTGGTATAGGTCAGAAATACCACAAAACATACAATGCGGATGTTGACGTCAACACCCTGAACAACTTATTTGTAAATATTAGTGTCCAATCTCAAACCAGTAATATTTATGATGAACTTTGTTGTGTTTCAATACAGAACCCCTTCAGTTTTCGTTGTGTTAATCAGTCCGAAGTTTTGGATTGTTTACTATCTGTAAAATCTAACGCAATCGGTTCAGATGATTTAGACCCCAAGTTTTTAAAAGCTTTAATACCTCAGCTATTGCCTTACTACACACATCTGTTCAATACTGTTCTTGTTAAGTCTACATTTCCCGATGGTTGGAAAATATCTAAAATCATTCCTATTCCTAAAACCAGCAGCGAATTCAGGCCTATTTCCATCCTTCCATTCTTATCCAAAGTTATGGAAAACATTATTGCCAAACAAATCAATCACTACTTAGAGTTTAACAATTTTCTGTCTGATAGGCAATCTGGTTTCATGAAAGCTAGAAGCTGTACTACAGCTCTTGTGGACGTGGTTGAGGATCTAAGATCGAATATGGATGCCAATATGCTATCTTTTTTAGTACTTCTGGACTACAGTAAAGCATTTGATACGGTAGTTCATAAAACTTTAATACTAAAGCTACAAAAACTTTTTTACTTTTCAAGTTCAGCCTGTACTCTTATACGTTCCTATCTTATGAACAGGTCTCAACGTGTTCATCTAAATAACAAGATTTCAGATTCACTTAATGTTAATAAAGGAGTTCCCCAAGGTTCTATATTGGGACCTCTTTTATTCTGTATATACATCAATGATTTACCTGATATTATAATTAATGGTAAAGTTCATATGTACGCTGATGACGTGCAGCTTTACATGAGTACACGTATCGAAAATTTGATGTTGACTGTAACCAATATCAACAGAGATTTGAACCAAATTGATAGCTGGGCTAATGCAAATGGGCTCTGTATTAATCCCTCCAAGTCTAAATGCATTTTGATTTTAAAATATAATAGAGAGTTTGACGTACCTGAGCTAAAAATCAAAGGAAACAAAACTGACTTTGTTAAAAGTAGTATAGGATTGTATGTCCTGCAACCATTAAAATTGTCAAATTTGGGTAATTAAAATTTAAAATTTTAAAATTTTAATTGCTAATTGGGTGTTAATTGTTTTGTCGGCGATCTTTGATGTGTGTGTGTGTGATTTTCCCACGGTTTAATAGGGGGGTTCACTGCTTTGATGTTTTTTTTGTTTTTTTGTTTTTGTGTGGGCGTGAGAATTTCTGTCTGTCCGTAAGAATTTCTGTCTGTCCGTGAGAATTTCCGTCTGTCCGTAAGAATTTCCGTCTGTCCGTGAGAATTTCGGGTTATGAGAATTGGTGTTCGTAGGAATTTAAGTTTTCCGTGGGTCGAAGGGGTGTTGTAGTATGCAAGATGATTTTGTATGTCTGTCTGTCCGTAAGAATTTCTGTCTGTCTGTAAGAATTTCTGTCTGTCCGTGAGAATTTCTGGTTGTGAGAATTTGTGTCCGTAGGAATTTAAGTTTTCCGTGGGTCGAAGGGGTGTTGTAGTATGCAAGATGATTTTGTATGTCTGTCTGTCCGTAAGAATTTCTGTCTGTCTGTAAGAATTTCTGTCTGTCCGTGAGAATTTCTGGTTGTGAGAATTTGTGTCCGTAGGAATTTAAGTTTTCCGTGGGTCGAAGGGGTGTTGTAGTATGCAAGATGATTTTGTATGTCTGTCTGTCCGTAAGAATTTCTGTCTGTCTGTAAGAATTTCTGTCTGTCCGTGAGAATTTCTGGTTGTGAGAATTTGTGTCCGTAGGAATTTAAGTTTTCTGTGGGTTGAAGGGGTGTTGTAGTGTGCAAGGTGATTTTGTATGTCTGTCCGTGTGTATTGATGTCTGTCCGTTGACTTTATGGGTAATTAAATTTGAAAATTTCAATTGTCGAAATTGTTTTAATTGTTTTGTCGAAGAGCTTTGATGTTTGTGTGTGTGTGATTTTCTCACGCTTTCACGAAATTAGTATTTATATTTAGAAATATATATTTATAAATAAATCGTTTCTCATGTCAACATATGTATGTGCAATTCTCGGATTGTTTTGTTGGAGGACAATTTCTATCTAAATCTGAATTCCCCTAATTTTTGTGTGTTTTCTTTTCTTTATGCGCCAGTGAGATTTTTTATTTTTTATTTTAGCTGGTGTGTTTATTTAGGACCAACGTTTGCTGTGTACGTATTGATTGGTACTCAATGCTCATGAGCTTATTTTATGATCGACAATTTTTATGACATTTGTTTACTTTATTAAAGTCCAGCATATATTTCATCTGTGTTAAAGTCTAGTTTGTTTGTGCTCTTGTTTAAAGTGCCGGTTGGAATGTATGTATGTCCGTCAGTCTGTGTGACGATTTGTTGACGACCGACTATTTTTTGGCATTTGTTTACTTTATTAAAGTTCAGCATATATTTCATATGTGTTAAAGTCTAGTTTGTTTGTGCTGTTGTATTTAGCGGCGGTTGGAATGTATGTAGTGTGTGTGTTTTTTGTTTATAATACTGGACGATGAGATTTTCTTATTTTGTCCAGCTTATATTTTTTTATATTTCATCTGTGTTAAAGTCTAGTTTGTTTGTGCTGTTGTATTTAGCGGCGGTTGGGATGTATGTATGTCCGTCAGTCTGTGTGACGGTTTGTGTGTCATCATTAGTTTTTTAATTTTGCCGTAGATATTTGAAATAAAAAAACATTTGGTAAATTTTGTATATGCATTCATTTTTATTAAATAAATTTTAAAACTGATAAAAAAGTTTGAGAATTTATAATAAAACATACATACATATATATATGTATAAAAATAATAAAAAAAAAAGCAAAACATTATTTTAAACAAGATTTTTCTTTTGTTAGTAAAAGAGCATTTCTTAATGCGCAAACACCAAATGTGTGATAATTACAATAGAAACACTCGGGATATTTAATTTCCATTTGCTTAAAGTTGATGCAGCCAAAGTCCTCTATGTTAAAAACTCTTTTTCGAAGTATTTTTTCTAGCCATTGTCTCTTTTCTTCTCCTTTAACATATATTTTAGAATAGTGTACATTAGCTTTTGAAAATGTGCAAACACTTTTAAATGATACTGATCCATCGTCCCAGTATAGGTGATGATAGTTTTTTGTTAACCAATTTGCTTCTCTCTGCTTTTTTTCTGACAAACATTGGAAATCGTATGGAGGTTTTATGATGAAATTAATGTAATCATTATTCTTGAAAACAACTGCTGCTTCTTTTGGGATGAAATCATTCGAATTACTTTTGAAACCTTGCAAGTCTATGAAAACAATATTGTCATCCATATTATTAAATTTATAAGACTTTTCGAACTTGTCCTTTTATTGGAATATATTCAATTATACGATCATGAATAAGAATACAGTAAGCTGATGTCTTTGATGGAATATTTGTTGCTGTTTCAAATTCAATTTTTATATCAATTGGTCCGCTGTTGAGTGATTCGTTTTGATGGGTTACATCTACTACAATAATCGGTGCATTATTTTTAAACTCTTGAGCAGTTAGAAGCGGTTGAGGTTCTCTCATGTAGTAGCTCTGTTGAAATCTTAGATACATATCGTAGAGAATTGCATAGCGCTCATTCTTAAATTTTATATTTAGATCATCATATGGGTATGATACTGAATTTAAATGTACTTTTAAATTACTGAGGTCACAATGAACAAATTTATTATCGCGTTGAAAAGCAACCAATACAAAACGAGGTCGTTCTCTATTTGCAGCCAGTTTAACGTTCCATATATGGCTAGTTCCTGTATTTAGTTGAGGATTAATATGACAATCCCAACTACGAAATGCCATCGGTATAGAAGCACTACTATTAATAACTTTAATCATATTCAATTTGCTAAGATCAGATAATTGTACATGTGGAATTCTCCATGAGATGAGTGAAATTGTAAGTTTTGCTTTTTCAGTAGAAACACTAGAGTGTACTAGATCTTCATCGTTCTTATTACGTAAGAGTATCAATTCATGTTTACTATTTAGGATAATTTTATTGTAGTCTTCAGCGTATCCTAAAAACATTTTTAATGGTACATAGAAATTGAAATATCCATTTACAAGTTTCACATCGTCAATTTTATTCCATCCAGCATTCTGCATCCCACTGCTTTCCGTCGGTGTTAAGGAAACTAAATTTTTGATAGTGCTTGTGGCTCCTAAATATCTTGTATGATCAATCTCAATACCGTTAAGTTCATAACGAATTTCATCAAAGAGATATGCGACAAAGTTGTTTTTTAATTTAAAATTTTCTGTAGATTTGGAGGTTTTCTCATCTACAACAGATCCTTCCACATATATATAACTTTCACTAGGTAAAACATACAAATCTTGATTTTGTATTGAAATGCGTATTTCATCATTATTGTTGTAAGATTGTAAAAATTGTTGGCGAAGAAATGGAATTGTGTACTATTTCACATAGAGCGAAAATGGATCTGCTATGCTTTGGAGATAATGTTGATGAGATGATTTTAAAACAATTGAAAGAAATTCATGATAAAATGTCGGAGTTCCAAGAGAGAGATTCTGGTTGGACTTTAATTAGAATTGTTCGTATTGAAATTAACATAAATAAATCTTCATTAGTAAGAGGGTCCCATTGGATTAGCTCACCGTATAAACTTTATCGAAAGCATGCCTGTATCAACATTGAAAACACTGATAATTATTGTTTTAAATGGGCTTTAATTGCAGCATTAGATACCTCAAAAATTATAAATAAGCAACGTTGTAGCTCATATAATATAGAAGACATTAGTGCTGACATTATTTATTTACAAAATGGAATTTCGATGGATTTTTCAAATTTAAGCTTTCCTTTAGCTTTAAAAAATATTAATGTATTTGAGGACAGGAATGTTGATATTAGTGTGAATGTGTTTGGGTACGACAATGAGACTGATGAAATAGTTGGACCATTCTACATTACAAAAATGGAGAAATCTAAGCATGTCAACTTATTGCTTTTAGAAAATGATGAGGGCCATCATTATATCTTTATAAAAAATATATCAAAGTAAGTAAATTAATACTGATAAAAAACCTATAAACAAAAATTCAAACATTAGTAATATATATATATATATATATATATATATATATATATATATCTATATAAATTTATAATATGTATAAATTTATTTCTTTTACAGACTTTTGAAAGCTCAGACAACGCTGCACTGCGGTAAACTTTTGTTTTGCAACACCTGTCTGCAATACACACACAGCGAAAGAAGTATGGAACATCATAAAGCGGAATGTGGGAAAATTGTTGCAGAGTTGCCATCTGCTGAAAATTCGATTTTAAAATTTAAGGACCATCAGCGGCAGATGGATGTGCCATTTGCTGTATATGCAGATTTTGAATGTATCCTTGAGAACATTCAATTAAATGTAAGTCATAAAAGTAAATTTATTAAGAAGCACATTCCCTGTGCTTTTAGTTATTATGTTAAATGTATAAGTAATGATAAGTTAGATAAATTTAGAATTTATACGGGTAAAGATGCAGCTGAAAAATTTGTTCAATGTATAATTGAAGATTGTGAGGACATCTATAATGAGTATTTAATAAATAAGACACAAATGAATAGTTTATCCTCTTTAGAGGTATATAATTTTTACAACGCAGTCAATTGTCACATATGTGGAAATTTTCTAGGTAGTGATCGCGTAAGAGATCATTGCCATATAACTGGTAAATTTAGAGGCGCAGCTCACAATATTTGTAACTTAAAATTCCAAATTCCAAAATTCATTCCAATTTATTTCCATAATTATTCATCTTATGACTCACATCTTTTTGTGAAAGAATTGGGTAAAAAATCTGACAAAATAAAAGTCCTTCCGCTAAACAAAGAACTTTATATTTCTCTAGCCAGAGTTACAAAAATGACTGATAATTTCAATCTTGAACTTAGATTTTTAGACACCATACGTTTTATGCCCGACAGTTTAGAATCGTTAGCCAATAATCTTACTGATAACGATTTCTATACAATTAAGTCCCAATTTAAAACAAAAACAGAGTTTGATCTTGTAAGAAGGAAGGGTGTTTTCCCTTACGACTATCTTGATTCGTTTGAAAAATTGAATGATGGTCAGCTTCCATCAAGGGAAGACTTCTTCAATAAACTTAATAATAAGGAATGCTCGACTGAAGACTATGAGCATGCAATAAAGATCTGGCATACCTTTAATTGCAAAACTCTGCGAGATTATATGGAGCTATATTTAAAAACAGACGTACTTCTACTTACAGATATTTTTGAGAATTTTAGAAAAGTTTGCAAAGGTATCTACAACTTAGATCCGTGTCAGTATTATACTGCTCCAGGACTATCATGGGATGCTATGTTGAAGTATACTAATATTGAATTAGAATTGCTGACCGACATAGATATGTACAATTTCTTTAAAAAAGGTATACGTGGTGGAATTGTACAATGTTCTAAAAGGTATTCAAAAGCAAACAATAAATATTTAGATGACTACGATAAAGATAAGGTCTCAGAATTTCTGATATATCTAGATGCAAATAACCTTTACGGATGGGCGATGTCTGAGCTTCTTCCTTATGGGGGATTCAGATGGCTGTCAAGTGAAGAGCTAAATCTGGATCCAAAAATCATAGATAATAATTCGAACGATGGTTATGTATATGAAGTTACCTTAGAATATCCTTATAATTTACATGATTCACACAATGACCTTCCTTTTTGCGCTGAAAATAAAAAAACTTTACAATCAAAGCATAACAAATTAATTGCTGATTTTTCTCCAAAAGAATCATATATTATACATTATAGAGTTCTTAAGCAATGTTTAGAATATGGCTTGGTTCTAAAGAAAACACATCGAATTCTCACTTTTAAACAATCTCCATGGTTAAAAAGCTATATAGATTTAAACACCAAACATAGAGCAAGTGCAAAAAATGTTTTTGAGAAAAATTTCTTTAAATTGCTCAATAACGCGGTATATGGAAAAACTATGGAGAATGTAGACAAGAGAAAAGATGTAAGAATAGTGACGAACTGGAACAGAACAAATCGAAATCATTTGGGTGCTCAGGATTGGATATCTAAATCCAATTTTCACAGTTTGTCTATATTTTCAGAAGATATGGTGGCAATTGAAATGAATAGAGTCAAGGCATATTATAATAAACCCATATACTTAGGATTTTGTGTGCTGGAGCTTTCCAAATGGAAGATGTATAATTTTCATTATGGATACATGCAGCCAAAGTTCAAGTCAAAGTTATCACTAAATTACATGGATACTGACTCGTTTATATATACAATACAAACTGATGACTTCTATGCCGACATAAAAACTGACATACAACAAGAATTTGACACTTCTGATTACCCTAAGGAAAACGTATATGATATTCCTCTTTTAAACAAAAAGGTGTTGGGTATGATGAAAGATGAGAATTGTGGAAAAGTAATGAAAGAATTTGTGGGGCTGCGATCTAAAATGTATTCCTTAAGTGTGCAATATGAAAATGATGTAAAAAAATCAAAGGGGGTAAAGAAATGTGTTCTTGATAAGTATAGTTTAGCTTCCTATAAAAATTGTTTATTTGATAAGTCTATTGTATATGATGATATGTTAACATTTAAGTCAAAAGTACATCAAATTTATACTAACCATCTAAATAAAGTGGTATTAAGTAGTGAAGATGATAAACGAAAAACAAAAAGTGATAACATAAATACATACGCATGGTATCATTTTCGAATCGAGGAAACTAATCCTGATTATGAACTAGATATGCTATTAATGGAAATTGATAAACTTCAAGAAGAAGAATCTAATTGATATGAATGTTACTTATTTTATATTTAAGAGATAATGGCTGACTATTAAGAAAAGTTGGTTTGTAATAAATTAATAATTATAATGAAAAAATGTACACAATTTTGTTTTATTTTTGACAAATTTATCAGCTATTGTTAAACATGAACCAACAAAGTTTGCTTTGCCCATAGTTTTTGTTTTGTTTCTCTTTTGGCTGTACTTAGCTGGATAAAAAATAAAAAAATCTTGTCAAGTTTTTTGCTTATTTACATATGTCTGTATATTAATTTTTTTATTTATTTCAATTCAATAAAAATATAATTTATAATAGAATTCTATTATATTTAAAACAACTTTTTTTCTCAAATGAAAAATTGTGCATCGGCACGTGTCAGGCCCCTCCTCACATTCTGGATCATACCAGGGACAGCTTCTAAAGTGGGTTTCTTCATCCCCATCCTCCCCATCAACTACTCCATAGTCCGTATTCTCGTCCAGCATGGACATGAAGCATTGTATTGCATTTTTATGCTCATAGAGCATTAAATTTTCACATTTTAGTAAAAAATTTTGTATAATATTTCTGATTTCACTCATTTTGTTCAAGTACTTTTTTGTTACTAACAATTGTCTGGAAATTCCTAAGCCTTATGTAGCTTCATCGCTCCAGTTTTATATACCATATACACACATACATATATCGTAATACATATTTATTTATGTAGGAGTAAAGGATTGCTCTACTCATTCTTTTTGGTGGGAGAGCGATGAGCATATATGTACATTATTTCACTAATTTTCAGTTAGGCTTCTTGCAATCATCATCGCTACTTTCAAGATCACTTTTCATCAAAGATTCACTGTGAAACGATCTCTAAAAATGGACTCCGCAAAAAAATTAATGAATAAATTTAATTCCTACAACACTAAAAGCTTAACTCATATTAAGGACCTGGATATTTTAGTTAAATATCCTATTATAACTGCAAAACGGGTGACAACTAAGTATGGGGCAACCATTCAAGTGGAGCTTGAAAATAACATCATGTTTTTGCCTAATCGATACAACGCTCTAACAGATGAAGAAATAAAGGATCTCTCGAGTGGAACTTATCGACTACACAGAGAAGGAGAACGGGGTCTGATTTTGTCAATGGACATAGAAGAGTTTTTGTCATCAAATGCCCAGTACCCAATTTGGCAGTAAAACAAAAAAAAAATAATATATATATTTTTTTAAATTATGTAAATAAATAAAAAAAGGCGTTATAGAGTTTTATAAAATATATGTGGTTGTGTTTTTATTTAATCTTTTCAGTTATATCATAAAGAAATTTAAGACATAAGTGGCCACAGTTAAATGTATTAAAATTCTGATATTGATTATAGTTGTATTTTATATTTGTGCCCAGATATTTGAGTACTTCCGAAGGAGGTTGTAAGTTTCCAAAACTGTCGAAATATTCTTTCCCATAAATGTTTTTATAATATGCTACCCAATGTGTACCAGGTCCTGTTGATGTATCTAAATTGATTATTCCACATTCTATTTTCTTTGGTCGTTTTGGTAGTGAGTCTAACATGAAAACTCCTCTAAAATATGGAATTTTGATTGCAAAATTCTTCAAGTCGACTTCTGATAGTGGTCTATTAGGTAGCATTTCTAAGAGTTTTTTGTCTGCTCTTTATAAACTAAACCATAACCCTTTTTATATGGTTTTAGATAAAGTCCTTTCCCAACAGCTATCGATTCCATTGCTTTATTATGTCTGGCTGCTTCATCAAGTTGATTTTTTGCATTCTTTGTTGCATTTACGGCCTTAGCTATAGCAGCACCTCCAGTGGCTAGACTTCCAATTGCACCCAGAGCAGTTAAAATCGGTATTAGGGGTAAAAAACCACCAATTTTCGGAACATTTATTGTGCGTGGTATTATAGCTTGGGATTTTCTTCCTTTCAATGATTTGTTAATAGTTTTGCGAGCGATTCTAATGGCAGAGTTAATGTCAAGAGGTTTTTCCTTTTTTAATATTTTTGTTGCAGCTCTAATTGTCGTACTGAACAGTTTTTTCCCATCTAATTTGGTTTTTTTAACATTTTTCTTCTTCCTCACACCCATACCAAATTTTGTTTTAGCTTTCATTGCGTTAGTAATCATGTATGCAAATGATTTTTCTGCAAGACTGCTATCGTTTGACAAAACTCGTTTCCAAGCTTTATTTTCAAGAATTATATCAGCTTGATGTCTAATATTTAAATCCTTATTTTTCGAATAAGCTATGTCGTGACTTTTGCATGCAGAGTCCAATAAATTAATTCCTTGATCACCTCGATCTAAACGTTTTTGTAGTTGTGTTCCAGGTCCACAGTACTGATATCCAGGAAGATGAAGTTCAACAGGTAGAGAGTTTATTAAGCTATTCAATAAACCTGCTCCAACGAAGGTTTTTTTATGACTAAAGGGCTTGTTATAATGTACAACCATCTTATTTTTAATTTATTTTCTATAATAAAAGGTAACAACGATGTATTGCATTTAGTTATAAAAATGCAGTTAGTAAAACAACACAAAAATATTTTGATTCGTAATACTGATGATTCTTCGAACATCAGATCAAAAATAAAACATAGTTCCCTCTTACCAAACTCTATTCGTGCTCTAATAGTTGGACCATCGAATTGTGGAAAGACTAATGTTATGATTAGCTTGCTAGAGAGTCCTAATGGACTCAAGTTTGAAAACATCTATTTATACTCAAAATCCCTATATCAACCGAAATATGAGTACTTGAAGAGATTAATTTCGCCAATTAAAGGAATGGGTTATCATACATTTTCCGATAATGAAGCGGTTATTCCCCCTAAGGAAGCTAAAACTAATTCAATTATGATATTTGACGATGTTGCATGTGAGAAGCAAAATAATATACGGGCTTATTTTTGTATGGGACGACATAGAGATGTTGATTCATTCTACTTGTGTCAAACTTATACCAGAATTCCCAAGCATTTAATAAGAGACAATGCAAATGTAATTATAATGTTTAAACAAGATGAGACGAATATGAAGCACGTTTATAGGGATCATGTTGCCAGCGACATGAATTTTGAAAAGTTTCAGCAAATTTGTAGAGAATGTTGGAAAGAAAAATATGGATTTTTGATGATAAGCAAAGATAATGAATTAAACAATGGTCGCTATAGAAAATTATTCGACTATTTCATAACGATATAAATTAGTCTACATAAAAGAAAAAAACTTTAGTATATAATCTGACTTTAAACATAATACATCTACATATATCTTTAAATATTTAACATACTTAATCAGAACTGATAAACCGATCTGAACCTAATAATCAGATCTGATACCTGATAAGCTGATCTGATACCTAATAATCTGATCTGGTAAGCTGATCTCATACCTGATAAGCTGATCTGATACCTAATAATCTGATCTGATATCATAATCTGATACCTGATAAGCTGATCTGGTACCTAATAATCTGATCTAATCTTATAGCTGAAAAATGGAATCAAAAATTTTAAAAGAGTTGGTGGCGACTAGAAATGTCTTGAAGAAAAAGCTTCGTAGTATAAAAACCGGTGAAATAGACACACATGAACAACTAAGAGATACATTTAAACCTATAACAGACCCTTTAAAAGAATTTATATATAAGACTAAGAATACCAATAGAATTATCAAAAAAGAAAAGAATGAGATGAAAACAGAAATTGAACATAATAACAGTTCTCATCTTAAGAAACCATCAATTAAGATGGAGACAAGCACACCAAAGAAACTTGTAGAAGATACAACATTTGACACCAGCAACTCACTTAGTGATCCTAATGGTGATAATAATAGTGATAGTGATGATGATGACAATTTTTACTCCCAAAATTCAAATATTGAAGAGAGTTATACTGACTTATCTGTTTTGCATGGAAGAAATGAATTAGATACTAACATGGTCCACATAAAAATTTCAATAATGAATGGAAATTTGGTGATAGTAATCTCAAACTGAATCAAGACAAAAGACAGGTTGGTGGTCAAATATGAGCTCTATCACCAGGACTATTTTCTCTAATGTTTCATAAAATACCAAAAAACTATGATAAATATGAACTAAAACTACATAAAAAAATTTTAATTAGTACAAATTAGTACAGAAGAGACTGTAAACCTGATGGTCAAATCAAAGGAACGAAAGCATATAAATATAAGCATATTATTAAAAAAATGTTTAAAGAAAAAAACCAAAAGAAATTATCAAAATCAACACCAAATAAGCCAATACCTAATTATAAAGGTGATGGATTGATGCAGTTTAACCCCCATAAACCAAACTATATATACTGGGACGATCCCAATGAGTTGGTAGATCGCCTTCGACTACTGCTAGCATCACAAGCTGCAGGTCATACTAATCATAATAACGAGATTGTATCAATTATTGAAGAATTACGCGAAGATAATATAATAGAATAAATTAGATGAATGAAGTATGTCTGTTGATAAGTTTGGACATTATTTAAACGATACAAGTGGTATAATTTCAATGAAAAATGCTCCTAAATTGTTGGGGTTCTTTATGGATACGAACAACAACATTGATGTCCAAAACAAAAGAATCAAAAATGTTGCAAAGGCTGTGGAGGAAAACGATGTTATCAATAAATTGTTTCTGCAAACTCAAATCGAAGAAATGGAATACAAGCTATTAAAATACTTTAAGGAAAATAACAACAACACACATAATACTCTAAGAACTCAAATCGAAGTTCTACAACAGGCAATAATATTACAGTTGGAAGAGAATAAGAAAATTGAGGAAAACATTTCCAAAATCAAAACATTTTTGGAAGATGGTTATCTACAAAGATTTGTTGAGAGTCTACAAAAGAAAAGTTAAATGAAAAGATTTATAGATGGGAAAATTACATGTTCGCATCAATAAGTAAAAGTTCATCAAGCAGATTACAACATATCCAAATCAATTCTTAAAACTATAAACATGTCTTCAAAAAGAAATCTAGTTAACGAACTCCATAAACAAGCTCGAAAATCTTTTGCACGTCGTAGAGTTGTGATGAAAGGAATAGATGATCTCTGGCAAGCTGATTTAGTTGAAATGGGGAATTACTCTACAGACAATAAAAATTATAGATTTTTGTTAACCGTAATTGATACATTCTCAAAATATGCATGGGCAGTACCGCTGAAAACAAAAACTGCACTTGAAACAACACAAGCAATGGTAGATATTTTTCAATTGGGACGAGTACCAAAAAACCTACAAACAGACGATGGTAAAGAATTTTTTAATAAAAACTTTGCGAAATTGATGGATAAGCACAACATTAATCACTATTCAACGTATAGCACAATGAAAGCATCAATAGTAGAACGATTTAATAGAACATTAAAAGGGATGATGTGGAAAGAATTTAGTTTTAATGGTTCGTATAACTGGTTGGATATCTACAAAGATCTATTAAAAGCATACAACAGTAAAGTTCATCGTACCATCAAAATGCCTCCAATTAAAGTCAACTCAACAAATGAGAAAAAATTATTAAATACAGTATACAGTCATTTGAAGATGTATAAAATCTCGAAATTTAATGTTGGAGATCATGTGCGCATAAGCAAATACAAACATACATTTGAAAAAGGTTATACTCCAAATTGGACAACAGAAATTTTCACTATTAAAACAATTCAAAATACATATCCTGCAACATACATATTAGAGGATTATCGTGGTAATCTCATTCAAGGTGGATTTTACGATGAAGAACTCTCAAAAACTAGATTTCCAAATACATATCTAGTTGAAAAGATTATTAAAACTAAAGGAGATAAAGCGTATGTTAAGTGGTTAGGATTTACTAATGAACACAATTCTTGGATAAGTAAAGATGAAATATTATAGTTGAAACAAAATATTTAGAATTATTGTATTAAGAATTATTGCATTTAGTATTAAAAATTATAATGTAAATTCAAAACAAAAAAGATTAAATTAAAATAAAAATGCTTTTTATAAACCATATTGTGTGTTAAACTTTATTCATTTACAATCAAGCAGGCATAATGTCAATAACACTTACTCTGAGCTCCAACTCATCAGAGTTATCTGCTAATTACTTCCCTCCTATTGAGTTAAATGAGACATATGAATGTGCTCTAACTGATTTTCATTCGTATAATAGCATTCCAAATGTTGATGTCTATAACAATTTGTTTCATATAGGTGAAAATGTGATTGAAATACCAATTGGATCTTATGAATTGAATGACATAGTTAATTATATAGAGGAAGAATACAAACGATATAGTAGAGAAAATAAAATTTATATAGAAGCCAATAATAACACAATGCAGGTTAAAGTTAATAGCTCTACGGATCCAATATATTTTAATAAGGAAAATACAATTGGAAAACTCTTAGGATTCAACGATAAAATCCTAACCCCAAACGAAGATCATTATTCAGATCTTCCAGTTAATATTTTCAAGGTGAATCTATTACGAATTGAAAGTAGTATCACTGTTAATACATATATGAACAATTCCAAATCGCATACACTACACGAGTTTCCGATTAATGTGCCTCCAGGCTATAAAATAGCTGAGATTCCTAGAAACCTCATTTATTTACCTGTGAACTCCAGAGAGGTAGGTTCACTAACGCTACGAGTAGTTGATCAGTACGGCGATTTAATTAATTTTCGAGGAGAGGAAATAACAATAAGAATTCATTTAAGACCAACTAAATAATGTTGATATACAACTCAAGTATATCGAAAAATATAACAACAGCAACAACATACAACCCTAAACCATTATTACAACCTAAACCACAATTAAAAAGATCAGTTCATCAAAAAACGTTGACAACAACAAATAAAAATTTTCTAAAGTCTCTTAATTTTAAACTGAAGACAAAATGAGTTCAATAATAAATGTATTGGATAAGCCATTATCTGATGAAAATATAATCAAAAAGGACTATCATACATACGTGCCATACCTACAATCTTACAACAATAATGATGAAATACGCATTTCAATACAAAATCAAGATTTGTATGTTTTACCTAGTGAAAGTTATATATATGTGGAAGGATCTGTTGTAGATGAGAAAACCTCCAAATCTACAGAAAATTTTAAATTAAAAAACAACTTTGTCGCATATCTCTTTGATGAAATTCGTTATGAACTTAACGGTATTGAGATTGATCATACAAGATATTTAGGAGCCACAAGCACTATCAAAAATTTAGTTTCCTTAACACCGACGGAAAGCAGTGGGATGCAGAATGCTGGATGGAATAAAATTGACGATGTGAAACTTGTAAATGGATATTTCAATTTCTATGTACCATTAAAAATGTTTTTAGGATACGCTGAAGACTACAATAAAATTATCCTAAATAGTAAACATGAATTGATACTCTTACGTAATAAGAACGATGAAGATCTAGTACACTCTAGTGTTTCTACTGAAAAAGCAAAACTTACAATTTCACTCATCTCATGGAGAATTCCACATGTACAATTATCTGATCTTAGCAAATTGAATATGATTAAAGTTATTAATAGTAGTGCTTCTATACCGATGGCATTTCGTAGTTGGGATTGTCATATTAATCCTCAACTAAATACAGGAACTAGCCATATATGGAACGTTAAACTGGCTGCAAATAGAGAACGACCTCGTTTTGTATTGGTTGCTTTTCAACGCGATAATAAATTTGTTCATTGTGACCTCAGTAATTTAAAAGTACATTTAAATTCAGTATCATACCCATATGATGATCTAAATATAAAATTTAAGAATGAGCGCTATGCAATTCTCTACGATATGTATCTAAGATTTCAACAGAGCTACTACATGAGAGAACCTCAACCGCTTCTAACTGCTCAAGAGTTTAAAAATAATGCACCGATTATTGTAGTAGATGTAACCCATCAAAACGAATCACTCAACAGCGGACCAATTGATATAAAAATTGAATTTGAAACAGCAACAAATATTCCATCAAAGACATCAGCTTACTGTATTCTTATTCATGATCGTATAATTGAATATATTCCAATAAAAGGACAAGTTCGAAAAGTCTTATAAATTTAATAATATGGATGACAATATTGTTTTCATAGACTTGCAAGGTTTCAAAAGTAATTCGAATGATTTCATCCCAAAAGAAGCAGCAGTTGTTTTCAAGAATAATGATTACATTAATTTCATCATAAAACCTCCATACGATTTCCAATGTTTGTCAGAAAAAAAGCAGAGAGAAGCAAATTGGTTAACAAAAAACTATCATCACCTATACTGGGACGATGGATCAGTATCATTTAAAAGTGTTTGCACATTTTTAAAAGCTAATGTACACTATTCTAAAATATATGTTAAAGGAGAAGAAAAGAGACAATGGCTAGAAAAAATACTTCGAAAAAGAGTTTTTAACATAGAGGACTTTGGCTGCATCAACTTTAAGCAAATGGAAATTAAATATCCCGAGTGTTTCTATTGTAATTATCACACATTTGGTGTTTGCGCATTAAGAAATGCTCTTTTACTAACAAAAGAAAAATCTTGTTTAAAATAATGTTTTGCTTTTTTTTTTTATTATTTTTATACATATATATATGTATGTATGTTTTATTATAAATTCTCAAACTTTTTTATCAGTTTTAAAATTTATTTAATAAAAATGAATGCATATACAAAATTTACCAAATGTTTTTTTATTTCAAATATCTACGGCAAAATTAAAAAACTAATGATGACACACAAACCGTCACACAGACTGACGGACATACATACATCCCAACCGCCGCTAAATACAACAGCACAAACAAACTAGACTTTAACACAGATGAAATATAAAAAAATATAAGCTGGACAAAATAAGAAAATCTCATCGTCCAGTATTATAAACAAAAAACACACACACTACATACATCCCAACCGCCGCTAAATACAACAGCACAAACAAACTAGACTTTAACACATATGAAATATATGCTGAACTTTAATAAAGTAAACAAATGCCAAAAAATAGTCGGTCGTCAACAAATCGTCACACAGACTGACGGACATACATACATTCCAACCGGCACTTTAAACAAGAGCACAAACAAACTAGACTTTAACACAGATGAAATATATGAAAGTAAACAAATGTCATAAAAATTGTCGATCATAAAATAAGCTCATGAGCATTGAGTACCAATCAATACGTACACAGCAAACGTTGGTCCTAAATAAACACACCAGCTAAAATAAAAAATAAAAAATCTCACTGGCGCATAAAGAAAAGAAAACACACAAAAATTAGGGGAATTCAGATTTAGATAGAAATTGTCCTCCAACAAAACAATCCGAGAATTGCACATACATATGTTGACATGAGAAACGATTTATTTATAAATATATATTTCTAAATATAAATACTAATTTCGTGAAAGCGTGAGAAAATCACACACACACAAACATCAAAGCTCTTCGACAAAACAATTAAAACAATTTCGACAATTGAAATTTTCAAATTTAATTACCCATAAAGTCAACGGACAGACATCAATACACACGGACAGACATACAAAATCACCTTGCACACTACAACACCCCTTCAACCCACAGAAAACTTAAATTCCTACGGACACAAATTCTCACAACCAGAAATTCTCACGGACAGACAGAAATTCTTACAGACAGACAGAAATTCTTACGGACAGACAGACATACAAAATCATCTTGCATACTACAACACCCCTTCGACCCACGGAAAACTTAAATTCCTACGGACACAAATTCTCACAACCAGAAATTCTCACGGACAGACAGAAATTCTTACAGACAGACAGAAATTCTTACGGACAGACAGACATACAAAATCATCTTGCATACTACAACACCCCTTCGACCCACGGAAAACTTAAATTCCTACGAACACCAATTCTCATAACCCGAAATTCTCACGGACAGACGGAAATTCTCATGGACAGACAGAAATTCTTACGGACAGACAGAAATTCTCACGCCCACACAAAAACAAAAAAACAAAAAAAACATCAAAGCAGTGAACCCCCCTATTAAACCGTGGGAAAATCACACACACACACATCAAAGATCGCCGACAAAACAATTAACACCCAATTAGCAATTAAAATTTTAAAATTTTAAATTTTAATTACCCAAATTTGACAATTTTAATGGTTGCAGGACATACAATCCTATACTACTGTTAAATCTGCATCCAATCTTGGTGTTGTCTTTAATAATCGTTTAACGTGGTCTAATCATATTAGTGTCATTCTGAGTCTACAGCATGCTTCGTAACTTGTGGGCTGTCATAGATTCAACCCCATTCATCATACGTATGCAACTTGCAAAAACTTATTTAGTTCCCGTACTTCTATACGGCTGTGAAATTTTTGCCAACTGTGACAGCGATGATCTAAGAAAACTTAACGTTGCCTATAACAATATAGCAAGATATGTATTCTTACAAGGGCGTCGTGACCACATTTCGCTATACTCATATACAATTTTTCGACTTAAATTTGAAAATTTATTAAAATTTAAATGCCTCGTGTTCTTACATAAGATAATTACGTCTAAGCAGCCTATATATTTGTTTAGTAGGATAAAATTTGCTAGATCTAATCGAGGGAGGAAAATCATTCAATATAGATTTAAGAGCCTGGTGTCACAACGACAGTTTTTTATATATACCACAAGTCTCTGGAATTCCTTGCCAAACTATATTCAAAATGTAGGCAATGCAAAGTTGTTTAAAAAGGAGTTACATAAAATGTTTGCATAATGCTATATTTCAGCTTTAATGTATTTTTTTAATATTTTCATTATTAGATGTACATCATATATATTTTTATCTTTTTATCTAAACTATGTATTTCTGTATTTTTATGTTTATAATATCTTAGTATTATTCGTTTTATATCATTATGTTTATTTATACGCCTTGCTTTTAATCTGATTATTTCACTAGCACTATCATTTATAAGATTAATATCTTGTTGTGCTAGGTTACAACTTTTGCAAATAAATAAATAAATAAATAAATAAATAAATAAATAAATAAATAAATTTTTTTTGAAACCCATTAATACACAATACAAATTTTATGAAACCTCCTAATACAAACAACCATCCAAGGATGGAAAACGCATTTTCATAATAAATACACTTAATTACCTAACAAAAAATATTTTTAACGATCACGTTTCCCAGCCTGGCATGCACATTAATTTTATATGAAAAACTTGATACCGAACTGGTACAAACACACTACTGATATGCAACAAATATATACCACGATAAAGATTTTAAGGAGCAGTTTCACAATGAAAATATTGATATGGATATGACTCTAAATTAAATATTATTGGAAGTCAAATAAAAACGATTACAAAAGAAATTGATGAAAATGTTCAACTTATTGAAAAAGTAGTAAAGAACCAAATTCACTTTGCAAATAAAGACTTTATAAAAAATATTGAAGAAAGATTTAATAAAATTGAAGATTTTATGTTCAAAAGGATTAATGAAAATTTTGGTGTAGATGATGTAAAAAACGAAAGCTTGAATGGCCTAAAATTAAAGCAGCAAAGTGATTGTCTTACATATATATACAATAATACATTTCATCGAAGAATACAGATGATCCCAAATAAAGTAAATTCTTCAAATGAAACTTTTTTATTGAAAACAGTCTACAACAATTTAAAAGTATTTAAAAAACCTTAGTTTAAAGTAAATGTTAATGTTCGAATAAGTAAATATAAGCATACATTTGAAAAAGGTTACACACCAAAGTGGACTACAGAAATATTTAAAATTAAAACTATATATTGCAAGACTATCAAGGTCATGAAATTAAAGGTGGCTTTTACGAGCATGAGCTAATAAAAACTAAATTTCCAGAAACATATTTAGTTTAAAAAGAAGAAAAAATATGGTTTACGTTAAATGGTTGGGATTTTCGTCAGAACACAATTTTTGGATTAATATCGACATTGGTTCATTATAAGAGCCGACACAGTTTTTAATAATAAACTATTCACTCATCAAACGTTAAAATGTCAATTACATAAAATGAGTTCAATCGGATCCTTATTAGGTTTTAGTACCAGAGTATCACAAAAATTACTAAGATGTGCCATAAAAGAAAGCAAGAGAAAGTGCTGGAGAGATCTTTGCAAGGAAATAGATGATGACCCGTGGGGTAAACCATTTAAAATAACTATGAAGAAACTGGGAAGAGCAAAACCAATTCCTGGCATCAAAGAGTGAACATGGGCTACAACCATAGCGGAGATACTGTTCCCCTTTGATGCAGATGACCTAAGTCACAAAGCTAAGCTACAATTGGATGCTTTTACTCCGCTGAGCACAGACGAAGTAAAACTTGCTTGTAAGAAGCTTAATAAAAACAGAAGCTCAGGACCTGATGGTATCCCAAATGAAGTTATTCAGGTAGTGGAAGAAATATTGCCGGAAGTAATTACCAATATGTTCAATATGTGCATCGTGAATGGAGTCTTTCCCGAAAAATGGAAGATACAAAAGCTGGTATTGCTAAAAAAGGGAGATAAATCGCTAAATGAACCTAGTTCGTACAGACCTTTATGTATGCTGGATTCAAATGGGAACCTGCTCGAAATTGTACTACTACAAAGACTGGAAGAATGTGTGCATAACCTCGGGGGATTATCCCCGATATAGTACGGTTTCCGAAAGGGAAAGAGCACAATTGATGCAATCGGGGAAGTTGTGAATATGGCCACACGAGCCAAATTGGCGAAGGAATATTGTGTTATAATAACACAAAATGCCTTCAACACAGCAAAGTGGCAACGAATTTTAGACGCTCTTAGAAGAAAGGGCATACACAGTTACCTATATAACATAATTGCAGACTACCTGGACAACAGAATCCTATTATACGAGACGGAAGGCGGTATGAAAAAATATCACTGCAGGTGTACCAAAGGGATCCGTTCAGGGCCCCTTCTTGTGGAACATAATGTATGATGGTCTATTGAACATGAAACTACAAGCAGGTGCGAAAATAATAGGGTACGCAGACGATATTGCACTAGTTGTATCTCAACGAAAACCAGAACTGTTAGAAATAGTAACAAACTACAGCGTTATTCGCTGTAGCAGATGGTTAAACCAGAATGGTTTGGAACTAGCAGTAGCAAAAACTGAGGCAATTTTGGAAACGGATCGTAGGGAATTTAAACCACCACAGATCCTCCTTGAAGGCAGTGAAATACACTTTCAACGGAGCCTGCGTTATCTGGGCGTACAACTTGACGATAGGCTTAATTTCAGTCAACACGTAGTTATGATACGAAAAAATCAATGCAAACGGCAAGGTCACTGGCGAGAATAATGACAAATTTTGGAGGTCCAAAGCCATACATAAGAAGGCTTTTTAATAGTGTAGTACGCTCTCAACTACTTAACGCTGCCCCGATATCTGCCACGTCGATAAGCATAAAGGAAATAATAAGGGAAATGCAAAAGCCACAGACACTAAGTGCACTTCGAATAATATCGGCATATCGCACGGTGCCTACAAGTGCAGCGCTAGTTTTAGCGGGACTACCACCAATAGATTTACTTGTTCTGGAAAAATATGAGATTTACGTGGAAACAAAGCCCATAAAATGTGAACCATGCAGCCTGATAGAACAAAAACAAAAAATTCTTGAAATAAAGAAAAATGCAAGAAGAGCCCTAATACCAAAATGTGGATGAAAATAGAAGATGGGCATATAAACTAATCCCCGACATTCGAGTCTGGATAGAGAGAAGACATAGTAGTATGGGATGCTTTCTCACACAGGTGATGACAAATCATGGCAATATGAACGGGTACTTACACAGATTTAAGCTTCGTGATGCTGGCAACTGTGAGGTTTGCGAAACTCTCGTTGAAGACGCAAACCACATACTTTTTGAATGTGAGAGGTGGGTAGATCAGCGACAAGAACTTTATGATGAACTGGAAACAACATTAACACCGGAAAATATGGTAAATAAAATGTTAGAGTCTGAGAGAGCGTGGATGTGCTGTGAACGTTTCATAACCTCCTTAATGAAGATGCGCTATAGGGATGTTCCGAACCTCCTACCCTAGTGATAGGAAGGAGGGCGTAGGACTCGTACAGGAAATAAACCCCCGTCCTGATGAAATGCTAACGCGGTTCCGGGGTGGAGTTGGTGGAGTTATCGTAGGGCAACTATTGATATTTATATCATTACGTCCAATAAAAAAAGTACCAGAGTATTGAAACCTGGTATAGAACATTACTCCGATAAAACAATTGATATAACTAAAATTAATACAGTAATCGCTGAATGTAATATTGTCAGCGGATCATACATAAAAACATGTCCGCACATATTTTGCATCAGTTTTCACTTAACGTTATCCCAGGTTACAAAATAACTGGGGCTCCGACTAATGTAATATATCTACCTGTAAATGCAAGAACAATAAATAGTCTTGTTTTGAAAGTTATTGATCAAGACGGAAACTTAATAAATTTTCGTGGTGAAAAAATTACAATACGATTACATTTGAAGCCTATGAGAGAATGATTATATATAATAAAACTGAATTGCAGAAGCGTTCGCCATTCATTTTATCTTTGCCTACGGAAGACGAAACCAGAAAGCAACCAAATTTTAATAATCAGACAAAAAAGAAAAAACAACATATTAAAGGAATCATAAAGAAGCAACAATATAATAATCTTCGTGAGGACAATAAGGAGCTTTTAAGAAATTTGGGTTTTCATCTAAAAAAAAAAGAGACAGAGAGATACAATGAGTAATATTATTAATATTTTACAAAAACCACATTTTGATAATTCAATTATTAAAAAAGAATATCACAGTTATACATCATATTTGCAGTCATTTAAAAATAATGATGAAATTCGTATCACAATTCAAAATCAAGATTTGTATGTTTTACCAAGCGAAAGTCTTCTCTATATCGAGGGACTTGCAACAAAGGAAGATTCAACAGTTTCTACATCTATACAACTTTTAAACAATTGTTTATGACATCTATTTGATGAGATTCGATATGAAATCAATGGAGTAGAAATTGATCGCACTCGTCACTTGGGTATTGCAACAGAATTAAAGAACTATGTATCATTGAATAAATCTGCAAGTGATAATCTACTAAACGCAGGATGGTCACCATTCAAAAATGATGATCTTACACTTGTAGACGGCTATTTCAATTTTTGTGTTCCACTAAAACTATTGCTTGGATTTGCTGAAGATTTCAATAAAATAATAGTTAATTCTAAACATGAATTGATTATTTTACGATCTAAAGAAAATAAACAAGTTTTTAAATCTCAACTGACAACTGAAAAAACTAAGTTGTCGATTCTAAATGTTACTTGGAAAGTACCACACATCCATCTTGCTGATGCTTATAAATTGCAAATGTTTAAAACAATTAAAAATCGCCATCCATTAAATATATCTTTTAGAAGTTGGGATATGTATTATTATCCTTCACTTCCAGAAAGTACAACAGTCTTATGGACTGTTAAGGTAGCCACCGAAAACGAAAGACCACGTTTCCTGCTCTTAGGACTTCGAAATAGAGACAATAAATTTCAGCATTGTGACTTGACAGATGTAAAAGTACATCTTAACTCTGCTACATGATGACCTAAACCTTAAATTCAATAGAAATCGTTTTGCTATACTGTATGATATGTATTTAAAATTTCAACAAAGTTATTATGCACGCGATCCTCAACCACTATTAACAAGAGAAAATTTTAAAACTATGGCACCAATAATTGTCTTGGATGTTACTCATCAAAATGAATCGGTTAAAACTGGACCAATCAATATTCGAATTGAATTTAAAACCTTCAAAAACATTCCAGCTAATACATCAGCCTATTGTTTAATTATACATGATAAAATGTTTGAATATATTCCTCTTACAAACGAAATAAGAAAACTATTGTAACCATTTTAATTATATATATGTACATATATATTTTATAGATAGTTTAAGAAAATAATTTTAATAAATTTAATAATAAAGCTAAAGAAATTATTTATATATATTTTTTTTTAATGTATGTATGTAAGTAAGTAATTTCACATTTGCTTTCAAAAACTATAAATAACAAATCCATCATGAATTATAACTATTCATAAACTTTTTGTTGGAGTATATAGTCATAAACATTAGTAAAAATGATTATAAATAAAAGAAATATATGATTTCTTAAAGAGATGTTCTGATATGGTTTCTGATGAAGATAAATACAAACTCATCAATATTCAATCACATCTTGAGAGTGCAAATAGCTTGAAAACAAAGAAAAATAAATTTGGAGAACATTATGAAGACTGTTCTTGGTCGAATGATAATACAACATCTGGAGCAGACACTTGCTCATGCTCATACTACAGAAGAAGAAATATGGAAATAGAAGAAGAGGAAAAAAAGCTAATACAAACATACTATAATATATACAATATAACTAAATGTAAAAATTGTAATTTCAATAATATGTAAAACACTAAAAAAGGATTTTTTTTTATTTATATCACTCAATAAAGAGAACAATTAAAACATCTCAAAACTTTGTTTACTCATTTGAATAACATTTTAATAATAAATAGTCTTTTACCTATAAATTTTAATTAGTTTTTCATTCATACTGTTGCGAGCTACATCAACTCTATTAAAAATTGTTTCGTCAGCTGAATTAAAGGAACTATTAGATGGATACAGTTGCCATATCGATAAGGAACACAAGAAATTATTCTTGAGAATGATTGAAGAATTAAGAATGTATAGTAATGACTCTTATCCTTTCATATATGTTCATAATGGAATTCATAGATACAATTGTGAAAATATCAGTATATCAAATGTTAATATATAACGAATACATATTAGCACAAAAGCTTTTTAATCTTTATAAAAGACTTTTTAACTATAAACCTGTATCTGAAAAGTAAAATAAATTTAAACATTTTTAATTGTTATGTAATCTGAAAAAAATTCCTAATAAAAATCTTCATAATAAATAAAAACAAAACATATATATTTCTGTATGTCAATTAACTTTATTTTTTAATATTTATTTTAGTATGTATTTTATTATATTAAGCTGAAAAGAGAAAGAATCCTATTGATTGTTCTAAGCTTTGTTTAAAAAAATTTCTGAAAAACTCGCATTTATACTAAATTATGCTAGCGCATGTCTTAAGAAAAAGCAATATTATAAAACCATGAATAAAATATTTATTTTTCATAGTAAACAAATTTCTTTAAATTTACAACATTCGGTCATACAATTTTCACATCTGTATGGTGATAAACAGTTACATGTTGAATTCGTTTATACAGCTGCATGTTGATAAGCAAAAACCATACACATTTTTCTATTAGTTTCATTTTCTTTCAACAATCAAAACTGCAAAAAATCAAAACAATAATCACAAGTATTTACGTTATAAGAATTTTCTCGGTATCGCAAACATTTATTTTTTCGATAAATGAAAGCGACCAACAAGAAAGTTAGTGCCAACTCAAAACATTTCAATAAAAAAAGATGAACTACAATAAAAAAAGGTAGACAGCAAAGAAAAACAGTTTAATAAAAAAGATATTGACCGGCACAGGTGTTTAACTTAGCTTAAGAATTTTCCATGTATCTCATACATTTATGTAATGCAAATGCAAATGAAATATGTGTAATGAAATTGTGTAACCTTATACACATAAATATACGCACGCAAATTTCGTAGTGGGAACACTTGGGAGTGTTTTTAAAAAAATAACTAAACTCAACTGTGGATATCAAACAACTGACTTTTTCTTTTATTATTAATATTAATTGAAGTTATCGTTAACACAATTTTTTGTTAATTAATCTTAAAATGCATTTTACAATTTTTGTTTACTTATGCTAAATATTAACATTATTTCATAATTATTTTATATTAATATTGAACGGTTGCAATTCCTGGAATTGCGACCGAAAAATAATTTTGTTTTCTGTACTTAGCCGGAAATGAGTTTGCTGTTACAGTTGTTATTTTAATTTTATTTTGTGCTTATTATGTTTTCAATAAATTCATCAATAGTGTCATTTTTTTTATATGTGTGTGTATTTGAATTTATATATGTAACTTCTCCCCCCTTTAATTTAGAATTCTCCTGAATTCTGTTATTCAATTTTATTTTGATATTCTTATGTTTTATTATTATTATCAATATTAAAATTATAACTGCAATTACTATTAGAATATTACATCCATACGAAATATTAGAGTGATATTTCAAAGCTTTAATATTTTGTATGCTATTTTTATGTTCTTCTTCCATTTCTAGCCATGATAGTTTATTTGAGAAATTTTGAATTTTATTTGAAATGTTAATTATTTGTTTTTCTTCAATGCTTTCAATAATATTTGAAAAATAGTAATCTTTAATTTTTATTGAACAATTATTAAAAGTGATTAAAACGTTTCCGTTTAGTACAGTTTCATTCAAAATACAAGTTCCATTAACAGTAGTATTTATTGCGTTTTTAATTATTATTGTGTCTATATCTAATTGTATAATTTCTAAGTCCTTATTTTTTATTAGTTGACAATTTTCTTTTATTGTACAATGATTACTTAATTTTAATTCTTTCAAATGTTTATTTTCTTTGTATTGATATGTTTTATTTTCAAATTCAAAGATCTGTTCTAAGACAGCATCAATTTCCTTATTGTGAATATTTGGTAGTGGAACAATATATCTTAACTTAATTGCTACGAATGTTTTTGGTATTTTAATTCCTAAAACTAGACAAGAGTTATTAAAAAATGTTACTCCAAATTGAATGTATTTTAACTTTTTGTAGTTTATTTCATATTTTTCAATTTCACTACTGGTTAATATACTAGGGTGTACAATTCCATACTTTGCCGAAATTATATTTTCTTGCAAATGTTCTATTTTACTCTTTATTAATTGAATATTACTTAGCTGTTCTAAATATAGACTTTTATTGTTTTCAATTTCTAAAATTTTGCTTATAGAATTTAACTCCTGTTCAATCTTAATCCTATCATCATTTATTACCAGTTTTATGTGACTTAAAGATTTATTAAAATAATCATTAATTATAATTTGTTGATTATTATTGTCTACAAAGTCGTTAATATTAAATAGTTGTTTTTGAATATTTTGTCGATCATCATCGTCCATAGTCCCGAATAACCATTTTTGTAAACTGCCTATACCATTAATTAGTCCACGTCTTTGTCTGTTTTGTCTCGGTAATAAAGTTAACAGTTTGGTTTTTCTGTCAATTAGTTCTGAATTCAATATTCCCTTATTTTCAATCCTCATTAATTTTATATTTTCTGATAGTTTATTTAAGATTTCTTCTAGCTCATGAAGGTTAACTATGTGTAGCACTATGTCTGTTTCAGTGACAATTTCCTGGTTTTTCATGTATATGTCCGTGTATCCCTTTTGTTCAGTCAAAAGTTTTGTGGTCATTTCCCCTTTAATCATTGGTGTCTGAGTCATTATCATTAGGCATATTAACAGTATCTGAAAATTTTAATGGTTTTTTAATATTGCTAGAGTGAACATTTTCTAACTTTTCTTTTCTGTATCTTGGTTGCTCTTTGTGTCGAATAGCTTTATAATTCTTAATATATCCTTCTTCTCTAATTTCTTTGTATTCTTCTCTGGTTTTATTTAGTCTTTGTATGACCTTTCTTTTGTTACTTTCTAGATTCTTCCTAACTTTTTTTTTTTCTATTTTTTCATTTTGAACTTCATTCGGGGTGTACTGTGTACTTGCGTGGTAACGATCATTATAATTTCTTATTGCTCTTTGGATTAATTGTTTTATTGGAAGTTCCTTGTTTGTTTGATATAAAATTCTAAATTTTTCTGCTAGTGAACTATGCATCCTTTCTATATCTGCATTACCCGTATGGCTATTGGGTTTTGTTAAATGCAGTTGAATACCTTCTTGGCTCAAGAATTCCTGAATTCGTGCTGCTTTAAATTCGTTATCCGCTATTATTTTATGTGGTTTCCCAATTTTCGCAAAATGTTCTTCTAACTGTTCAATTATTGTGATAGGATTTCTATCGTTCAATGAGTAAGCTGCCCCAAATTTTGAAAATTTGTCTATTGTTGTTAAAAAACGATTACCTTTAATTACATACGTATCAACGTGTATAATTTGGTTTTTATCTGAGGGTGTTTCCGTAAGTTGAAATTTATTTTTAATCGGGCGTCTATCGTATTTTACTTGTTGGCAGAGGTCGCATTGGTTTATTACGATTTGAATTAGCTCCATAAGTTTTGGGTAATATATTTTATTTTTAATGTTGTTATAAGTTTCTATTATTCCTGAATGTATACTTTCCCTAATATAATATAATGAAATTTGTTTTATGGCTTCAACCTCTGTCTCAATGTCCATTGCTCTCATGGTAGCTTTTATAAATTTAATTTGACTATCGTTTGAATACATACTTATTAACTTTTGCTGCACCAAATTATAGCTATGTTCTGATAACTCTGAATAAATGCCTATTTTACCTTTGGAAATATATCTTCTAAAAATATCTTCCATCTGTTCAAAGTCGCATTCCGCAACAAAAATAATTCTCTTCCCATGTATTTCTTTACATTCTTCCGTTTTATTATTTGTTAAAATTATTTGAGTTTTATATTTATTCACAATTTCTTCTTTTATAAAAAAATGATCACCTAAATCTTCTTGTGCTGAGTGTATTGTTGCCATAGTTATGTCGTCTTCAATATTATTAATTGAAAAAGTATCAGAATCTTTACCTCCCTCTTTTTCTGAAATAGTGTCCTCACTATTTTCTAATCTGCTTAAAAAATCTGCAACCTTGTTCTCTTTCCCTTTTAGATATTCTATGTCGAACTGGTATTCACCTAATTTTAATAGCCATCGCTGATGTCTGGGCGACATGTCTTTTCCTTTGTATTTGGAATGGAGATATTTGATTGGCTGATGATCAGTAAGAATTTTAAATTTTCTACCATAAATGTAAGGCCTAAAATAATTTACACTCCACATTATTGCTAAAAATTCTTTATCCGTCGCAGAGTAATTTTTTTGCATGGTTATTTAATGTTCTTGATGCGTAGCACACCGGATGACCTTCTTGTGACAATACTGCACCAATTGCATAATTGGATGCATCCGTCGTCAACGTGAATTGTTTATGGAAATCGGGATAACGTAAAACAGGATGTGTACTTATTAACGTTTTCAACTTTTCGAAAGCTTCAATGTATGTTGGATCTTTCACGTTAATTTTTGTGCCTTTCTTTAAATATTTTGTTATAGGTTGAGCTACTTTCGCATAATCCTTAATGAATTTGCGATAATAACCTGTTATTCCCAAAAAACTTTTTATCTGTTTTTCGGATTGTGGTAATTCTAAATTCTGAATAGTTGCAATTTTATTTGGGTTTGGCTTCATGCCATCTTTTGTTAAAATGTGCCCTAAAAATTCAGTTTCCTTCTTCAGAAAATTGCATTTATCAATTTGTATCTTCAAATTTTTGCTTTCGAGAACTTTGAAAATGTCTCCTATTGCTTTAATATGCTCGGTTAAAGAAGTGCTAAAAATCAAAATATCATCCAAGTAAACTACACAGGTTTTATTAATGTAATCTCTTAAAATTTCATTCATCAGCCGTTGGAATGTGGCTGGCGCGTTCTTAAGACCAAATGGCATCCCTAAGAATTCATACAAACCATGTGGGGTTACGAAGGCAGTTTTTTCTCTATCCTCCTCTTTTACTAAAATTTGATGATAGCCTTTTGCCAAGTCCAATGTGGTAAAATATTGCGCTCTACCTAATTTATCTAGAATTGAATCTATATTTGGTAAGGGATATTTGTCGTCTATAGTTATTTCATTTAACTTTCTATAGTCTATTACTATTCGATATTTTTTTTCGCCTGAATTATCAGTTTTCTTAGGCACGACTATAAGTGGGCTGGCATATCTTGAATGGCTCTTTCTAATTATACCCTGCTCTTCCATTTCTGTGATCTGTTTTCTTACCTCCGCTTCGTGTTGAGGTGGATATCTATATAGTTTTGAATAAATTTGCTGTTGTGTAATGGTTTTTATTTCATGCTGAATTTCTGTTGTATTAGTTAATAAATCTCCTTCCCTAAACAATAATTTGTTATACCGGTTTAATAATTTTATAATTTCTCTACGTTCTTCATTATTCAAATGGTTTAATTGAAGCCTTTCGATTTTAGAATCAACAGCTTCAAGCGTGTAAATTTGATTAAATTTGTATGGGTTATTAAGAAAATAGGATACCTTTCCATTTAGTGTTATTTGTCCTTTTTCTATATTTATTTGAGCATTTAAAAAGTTTAATATATCGATACCTATGATGAAATCATAAGTTCTTCCTCTTAATGGAGTGATCTTCCAACGAATCCTGGCATTGTTAGGTAAATTAAATTGCTCCGGGCTTTTTGTGTGTATTTCATAATTTATTGTATCTTTATTCGTTATTGTACTAAATGTTATGGGATCTTTCAATTTATATATTTTAAAATCATTTATTTCTTTATTAATTAAACTAAGGCTAGCACCTGTATCTATTAGTGCTACGTACTCTTTATTTTCAATATTTAATTTTATCTTTGGCAGGCATTCTGTGGCTGCCTCGTAAAAAAAATGGTATTATTAATTTCCGGTCCTTCTGGGCTTTGCCTACCCAGGTTTAAGCGATTTTGGCCAAACCTGGTGTTAGGGTGTCCTGCCACCTGAGGATTCTTGTAATTTCTTTCTACATTGTCAATTTCCATGGGTTCTGGTTGGTTATTTCTATAATGATTCCAACGAACTTGATTGGAATTTGGTCTTGAGTTCCCTAATTGTTGAACTTGCCCTGAAAATTTGTCATCTCTTACATTATTTTGAAATCTGTATCTTCCAGAATTATTATTATTTTTATTAAAACCGTTCTGTTCTTCATGTCTATAAAAATTTGGATTCCATTTATTTTTATCCTGATACTGTCGCTTATTAATTGCTTCCCTACCATAATATACCTTATCAAAATTTTGTTTATTTTGGTACTGATTTCTATGTCTTTCTTCTTTCAAATATGTCTTGTATTCCGGTCTTATGCACGTATCTTCAAATCGTCTTTGGTTCATTATGTATAAAATATTCTTTAGTTCTCTCTGTTCATAAATTTTGTCCATTAATGTCCCTTGTGTTATTTCTTTGATAGTATTTACTAACAAACTATCTATATTTGTTAAATCTATTCCATATTCATCATTATAGTATACTATTAATTCATCCGTCTTATATTTAATATTTTGAATCTTATCAATTAGTTCACTTACTGTATTAACTCTTAAATTGGAAATTCTTCTATAAATCTGGTGAGGTTCTGTATCCGGCTTGTATCTCAACTTTAACGTGTCCTTAATAAGTTTCCAGTTATCCGGCTCGGGGATGTTGATAATTGAATTTTTTGCTTCGCCTTGGATGGTTTTATAGTAAATGGCTCTAACTACCTCTTTCTTATGATCTTCTTTTCGTAGCGTTGATATTAGGTATTCCACGCTGCTAAAAAATGAGTTGACGGTTACGTCTCCTCGTCCTGTGAATACTGGAAGATGATTAACATTCTTTAGTGTCCTGTCCAGAATGTCATGGTCCCGTTGTTGTCCTTGCTGTAACTCAACATAAGCAAGTTTGAGTTGTTCTAGCTGCTGCTCCCTTCTTGCGAGCTGCTCCACGATATCCACGTTGGCCATTTCTTGTTGTAGTTGCTCCATTCTTCTTTCGTCGAATATCCTTTGCCTTGCTTGACGAATTTTGATGTTTGTTGCACTTTCACAAGATTATGATAGTTGTTAAAATTTTTTAATTATTTTTTTGTTCTATAGTGGCGTTAAATTTTCTTTTTGTAGAATAATTGTTCACTGCACTAAAGTTGAATAATTTTGATCTTTTGTGGTGTTAAATTTTCTTTTTGTAGAATAATTGTTCACTGCACTAAAGTTGAATAATTTTGATCTATAAAAACTTTTATATCCTGGAGGGTCCCTTGGGATTCGCAGGATTTTATATATTTAGTTATCTGTGTTCGTTTCACGCTCCTTTCTGTATAAAAGAAAAAGGAGTACCGACTGCGCCAATTTCGTAGTGGGAACACTTGGGAGTGTTTTTAAAAAAATAACTAAACTCAACTGTGGATATCAAACAACTGACTTTTTCTTTTATTATTAATATTAATTGAAGTTATTGTTAACACAATTTTTTGTTAATTAATCTTAAAATGCATTTTACAATTTTTGTTTACTTATGCTAAATATTAACATTATTTCATAATTATTTTATATTAATATTGAACGGTTGCAATTCCTGGAATTGCGACCGAAAAATAATTTTGTTTTCTGTACTTAGCCGGAAATGAGTTTGCTGTTACAGTTGTTATTTTAATTTTATTTTGTGCTTATTATGTTTTCAATAAATTCATCAATAGTGTCATTTTTTTATATGTGTGTGTATTTGAATTTATATATGTAACTCGCACTGGGGTGTGAAATAGGTAGAGATAACAAGCTAGACGGTAGAGAAGGACAGACAGAAAATGATCCAATGCAAACAGACGCACACATGCGTAATATAATAAAATATTCTAACGAGCTCACTCAAACTGACTAATAGCGATATAAATATGCACACATATGTACATACATGAAATTTTAAAATAGACAATGTTTCACTTTCTCGCACCCTTATTTTTCATTAAAAATAGACAGACAATAGAGGACACAGTCAAACATTTATGTTTTACTTTAAACAAAAGAAAAAACACAAGCCCTAAGTTGATGCATCTTATTAAGTGCAATAAAAAGAAAATGCTAATGAATAGACAGAAAGGACAAGGGTAATAAAAATAGACCGAAATGCCCTTTTTTTATTACTTTCATTTTCTTTCAGCAATCAAAACTGAAAAAAATTAGTAGGGATGTTCATATTTAACTCGGTGAAATATTTTGTACCTATGAAGAAAATTTCCAGCTTCCTGACAAACATTCAACAGAGTTGTTCAATATAGGTGCCCGGGTAGGGGTGTTCGTACAGAAGTTTCAGGGGTGATATTCAATAGAGAAGCCCTGACTGACTCTCAAATCAGGCATGTGAAAACAAAAAAATGTACATATAAATTTTTGATTTTAATACTCCACTCTTACGCTATCCTACTTTTCATGTACACCTTTTTTCGCTTAAATCTAATTTTTATAAATATGGTTCCTTACAATATTTTTGTATGCATTGCTTACTTTTTAAATATACATGCTCAGCTTTAGAGTTTAAAATTCTAGAGACTGTGTATACAGCATGCTCAGGGTTCTTGCTAAGCAACGGTCTGGCCTTAATATTGTGCACTTAAATGCACAGAGTTTAAATAATAAAATTGATGAATTTAAATATTTATTTGTATCATCAGGTATCGATATCATTTGCGTATCTGAAACATGGTTCCCCTTGGATATTCATGATTCAGTGTATAACTTACAAGGCTTTAGACTTTTCAGATATGACAGGAAAATTATTGTTAATAATGTTGAAACCAAAGCCAAAGGTGGTGGAGTTGCAATATATGTACGCAACGGTATTCCTTGTAAAGTTAAGCTTATAACCGAAATTGGCAGTGAAATCGAATATTTATTTCTTGATATTTCAACAGTTGACAAGAAGAAGCTTTTATTAGATAGTGTGTATAGACCTAATAGTAGTATGAATGTGTATCCTTTCATTTCTATTCTTGAAGAAATTTCCATCAAATATGATGATATTGTTATCATTGGTGACTTTAATAATAATCTCTTAGTGGATAACCCGTTAATCGACCCTATGCACTCTCTTAATCTTTATCCTCTAAATGTGTCTTTACCAACTCATTTTCATACTACATCTTCTAGTTTGATTGATCTAGTATTTGTCAATCATAAACCAAAAGTACTTCTCTATGATCAAATTCCAGCATCTGTCTTTTCCAACCATGATATTATCTTTTTGAGCTATGACTTGTCCTTGAATGTTGAGGACAAATATATTACATATCGTGATTATCATAACATTGATTACACATTGTTAAATCAAAATATTGATAATATCTGTTGGGACCAAATCTATAGAATGGACAATGTAAATGATCAACTCTCTTTAATAGAAGAAAATATTCGGTTACTGTATGAAAGGTGTGTTCCAATTAAAACCAAACTTATCAAAGCTAATCAGCCACCATGGTTTAGTCGCGAGATAAAACTTCTTATTGAAAAGCGTGATACTGCTCATAGTCGATGGAAGAGATACAAAACAGATGAGCTGAAAGCTATTCAGAAATCTGCTCGTAGGGAGGTTCAAAGTCGAATTAAACATGCAAAGATTATGTTTTATCATAGAAAGTTTTCTTCTGCTATAGATAACAAATCCAAATGGAAGGAAATCCGTAAAATTGGTATAGGTCAGAAATACCACAAAACATACAATGCGGATGTTGACGTCAACACCCTGAACAACTTATTTGTAAATATTAGTGTCCAATCTCAAACCAGTAATATTTATGATGAACTTTGTTGTGTTTCAATACAGAACCCCTTCAGTTTTCGTTGTGTTAATCAGTCTGAAGTTTTGGATTGTTTACTATCTGTAAAATCTAACGCAATCGGTTCAGATGATTTAGACCCCAAGTTTTTAAAAGCTTTAATACCTAAGCTATTGCCTTACTACACACATCTGTTCAATACTGTTCTTGTTAAGTCTACATTTCCCGATGGTTGGAAAATATCTAAAATCATTCCTATTCCTAAAACCAGAAGCGAATTCAGGCCTATTTCCATCCTTCCATTCTTATCCAAAGTTATGGAAAACATTATTGCCAAACAAATCAATCACTACTTAGAGTTTAACAATTTTCTGTCTGATAGGCAATCTGGTTTCATGAAAGCTAGAAGCTGTACTACAGCTCTTGTGGACGTGGTTGAGGATCTAAGATCGAATATGGATGCCAATATGCTATCTTTTTTAGTACTTCTGGACTACAGTAAAGCATTTGATACGGTAGTTCATAAAACTTTAATACTAAAGCTACAAAAACTTTTTTACTTTTCAAGTTCAGCCTGTACTCTTATATGTTCCTATCTTATGAACAGGTCTCAACGTGTTCATCTAAATAACAAGATTTCAGATTCACTTAATGTTAATAAAGGAGTTCCCCAAGGTTCTATATTGGGAACTCTTTTATTCTGTATATACATCAATGATTTACCTGATATTATAATTAATGGTAAAGTTCATATGTACGCTGATGACGTGCAGCTTTACATGAGTACACGTATCGAAAATTTGATGTTGACTGTAACCAATATCAACAGAGATTTGAACCAAATTGATAGCTGGGCTAATGCAAATGGGCTCTGTATTAATCCCTCCAAGTCTAAATGCATTTTGATTTCAAAATATTATAGAGAGTTTGACGTACCTGAGCTAAAAATCAAAGGAAACAAAATTGACTTTGTTAAATCTGCATCCAATCTTGGTGTTGTCTTTAATAATCGTTTAACGTGGTCTAATCATATTAGTGTCATTCTGGGTAGAGTCTACAGCATGCTTCGTAACTTGTGGGCTGTCATAGATTCAACCCCATTCATCATACGTATGCAACTTGCAAAAACTTATTTAGTTCCCGTACTTCTATACGGCTGTGAAATTTTTGCCAACTGTGACAGCGATGATCTAAGAAAACTTAACGTTGCCTATAACAATATAGCAAGATATGTATTCTTACAAGGGCGTCGTGACCACATTTCGCTATACTCATATAAAATTTTTCGACTTAAATTTGAAAATTTATTAAAATTTAAATGCCTCGTGTTCTTACATAAGATAATTACGTCTAAGCAGCCTATATATTTGTTTAGTAGGATAAAATTTGCTAGATCTAATCGAGGGAAGAAAATCATTCAATATAGATTTAAGAGCCTGGTGTCACAACGACAGTTTTTTATATATACCACAAGTCTCTGGAATTCCTTGCCAAACTATATTCCAAATGTAGGCAATGCAAAGTTGTTTAAAAAGGAGTTACATTAAATGTTTGCATAATGCTATATTTCAGCTTTAATGTATTTTTTTTAATATTTTCATTATTAGATGTACATCATATATATTTTTATCTTTTTATCTAAACTATGTATTTCTGTATTTTTATGTTTATAATATCTTAGTATTATTCGTTTTATATCATTATGTTTATTTATACGCCTTGCTTTTAATCTGATTATTTCACTAGCACTATCATTTATAAGATTAATATCTTGTTGTGCTAGGTTACAACTTTTGCAAATAAATAAATAAATAAATTTTTTTTGAAACCCCTTAATACACAATACAAATTTTATGAAACTCCCTAATACAAACAACCATCCAAGGATGGAAAACGCATTTTCATAATAAATACACTTAATTACCTAACAAAAAATATTTTTAACGATCACGTTTCCCAGCCAGGCATGCACATTAATTTTATATGAAAAACTTGATACCGAACCGGTACAAACACACTACTGATATGCAACAAATATATACCACGATAAAGATTTTAAGGAGCAGTTTCACAATGAAAATATTGATATGGATATGACTCTAAATTAAATATTATTGGAAGTCAAATAAAAACGATTACAAAAGAAATTGATGAAGATGTTCAACTTATTGAAAAAGTAGTAAAGAACCAACACTTTGCAAATAAAGACTTTATAAAAAATATTGAAGACAGATTTAATAAAATTGAAGATTTTATGTTCAAAAGGATTAATGAAAATTTTGGTGTAGATGATGTAAAAACGAAAGCTTGAATGGCCTAAAATTAAAGCAGCAAAGTGATTGTCATACATATATATACAATAATACACTTCATCGAAGAATACAGATGATCCCAAATGAAGGAAATTCTTCAAATGAAACTTTTTGTTTTCAATTTGTTTGTTTTTTCTACAACAATTTAAAAGTATTTAAAAAACCTTAGTTTAAAGTAAATGTTAATGTTCGAATAAGTAAATATAAGCATACATTTGAAAAAGGTTACACACCAAATTGGACTACAGAAATATTTAAAATTAAAACTATATATTGCAAGACTATCAAGGTCATGAAATTAAAGGTGGCTTTTACGAGCATGAGCTTATTTCCAGAAACATATTTAGTTGAACAAATTTTTAAAAGAAGAAAAAATATGGTTTACGTTAAATGGTTGGGATTTTCGTCAGAACACAATTCTTGGATTAATATCGACATTGGTTCCTTATAAGAACCGACACAGTTTTTAATAATAAACTATTCACTCATCAAACGTTAAAATGTCAATTACATTAACATTAAACGGAGACTCTTCAAATCTTGTTGCAAACTATTTTCCACCAATCGAAGTAAATGAAAATTATGTTTGCGGCCTAATAAGTTTTGACACATATCACTCAATTCCGAATGTTGATGTAGAAAAAAATTTATTTTTAGCTCTACCTAGTTTGTCTAAAATATCTTCTAATCTAGTTAGAGGAAATTTATCATTTAGTTTCCTAAAATCTACAACTAGTCTCCATTTCTTCTTATCCTCAATGTTTTTCTTTGGTATCAAGAGGAGTGGAGCATTATATGGGCTAACTGATGGTTCTATTATTTCATCTTCTAGCATTTTCTGTACTTGTTCATTTATTATGTCAGTATGTGAGTGTGGTAGTCTGTAGTTTTTTATGTAAACAGGTGTGTTGTCTGCGGTCGTGATTTTCTGTTTGTAAAAATTGTTGACGCTTAATTTTTCGTCTTCTATATGAAAAACGTTTTGATATTTTTTAAATATTTCTTTTAATTGTGCTTTTGCATATTCGTCATTATGGTCTAATTGCAATTCATTCAATATTTTGTTAAAATGTTCGTTGCTGTTTTTATTGTTGTAACTTGATACATCATAATTTTTAAGTGGGTCAGTTTGGAGTTTAATGCCCTGTAAAGTTATTTCTTCATTTGTTGTGTTTAATATTTTTAAGTGTGTCATTCCGCTTTTGGGGGCTATTGAATTACTTAGAAATACACCTGGCTTTAATTCATTATTGAAAATTACGCAGTCTTCGATTAAATTTAATTTTATTGCTTGTATAATTTCTGTTCTTGGAGGTATTTTTATTTGTAATGACGAAATTGTTTTTGTATGCATTGGAAGGGTTATAGTATTATTATTAACAAAAAAAAAATATTGTAAATGTTTCATAATCTATTTTACAGAGATATTTCTTTAAAAAGTCTCTTCCTATTATGCCGCCTGTTTCTATTGGAAAATCTGATTTTACTAATTGGAAAGAGTTGCTACATATTTCGTCAGTAAAAGTTAGTACTAAATTTATCGTGCCTAAAGAATTTATTTCTTGTGTAGTTATTCCAGTGAGTTTACATTTTTCTTCTGGATTATATTGTTCACCTTCGAATTCTGAACACATGCGACATAGTGATATATCTGAACCTGTGTCGACAAGAAATATAAGTTGTTTATTTTTGTATTTTGTGATTATGCAATTTGTGTTATTGTGAGATAGTTATGTATTCCGGGCCTGATACGTTTCCCGAATCTTGTATAGTGTGTATATGTCTGTTGTTGTTTCTGTTACTGTTATCGTGACTGTTGTTGAAGTTTCTCGTGTTATTGGGTCTATTATTTTGGTAGTTGTTGTTGAAATTATTATTAAATCTGTTAGAGTTAAAGTTATTTCTATGATTGTTATTTCTAGAGAAATTGGTGTTTCTTGGTGAGTTATTGTTACTATTAACATAATTTTTGTTTCTATTGTAATTATTTCTGTCAGTGTTGTAGTTGTTGTGTGGTCTGTTATTATTGTAGTTAGAAACTGTATTGTTATTTTTAGTGTAATTTTGTGGTTGATACCGTGGTTTCTCTCTTCTGATCTTTAGAATTTCGGTATGTGTCGCTCTTTTTTCATTTTCAAATTCAATTGCAAGTTCTGATGCTTCTTGTAGAGTAGTTGGTCGAGCAGCGTATATGGTCGATTTAAAGTCTTCGTTTAGTCCTTTTTTGAAAGTATCTAGGGCTAATTTACTATTTACTTTCATTATTACGTTCTCTTCTGCTATTGAGGCACTGTCTCCTAATTCTTCTATTCCTAATTTGTTTAGGCTATCTATTATATTTAGTATTTTTTCTTTAAATGAATTAACCGACATTTTTCCTTGGAACAATGTGCTTAGTTTGTTTTGTAATTGTGGTATTGTTTTAGTGCTTATGTATCTTTGTTCTAGTACATTTTTTAGTGCTTGGAGATTTTCAGGTTTTGTATAACTTCCAATTGATGTTCTAACCTGTGAGGATAGTTTAGCATGATAAACATACTGAAGAAAATCTATTTTTGCTGTGTATGATAAAGTTTTATTAATGAGTTCTGCTGTTATTAGGAAACATTCTAATTCTATATAATTACCATCGAACAAAGGTAATGCTTTTGATGCTGTTTCTAAATTAAATGCAGCCATGTTTGTGTTTTTTTGATTCTTTCGGACTTTCCAATAAGTATTCTTTAATTTTTCTATATATATTATTAAATTCTAATTTCTTCGAGTGTATTCGACTGAAAATCTTTTCTTATATTTTCTATCGTTTCTAATTTGCTTTGAATTGTCTTTTCTGTATATGTCCTTCCTGGACTTTTCTTTAAAATTTTTAATATTTCTTTTGAGTCTGAAATATTTTGTTCCACTAGAATTATTTATTAAGTATGTGTGTATAGTACATATTTTCTTTTTGTTTTTATGATTTAAACTTGTATTACGTTATTGTAATTTATATTTTTACGTTTAATTATGTAAATTTTAAAATATTGAAAAATTTTATCTATTGTATGTACTAAAAATATTAATACAATTAAAAATAATAAAAGATTTGAACTTGATATAAAAGGTTCATTAGTTTTATACATCTGCTATAGAATTGTTTCGTCTATTAGTGTGTTTAATTACATAGTCTTTAAAATATTTGTTTATTTTGTGTGCAACATATAAAATATCATCACTATGATTATGTGATCTAAGGATATTGCATGTTCCTTGTTAGTGATTCCACCATTTGTTAAAATGTTTTCCTGGATCTCCAATTTACTTTGTGGTTTCCCCATTATTTAAAAATATGTATAAATCAATTTGAATTTTGTTTTGTTTTATTTAAATTTGTTTAAATTTTTTAATTGTTTGTTTAATGTTTTGTTTTTCTGACGTTGTTGATGCCAGGTTTAGCTCTTTGTAGAGGATGGCTAGTTCCTTCCTTCTTTGGAATTTTTTTGCCAGCCCTTTTCTTCTTTTTCTTCTTGATGCTGGTGTTGTTATTGTCAGTAGTGTTGCCTCTGTGCACCCTCTTCTTATATTATTCTAGAGATATTGCCCTAGGTCCTTCGGTGAGTGGAGTTGGTATATATTGTGGGATTGATGTGTCTCCTACTGTTGTCCTGTCGGGCACATATTCTTCCAAATTATACTTTTGCAACGGGATATTATTTCGTCGATTTCCTCTCCTGACATTTATTGGAAAAAATCTATTCTTATGTTTGGAAGTGTTCGGAAAAAATTTTTTCTATTTTTTTTATTGGTCCGTTATGGGCAGGATCGCCATAATGGGGTAAGTTTTTGTGTTAGTGGCTGTTTCTTCTGTTTCCCTATAGTCCTTTGTTTATTTTATAAAGCTGTTAGGGATACCAGCTTAAGAGTTACGCGTTCGAAAGAAGTGACAAAAGATTTTTGAAACTTCAAAATAAGACATGGCTGATGTAGCCAGTTTATGTTTTTAATTAAAGTCTGTTTTTATTACAATTTGTTTGTGCTTATATACTAGTTTTGAAAATTAATCTTAACCTTTCTAACTTATTATAACATACAATTATTTCTTCTTTCTCTTTCAATACCATGAAGTTTCATATTCACATTTCCATTTGACCAATCATTGTACTTTGTATTTAGAATCGCACTCAAATAGAAATGTGTCACTCAAATAGTTATTAACAAGCAATTCAACATTGCACCATGCACACAACAAAAAGAAATGTTATTGATACTTTATTAATTGTTTTGTTGTATGCATAGTACAAGCAATATGAGTTTATGAGATACACCTAGGCTTGCCAGATCTAATTTGTCAAAAAGCTTGACATTGACCAAAAAAAAACTTGATTTTGAAAAAAAAACTTGACAAATAAAAACACTCATACTAAATATATAAAAGAGATTTTTAGTTTTTAAAGAAGAACTTCTGGATAATTATTATTGGGAAAATACGAATTGAATTTCAACTTTTACTCGTAAAAACAATTTTGCTGAGAGGTTTTAGCTAGTCTATAATAAATAAATAATAATTTTCATAAATAACTTGACAATTCTTCAAACACATAGGTTTTATTTAAAAAAACAATGAAAAACCGACTGTATTATTCCACCATGGGTATATCAAGTCGGCTAAGCTGATAGAAGGATGGCGCGCCGGTAAAACCCCGGCTCAAGCCGAATCGCCGCCGCCGCCGACGAAAAGTCCACGACTTGCTTCTCTGGTTCAATGTTGTCAATTTACTAGTGTTGAGTAATAGGGTAAATATCAGTGTTGGCACTTTTATAATAATTGTACAGAAAGTTATAGTTATTTTTTAAACTATAATTGCAGAAAAAAATATGTATCATATTAGTCCTTAGTTCTATTGATAGTAAAAATATGGGCTTTAGATTTGTTTTTTAGAAATATACACATACTTTTTTTAAGTATTATTAAATAGCTAGAATAAATTTGAGAAAAAAAATAACTTACAAAAAAGCTTGACAAATCACTTTTTCACTTGACACTTGACGCGCATTAAAAAACTTGACAATCAGGCCAAATCAGGCCCTTCTGGCAACCCTAGATACACCACACCCTCAACCTTAAGAGAAAAATTAGGGGAGGAATTTTTCTAATCCCCATAGTATTGTTACGAAATTTACTTAAGATTTATTTATATACATAACTAGTTTAAATATCTTTGTATATATCATGTTTTTAATATAAGCAATTATATTAAGATTTTTATTCTAATGTTTTAAATGGTTTTAAATTATTATTATGGTATGTTTTCTCTATTCCATTGTAATCTATTGTGGTATTCACGCCATTCCTACTTATTATTTTAAATGGTCCTTTGTATGGACTTTGATGCTTTTTTATATTTTCTATTTTAACTAACACTAGGTCTCCTATTTTCAAATTTAATTTGTTTGTGTATTTTATATTGTTAATTCTTTTTTCTTTAGCTCTTGATAGCATATTTTTAGCTCTATTTAGAGAGTATTTTAGTTTGGTTTTTAGTTCTAGTACATAATCTTCATAATTGTAAAATTTTCTTTCAGTATCTAAACTGTCGGATGGCAAGTGTGGTAATTTTCCATAAACTAATTCGAATGGTGTATACCCTGTGTCTATGTGTGGTGCTGTGTTATATGCGAAAGTAAAGTATGGAATCCACTTGTCCCATTCGTGATCATTTGCTTTAGTTAGTAAAAATTCATTTAGAACCCTATGGTTTTTTTCAATTGCTCCTAGCGTCTCGTGATGATAAGGGGTTGAGAATACTTGTTTAATTTGTAATAATGAGCATATGTTACGCATAACTTCATTTGTAAATTCTGTCCCTCTGTCGGACTTAAGTACCTTAAATTGACCATATTTCAAAATGAATTGTGCGACTAATGTTTTTGCTGTAGTGATTGCATCTTTTCTTTGCATGGCGTGTGCAACAACAAATTTAGTCAGTTCACATTGCATTGTTAAAATGTATCGGTAATCATTTGAAATACAAAGAGGACCTACGGTGTCAATTGAAATTACTTCAAAACTATTGTTTGGTGTGTTTGTTAGTGTAAGTGGTTCTTTTATGTGTTTTGTTTGTTTATTTTTGTTACAATTTTCGCTGTATGATACAAATTTCTTTACCATTTTATTCATGTTTTTCCAAACGTACCGTTGTTTTAGTTTAGTTACTGTTTTTCTAATTCCTAAGTGGCCTGCGTGTGTGGCATTATGAAATTCGTCAATTAGTTTATATTTTAAAATGTCATCTGTTATTCTTTTTGGGGCATTGTATATTAATATTTTTTATTGAGGACTTTTGTTATGTATTCTTATCTTTGCATATGCTTCTTTTAATTCTTCTTTCGTATATACTTTAAATATTTTATCGTTATTTGCTAGCGCTAATTCTTTTATATTTTCTTTACTCATTTTTGATATCAGTTTTCTCAGTATCGAATCTAGTTTCGCAGAGTGATCGCTGAATTTTGCATGCATATTATCATTATCTTGTATATTTTTGGCATGTATCTTCTTCATAATCGAATCTTGTTTCGATGAATTATCGTTACATCCTATATTGATATCATTCTTATTTTGGGTACATAATTTCTCCATGGTCGAAACTGTCCAATGTGCACAATATTATTTTCAATATATATTTCGACTTCTTTTATGTTTTGAAATCTACTAAATTGCAATTTCTTAATATTTTTTATGTCATTCCTGGATGTGCATTCCTATATTTGAAGTTGATCAGGGCTTCTGAGAATTGCATTTTTCCAAATTCTTTTCTTCTACACGTGTTTCCTTTTTATTTTTATTTGCCTCATTATGTTCTTTATTATTTGCCTCATTATTTTCTTGATTTTTACTCTTCATAGCCCTCGTTGTTACCAATACTTTTTTTTCTTTTTCGTCGCTCTCTTGCGGTATCATTTGTTTAAGTATGTCTGAATTTGAATTTGTGTTAATTTTTCCTTTTTTATACATAATTTTGAAATCATAATCACTTAAATCTAGTCTTATTCTTGTCATTTTTGATGAAGGATTTTTATGTAAGAATAATGAAATTAATGGTCTGTGGTCTGTTACAACTATAAATTTTCTGCCATATAGGTAAGGTTTGAAAAAATGTATACTCCAACGTATTGCTAAAAGTTCTTTCTCAATTACTGGTTTGTTAATGTCATGTTTTTGTAATGACTTACTAGCGTATGAAATTGGTAAATCTTCTCCGATTTCACCTTGAGATAAGACTGCTCCTAATGCGTAATCTGATGCACCTGTTGTTAAAATAAAAGGATTTTCAAAATTTGGATATTGTAATACTGGTGGATTCATCAATTTTTCTTTCAATTCTTCAAAAGCTTTCTGGCATTTTTCCGTCCATATAAATTTTGTTGATTTCTTTAATAGTGCGTTTAGGTCTTTGGCAATGTCAGCAAAGTTGGGTATGAATTTTCTGTAATAATTGTAAAATGCAACAAATCGTCTTACTTCGTACGCGGTTTTTGGTTTTGGGTAGTTTTTTATTACTTCGTATTTAGATGGGTCTGTTTTTACACCGTCCTTTGTTATTAAACGTCCTAAGTAAACTACTTCTGGTCTTAGAAAACTACATTTTTTTGGGTTTAGTTTTAAGTGGCGTTGAGGGTGGCGTTGGCTCAGGTAGTAAGCACGTTGACTACAAACCGAAGGACCTGGGTTCAAACCCAGTGTCAGACAGAGTCATGAAATAAAAACACCACGCATTTCTCTGATGTGCATTGGTGTGCCTTTGTGTCAGTTGTTGGCGGAAGATTTCAGTGGTGAAGGCATGGTCACTGGTCACTGAACAGTACCAACTTCAGCTGATACTAATCCCAATGTAACATCAGAGCGCCCTCCTTCGTTGGTACTGAGTAGCACAGTCAACGGCGAAGTAAAATAAAATTAATAAAAAAAAGAAGTGGCTACTAAACTAAACACAGCTTCAAACCTCGTAATGTCCTCCTCGCCACCAGAGGCGCTGCAACACTGCTCTACGAATAAACGTGCAAAAAAAAAAAAAAGCAGAGTTGTAAAGAACGAATGAAGCTTCACCTCCTTTCATATCTATCACTATCCCTTTCCACTAGTTCCAGCACAATGCATTGCATGTGTAGGGGTCATCCCCTGAGTGCTGGTCCAAGATAAAAAAAAAAAAAAAAAAAAAAGTTGTATTTTTGTAATCGGTCTAAAACTTTTATTAAATTTTTGTTGTGGTGGTTTAAACTACAACCGTATACGATTATGTCATCTACATAAAGAAATGCTTCGGATTCTAGTCCGGATAATGCTATTGTAAGCATTCTTTGAAAACTATTGGATGAAATTTTTAGCCCGAATGGTAGTCTCTTAAAATGAAAATGTCCTTGTGGTGTGGAAAAAGCAGTTAAAGGTCTAGAGTCCTTCTCTAATTCAATTTGGTGACAGGAATTGGTCATATCGAGTGTAGAAAACATTTAGCTCTACCTAGTTTGTCTAAAATATCTTCTAATCTAGTTAGAGGAAATTTGTCATTAATCATTTTATCATTTAGTTTCCTAAAATCTACAACTAGTCTCCATTTCTTCTTATCCTCAATGTTTTTCTTTGGTATCAATAGGAGTGGAGCATTATATGGGCTAACTGATGGTTCTATTATTTCATCTTCTAGCATTTTCTGTACTTGTTCATTTATTATGTCAGTATGTGAGTGTGGTAGTCTGTAGTTTTTTATGTAAACAGGTGTGTTGTCTGAGGTCGTGATTTTCTGTTTGTAAAAATTGTTGACGCTTAATTTTTCGTCTTCTATATGAAAAACGTTTTGATATTTTTTAAATATTTCTTTTAATTGTGCTTTTGCATATTCGTCATTATGGTCTAATTGCAATTCATTCAATATTTTGTTAAAATGTTCGTTGCTGTTTTTATTGTTGTAACTTGATACATCATAATTTTTAAGTGGGTCAGTTTGGAGTTTAATGCCCTGTAAAGTTATTTCTTCATTTGTTGTGTTTAATATTTTTAAGTGTGTCATTCCGCTTTTGGGGGCTATTGAATTACTTAGAAATACACCTGGCTTTAATTCATTATTGAAAATTACGCAGTCTTCGATTAAATTTAATTTTATTGCTTGTATAATTTCTGTTCTTGGAGGTATTTTTATTTGTAATGACGAAATTGTTTTTGTATGCATTGGAAGGGTTATAGTATTATTATTAACAAAAAAAAATATTGTAAATGTTTTATAATCTATTTTACAGAGATATTTCTTTAAAAAGTCTCTTCCTATTATGCCGTCTGTTTCTATTGGAAAATCTGATTTTACTAATTGGAAAGAGTTGCTACATATTTCGTCAGTAAAAGTTAGTACTAAATTTATGGTGCCTAAAGAATTTATTTCTTGTGTAGTTATTCCAGTGAGTTTACATTTTTCTTCTGGATTATATTGTTCACCTTCGAATTCTGAACACATGCGACATAGTGATATATCTGCACCTGTGTCGACAAGAAATATAAGTTGTTTATTTTTGTATTTTGTGATTATGCAATTTGTGTTATTGTGAGATGTTATGTATTCCGGGCCTGTTACGTTTCCCGAATCTTGTATAGTGTGTATATGTCTGTTGTTGTTTCTGTTACTGTTATCGTGACTGTTGTTGAAGTTTCTCGTGTTATTGGGTTGTTGTTGAAATTATTATTAAATCTGTTAGAGTTAAAGTTATTTCTATGATTGTTATTTCTAGAGAAATTGGTGTTTCTTGGTGAGTTATTGTTACTATTAACATAATTTTTGTTTCTATTGTAATTATTTCTGTCAGTGTTGTAGTTGTTGTGTGGTCTGTTATTATTGTAGTTAGAATGTGTATTGTTATTTTTAGTGTAATTTTGTGGTTGATACCGTGGTTTCTCTCTTCTGATCTTTAGAATTTCGGTATGTGTCGCTCTTTTTTCATTTTCAAGTTCAATTGCAAGTTCTGATGCTTCTTGTAGAGTAGTTGGTCGAGCAGCGTATATGGTCGATTTAAAGTCTTCGTTTAGTCCTTTTTTGAAAGTATCTAGGGCTAATTTACTATTTACTTTCATTATTACGTTCTTTTCTGCTATTGAGGCACTGTCTCCTAATTCTTCTATTCCTAATTTGTTTAGGCTATCTATTATATTTAGTATTTTTTCTTTAAATGAATTAACCGACATTTTTCCTTGGAACAATGTGCTTAGTTTGTTTTGTAATTGTGGTATTGTTTTAGTGCTTATGTATTTTTGTTCTAGTACATTTTTTAGTGCTTCGAGATTTTCAGGTTTTGTATAACTTCCAATTGATGTTCTAACCTGTGAGGATAGTTTAGCATGATAAACATACTGAAGAAAATCTATTTTTGCTATGTATGATAAAGTTTTATTAATGAGTTCTGCTGTTATTAGGAAACATTCTAATTCTATATAATTACCATCGAACAAAGGTAATGCTTTTGATGCTGTTTCTAAATTAAATGCAGCCATGTTTGTATTTTTGTTTTTTGATTCTTTTGGACTTTCCAATAAGTATTCTTTAATTTTTCTATATATATTATTAAATTCTAATTTCTTCGAGTGTATTCGACTGAAAATCTTTTCTTATATTTTCTATCGTTTCTAATTTGCTTTGAATTGTCTTTTCTGTATATGTCCTTCCTGGACTTTTCTTTAAAATTTTTAATATTTCTTTTGAGTCTGAAATATTTTGTTCCACTAGAATTATTTATTAAGTATGTGTGTATAGTACATATTTTCTTTTTGTTTTTATGATTTAAACTTGTATTACGTTATTGTAATTTATATTTTTACGTTTAATTATGTAAATTTTAAAATATTGAAAAATTTTATCTATTGTATGTACTAAAAATATTAATACAATTAAAAATAATAAAAGATTTGAACTTGATATAAAAGGTTCATTAGTTTTATACATCTGTTATAGAATTGTTTCGTCTATTAGTGTGTTTAATTACATAGCCTTTAAAATATTTGTTTATTTTGTGTGCAACATATAAAATAATCATCACTATTGAGAATATGATTATGTGATCTAAGGATATTGCATGTTCCTTGTTAGTGATTCCACCATTTGTTAAAATGTTTTCCTGGATCTCCAATTTACTTTGTGGTTTCCCCATTATTTAAAAATATGTATAAATCAAATTGAATTTTTTTTTTGTTTTATTTAAATTTGTTTATTTAATTTGTTTAAATTTTTTAATTGTTTGTTTAATGTTTTGTTTTTCTGACGTTGTTGATGCAAGGGTTAGCTCTTTGTAGAGGATGGCTAGTTCCTTCCTTCTTTGGAATTTTTTTGCCGGCCCTTTTCTTCTTTTTCTTCTTGATGCTGGTGTTGTTATTGTCAGTAGTGTTGCCTCTGTGCACCCTCTTCTTATATTATTCTAGAGATATTGCTCTAGGTCCTTCGGTGAGTGGAGTTGGTATATATTGTGGGATTGATGTGTCTCCTACTGTTGTCCTGTCGGGCACATATTCTTCCAAATTATACTTTTGCAAGTACTTCTCCCAGCGGGATATTATTTCGTCGATTTCCTCTCCTGACATTTATTGGAAAAAATCTATTCTTATGTTTGGAAGTGTTCGGAAAAATTTTTTTCTATTTTTTTTATTGGTCCGTTATGGGCAGGATCGCCATAATGGGGTAAGTTTTTGTGTTAGTGGCTGTTTCTTCTGTTTCCCTATAGTCCCTTGTTTATTTTATACAGCTGTTAGGGATACCAGCTTAAGAGTTAGGCGTTCGAAAGAAGTGCCAAAAGATTTTTGAAACTTCAAAATAAGACATGGCTGATGTAGCCAGTTTATGTTTTAAATTAAAGTCTCTTTTTATTACAATTTGTTTGTGCTTATATACTAGTTTTGAAAATTAATCTTAACCTTTCTAACTTATTATAACATACAATTATTTCTTCTTTCTCTTTCAATACCATGAAGTTTCATATTCACATTTTTATTTGACCAATCATTGTACTTTGTATTTAGAATCGCACTCAAATAGAAATGTGTCACTCAAATAGTTATTAATAAGCAATTCAAAATTGCAACATGCACACAACAAAAAGAAATGTTATTGATACTTTATTAATTGTTTTATTGTATGCATAGTACAAGCATTATGAGTTTATGAGATACACTACAGAAGATAATTCTGGAACATTTGAATCATTAGACTAACAGATTTAGCATTTTGTATTTGGAATAGACAAGTTAAAATGCATTTGAATGAAAGTATTGCAAATACCTATTTTCACCAAATTTATATTTAGCTTCTAGATTTCTTTATTCCAGTTCATAATTTAATGTGGGCTTAAAATTTATTATAAGAATCCTGCGCAATAGAAAAAAATAAAGTAAACAAAAATGGAAAACTGCTTAATCTCAAAGCCAATGGCTTTGGAAAAAGCGAGAGAGTATGGAATATTTGGAATAATTAAAAATCAGAGATGGAATTTCGTAAGAAATGAATAAGTTGCACTTTTCGTATTCTAATTCGTTAAATAATACGGTTAAATACTTGATATTTCTAGTCACTAGTATCCACCATCAAAAGTGGTAAAATCGAACAAAAGAACGCTGATGAAATGGTGTAGCGACCTCAAAATTAGTACTGATCCGTTCTGCTAGTCTGATGAATAAATTGTTTCGATTAAAAAGTACTCTCTTAATAAAAATAATGAATTTATCCAAAAATAATTTCTTAAATTAAAAAGATATGGGTAAACTCAGAATTGAACTCAAGCCATAAAAATCTCATTTCAATATATACCTTAAAACAGTTCAACAATTTCGTATAAATATCAATTATTAAAAAAACGAAGGCACCCGTCATAAACGATCATGTTGACATTGTCACAGGTGGTTGAATACTAAGAAAGTCAACTACAAGACAAAAATAAAGTAAACAAAAATGGAAAACTGCTTAATCTCAAAGTTGGCTTTGGAAAAAGCGAGAGAGTATGGAATATTTGGAATAATTAAAAATCAGAGATGGAATTTCATACTAACAGAAATTGATTTAACTTGTAAGAAATGAATAAGTTGCACTTTTCGTATTCTAATTCGTTAAATAATAGGGTTAAATAGTTGATATTCCTAGTCACTAGTATCCACCGTCAAAAGTTGTAAAATCGAACAAAAAACGCTGATGAGATGGTGTAGCGACCTCGAAATCAGTACTGATCCGTTCTGCTAGTCTGATAAATAAATTGTTTCAAATAAAAAGTACTCTCTTAATAAAAATAAAGAATTGTGCACAATAAATGTTTTATATGGCATGTTTAAGCATCATGCCTAAAACTCTCAATTTGTCAAACTTTGTTTGACATTTTTTCAATGCATCTACTGCATTAAAAAATATTTCTAATAGTTTATCATTGGATAGCTCGTTGTTCTTGTCCCGTGTTTTGCTTTTAGTGACTTCAGAAAACATATTTTTCCCTAGGAACCGGGAGTCTTGTCCAATACCATGATGTTCTTGGCTCGATAGTTGTGGGTAATCACTCTCGTCTATTACATAACTACTGTTATATCTTATACTAGTCATTTTAGTTTTTGCGGTGAGTCTTTGTCGTATTTCTAAATAGTCTTTACGACACGGGCGTTTAGGTCATCTGCCCTGTGGTTTGGATTTCTGTAATTTTTATTTGTACAGTTGTGACACTTATACACTATACAGTAAACAGCAATGTTACAGAAAAATCTGATTTTTAAAATTTCACGCTTTGAAACGTGTTGCCTGTCAAATTCGATCAGATACAGTGTGTCATCTTCGTTTGATCTTTTGGTAATAATTTCTTTAACGCTTACAGGAGAAATGTTGTGCGTAATTTTAAATTCATCCATTATAACTGTTGTCGTCTGTCGGGGAAGACCAAACAGCACCATCTTAAAAATTTTACTATCTCTTACCTCGTGTGTGTAGAAATGCATGTTATTGCTTTTTAGCGTTTTCAGAGCCTTTTCATATAGCGCCATGGTGCTTCAAATTATTTTAGTTCCAATCGACATTCTTTTGAACATAAATTTCTCACCGATTAATCTTAGCACTTTGAAAAAACTCAGGTTGGAATCCACAATTATCGGTGGAATTTTCTTCTTTTTTAATAATTCTTCTTCATCTTCGGACAGCAGATGAAACCTGTTGCTGGTACTCCGCCCGTCGTTTATCTTGGGCATCTTGTATTTGGGGCAATTGCCCCAAAACTTCTTCCGTTTTTGACCATTCATAGTCAAAAAGATAATTTATTTAAAATGAAAAATTTATTATTTATCCGCGAGCAAAAGTACACGTTGTTTACAATAATTTTCTTACTTATCTCTCTTTTTACGAAATACGTATAGAAAAACCTCTGTCTCATTTCTACACAAAGCAAATTGGACAAACACATACACAGTTTGTATGTGTAGTAAGTATGCAAGTATTGTTAGCAACTTCAAAAGCTTATAGCTCTCAAAATACTAAACCGATTTAATTAAAATTAAGATTGTGCACATCTATCTAAAATCCATATTAAAAACATATAAATCTTTCCGAACTCGCTTCAGTATTACGGCTGTAAAAGGGACCTCAAAAAACATTTTTGCCTATTAATAATATAGATCTGTATGTAGATAAATGTAACTTGGTAGTCACCCGATCAAAATTTCTTTCAAATTTTTAATTCTCTAATTTTTTGCCAATATACTAACACTTTTAAAATTTTACGAGAATTTGCTTACAAATTTTCATTCCATAGAGTATTTTAAATTACAGTCAAGAAAGCAGCTGATTGCAATTTTTTTATCCAAATTTTAAATTGATGGCATCTTGCTAAAAAATATGCCTTAGATTTGCGATCAACCTACGTCACAGCTTTAAATTTTTGTGAATTTTAGCAAACAGTATGTGTAAAAATATTGAATGAGAATTTATAAATAATTTGATAGTTTAACTGCGTCGCAAAGCAAATTGGTGCTTAGATATATTTTTTAAAATCCAAAAATTCCAGTAATTTTTTTGGTATTAACTTTTTGTGTAAAAATAATTTTTGATAAAAATAGACACTGCAATTCCTGCATATTAGATCAATATTCTGTGTTCATCTTTTTTTTAATCTTAAAAATTCAATGAAGCAATAAAAATGCCACTGAGTCAATCATATCGCGATGTTCGCGAATATGCGGCAAATTTTGCATAACTCAGAAAGATTTAAAATCTTCTAAAACGAGCTAGGAATTGAGGTGCGCTTAGCAGGAAGGAAGGATGGCTAGCAAGGTCTATTCTTTTCAACATTTTTTTTTAAACATACAAAGTGGCACTGAAATGCATTAAAAATTACGTAAAAACGGCATCATATAAATCTAGCACATATTTTTATACAAATTTTAACTATACAGTATAATTAGGTGTTTTTTAAAACAATCAAAAAGAAATACCCCCATATTAGATATTAATGGAACAAATTTGAATGCATTTCATTCAGATAAATAAAGTTTCGATATACTCATGTGTTTCGATGTATTATATTTTATCATTTCACTGCACCAAATACCCACACAGATATCGCAGATATAGAAAGATTTCACGCTTAATGAACATATAAGGCACTTGTTTTAAAATCTGTTCAAATATACAACGCTCAATCCATAATTTAACAGGGTATAAACAAAATGAATTACTCCATATTACGGTAGACAAATTTATTTGGCATATGTTACACAGAAACATTTGAGGAAATAAGATTAACAGAACTATAAAAACAAGTACGAGTGATATATTCGGCTGTTCCGAATCTTATATACCCTTCACCATAGTATGGAGTGACGAAAAAAGTCACAATCACAAAAATTCACTCTCACGAAATACGAAAAAAAATTTCAAAAATTAAGAATTTAAATGAAAAAATTACATTACAGCAAAAAAATCGTCACTCACCGTCACAGACGCACGCTCAAGTGATGTAAACAAAAAATTAATCGCGATCATGCATTATTGGTTCTTATCTCAATTCCATTGTATAGGCTGACTTCATAAACACAACTTGCAAAGCAACACTGGCAGCATGAGTTTACATGGCATGCTAGTGTTGCTTTGCAAACTGCGTTTGTAAACCTTTCTAGCCTAGAGTGCATTATAAAAATATCAACATCCCTTTATTAGCACTTAAATCAGTTTTCACACGTCCAAGAAGTGTTTAAAAGTCTTTATCAAAAAGCCAAACTAAACGAAGATATGATTTGAAACGTAAGAAAAGTTTACATAACAAAAAAATTCTCCCAAAATAGATTTAAAAAAATATCGCCAACTATTACATAAATCTGCTAGTCTAATGATTCAAATGTTCCAAATATTATCTTCATATCGAAAATAATTTAAAGCTGTCAAAAATTCTTAAAAAAGAACAAACTTCTTCAAATGAAAAGCAAAAGTAATATAAATTAAATGTATCAAAAAATAAAAAAAAAACATATTGTTGTTCAGGATTTTAAACCGTACACAACCCGTTGGCACGGTTTCGAATCCTGAACTACAATATGCTATTTTTTTAAGAATTTTTGATACATTTTAGTTATTTTTATTACTTTTACTTTTTGCTGAAAAAGTTTGTTCCACAATTTATTTAAAAAACCACGCTACAATCTTATTTATAATATATACTTTTTTTTAATTTTACCGTTTTTTTTCCAATTTTAAAAACGATAAAAGGTTTATTTTTCAAAAATTCCAATATGTTATCAGATAGGATTTTGTACAGTGATAAAATTATTATATAATGAATTCAGTAAGTTGTCGACGTTTTTATTTGATATAATAATAACACCAAAAATAAAAATAGCTTGACGGTGTAAGAAAAAATTTTAAATTATAAAATATAACAACATATTATAATTCATTATTTTAACTTTATTTTTTCTTTGAAACTCGAATGATGTACGTATGTATGTAAACTAGTGGCATTCTGATAGTTGTCTTTTTAAATTCTTTTTTAGTTTTCCATTTACTTATCTGTATCGCGGTTGGACCACACGATAAAGGTTTTGGTTCAATATAACCTGTATATTTCTGATATAGAATCACAATCGAATTTCAACAACAATTCATTTAAAAAAGGTATAAAAATACGAATTCGGTAATTTATATTCAGCCTGCTAAGAAAACAGATGGCTTTAATTAAAAAAATTTTTTATTTAAATTTTCTTTTGCGTTTGTAAAATTTTACTGTGTAAGACAGAGAAATAAATATGAAAAATTACGATCAAATCGCAAACAGAAAACTTTATGCTCTCAAATCCAACCCATAGATTCGGCTTATTTTCGTAATATTTAGCCATTAATTCACGTCCAATTCAGTGCTCGATTTACGCCTAAGCCCGTGAGGGTCGGGCCTAGGGCGGCATAATTTAAAGGGCGCCAAAATTTAAAGGAAAAATAATGTAAGGGCAATTTAAATAAGAAAATTAGTTTGGCCAAATTTTGCTTTAAACGAATACGAAATTTCTATTAAATTATATATGTTAAGTAATTCAATTCTTGAATTTACTTTTTAATTAGTAAGTCGACTTAATCATCGACTCTGCCCACAGATTTAACAAAAAAAATTAAATAATATTCTCAAAAAGCCTTTGTGTACCTAACTTTTTACACAAGATCCCTACATATCTCGAAAAAATTCCCCCTTTTGCGCTACACACAAAAAAAGTTCCCTAAATTTTTGTTAACTTTAAAAATTCATTGATTTTCATAAAAACGAAAATTTTATTTGCATTTTTAAAATTTTGTACATTTATAACGCCAGGTAAAAAATTTAATTTTAAAATTAGGATGAGGAGTTCTCACAAGGTTAATCAAATCTTAATTCTGAATGCTTAAAATTTAGACCACGTTAAAAAAATGGGACCCCGGAAAGAGAGAATGAACCAAATGGTTTTGTATTTGGTTTGAAGAACTGTATGGGCGCTTGTAGCCGAGATTATAACACTGCCGTGTTTGTGTAGGTTGGCAAATCTAAATATATTTTACTGAACCTAACAACTCTGGGTTCCAACATACGGGCGAAAAACCATAGCACAGTGGCAGGTACGGGCATCTCTAAAAGCATAGATAATTTGCTGCAAAACAACCCTAGCAGTTGTCAGCAAAGAGATGTTGTACGACGAAAGGTATTATCAGCGGAGATACCTCGTGAAGTAAATGTCAAACACCATACAAAATGAGTCTGTACATGCGGCTTGACAGTTTGAGGGCAGTGACAAAATCATGAGCCTTCCATCAACCCTACTAAATTTGACACTTAATCAGGTTGGTCAGCCGACCCAGTGCTCCCACCTGTGAAATACGCTTTGGGCAAAACAAGTACTTGTTGAAGCAACTCTGTCTTGTAAAAGGCGGGCTATTTGCATTCCATTCAAATGAATGTCAAAAGTCAAGTTAAGGTCGAATGTCAAGTGAATGTTGTGCCAATTGCAAGTGTATTTATACGCTGAATTAGATGTATACTTCCATTATTGCATCAGACAATTATACGTATAAAAGCAGAATTTTCGTGTACAGCACGCCATTTTTCTGTTAAACGTTTTATTCCATCGGGCAGTCATTGAAGTGTCAACTTGTGTGAAGCTGAAACATACCACAAGGAAGGTGAAAAAGTGCTGCGCAATTAATTAAAAATTAATGTTGGATCAGCTTGCGTTAAGCAAATTATTGTTAAATCGTTGCAGGGTAAGTTACGTGGATGATAACGAATTGCGCCTGTTGCTACAATAGTCTTTTATTATGTTTTCTCTTAGGTGGCTCCCGTACTCGATCGCTTGGGGTTGTTGCCTAGCCACAGGGTGAGAGTTACAGGTGGAAAATCTTCCACCGATCTCATTGAAATAAGAGTTAGGCAGAAAAGAAGAAATTCTTGTAATCCGGAGGGCAGAATAAGCCAAGTGGAACATCAGCACAAATCAACCAAATAGAAGCCATCGTTGTCGACCTAAACCGAAAAAACACAGAATCTGCCCGGCAGCAAAGTTTTATTTTCCTTGGTGCGTGATGCAAATTAAAGTGTCCAACCCGAAAAATAAATAATTGAAGAAACGTGGAAGAAAACAACCTATTGCAGAAAATTTATTAAATTTTCCCATACAAGCTAAAAATTATTATGAATTGTGCCTAAAATTAAAACCTATAATTTTGTTAATGTCTAATTTAACCTAATATCACAGTTTTGCTCTGAATCCCAGTTTTTACCACAGAACGGTTTGTGCCAAACTCGAATCGAAAAGTAAAATTTTTCTAAAAAGTTAAAAACAAGAAATGTTTGCCTAAAGACACAATTGTCTAAAAATCATTTAACAGTTTGCCTAAAATTTGAAGAGTGTACCAGAATTTTTATTTAGTTATAGTTTTGTATACGAAAACGTGTTTTCAATCTAAAGTGTGTGCGGGGTAGGAAAATAAATATGAATTAATTGATGTGGTTAATAAAACCAACTCCACTAAGTGTCAACGAAAGCGTAAAAGAGTAAATGGTCGTTTAATATTTTAAGTATTGAAAACATGACATACGTCACACTTACGAACCGAAAGTAGAATTTATCCGGAATTTCCTAGACAACAACAACAACATACTAGACCTCATCACCTATTTCATCATGAAAGATCTTTCATCGTGGGATCCTGATGATGGTAAGTTATTTTGAAATATTGGTATCATTTGTCATTTATAATTGCCAAACCCCCGTCGATTGCTACTTATGAAAGTGATCTACGAGGGAAGTAGTTGTATTCATTTTATGTAATTGAGTGCAGTGATAAAATTAATTAAATTACATATAAAATAGAAACCAGTGCCATTAAATTTTAAATCACCAACTCACCCAATTATTTAGATTGCTTTCATATGTGTACACAAAGAAAAAAAATAAGTAATGAATTTTTAACTAAAATTTTGTGAAAGTTTACCCATGCGGCCAAAGATCAAATTTTAAGAAGGTTAATTTACCAATTTTCAACAATGAATTAAGAGCTAAATGGAACATACAATTTTAGACATTTCAAAGCTGATGCATTTTGGCAAGCGATGACCTAAATTAATTTTTTTTGTGTACACATAACGTTGCATACCCTGAACTAATATTTGACTTGTCTGGTTTAAATTTATTTTCCTTTCGCGTACACATTTTGGGAAAGCCAAAATAAATAGATTACGTTCAAGAAAATTTTAGTAAATATAGTTAGATTTTTGTTACTTATGATTTATTTCCATTAAATAAGTAAACATAGTTTGTACACGATAACGGGATATTTTTTTATATAATAAACTTAAAATGAATTCGTAAAAATTTTAGTAAATATAGTTAGATTTTTTTTAATTATGATTTATTTCCATTAAATAAGTAACCATAAGTGGTAAATGATTACTAGAGATTTTTTTATATAATAAATGTAAAATGAATTTGTAAATAATTTTGTTTTGATTTCTGGGCGAAGGCCTGTACCTGCATGATCATGGTTGGGAGGGGAAGTATGTCTACCATCAGCACATACTAAAACCAGTCAAATTCCAGTCCAATTAGCCAACGGTATATTCCGCTTCCTCTTTTTTGGTTCTCGAACGTACCCCATTCTAGAAGCACGTAACAATTAAAATAAAAATCTGTGCAAGACTCCCATTACAGTTCATTTTAAGCAGCCCGTAAGACCCATCCCACGTGCATGGGCTGACGAAAACTGAACACATGTCATTTTTTTTTCAACCTCGTATGTTGTATGCTACAGATAATTATTTTTGGCGCCCAACGTGGGGCCCCCACACAATTTGTGGTGGAAATGACACCTTCTGATTTGTATAGTATGTGTGGCTCCTGAACTAATTTAATTTTTTCTTTAGTCTTTTCTTGGTATAATACTCTTTGGTAGGAAATGTAACAGTAGTGTTTATGAACGAACTGTTAACCGACCTAAGAATATTAATTCGCCTCACACCTACTCTTTAAGGGGTTTTACCACGTATTTACATTAGTTTTGCCTGGAAATACTAGTGTTTGGATTTTTAAGCTAGGCCCAGTCCGTCTGACTGCATGTGAATATAGGTAATACTTTTTATGTTTTGTTCGTTAAGTTTAGGAATGACTAGTTTGGATGAGATTTTAACTGTCACCGACTTAGCTACTTCATTCTAAACAATATCTGTTTTCTCCGGCTTTAGATTTCTATTTCCTTTAGTATACTATTGCGCTAATTGTTCTGGATCAGTTTGACTAAAAAAAAAATTTTTTTTTGCCTTACCTGCACTTCTGCTTGGAAATCAAACGAGTTAGTGCGTATATTTTTTTTGTTCGGTTTTTAGAGTTATTTGTTTTAGACCGTGGAACATATTTTTGTGTTTTGGTTTATTTTCTTTTGAGTTTAAAAGAAAATTTTGCGATTTATTTTTCTAAAGGAGTTATTTTCTTTGCTAAGTGATTTTAGTTTTTTTTTTAAATGAGCATATGAACTTAATTTCTTAGTACCTGGATTTTTTTATTTTGTTTTTCTCTACTATTTTTCGGTTTTTTTTATTTTTTTTAAGAACTTCCTGCCACAGCAATTCAAATAAATCAAATAATCTTTATCTATACTGTGAAGTAAAAAGAAATCATTTAGATAGCATTTCGAAACATTTTTTTTAACATTCTTCGATTGCCTTAGAGTGAGGCGCGTATACGGCTTACTTACAGTGATATTTTTCAATGCAAGATTTGTTAGCATAGTGTCAAACCGACCTGCGGTATATGCCATAATAATATTTCTGATCAGAAATATAGGTCTGCGCCACCTTTTGGACATAAATTCCACAAGTCGTGCCTAACAAAACACGCCAGGACAAATACCACGTGTCCCGTCTGCAACGTCAGCTTAGCAGCTATTTCATCAGGAATTTTGCACCACTAGATCGGGTAGTTCCTATAGAAAACCAAACTTTAGAACAGCTTTTGGGTCTAAATAATTCTAATAGTGATAGCCAATTGCCTGCAGGTCATGTAAACCGTACCCCAAGCACGTCCCGAAATGAAATACCTAATTTTTATTATTCTTTGAGACCGGAAAAGGTTGGTCACATAATCCACAATTGGCGGATTAAATTCTCTGGTGATTCGAAAGGCATGTCGGTAGAAAATTTTTTATACCGGGTAGAGGCTTTGACTAGGCAAACCCTGAATAGTAACTTTAGTCTGTTGTGTGATCATATATCAATGTTGTTCGACTCCAAAGCCAGCGATTGGTTTTGGAGGTACCATAAAATGGTTCGCGTTATAGTTTGGCCAGAGCTTTGCAGTGCGTTGCGTAGGCAATTTAAAGATTCCAGGACCGATGTAGACTTACGCGAAATGATCCGTGATAGGAAGCAAAAGTCAAACGAAAACTTTGATGATTTTTATGAAGCGAATGTTGAGATTTCTGATCGATTGACCGACCCTTTGGATGATAGAGTTCTGATAGAGATATTGCGTCGTAACTTGCTGCCCGAAATACAGCACGAGATTTTAAATATTCATATCGAGTCAGTATCGAAATTGCGAGACATTTGCCGGAGAAGGGAATTCTTTTTACAAAACATCGGGAAGAAACACTTATATCCAACATCCGTCGTACTACGCAAACATGTGAGTGAAGTTGTAGAAGGGGAAGAAAATCTCCTTATTCAGGATGAAATATCTGTGATAGCTCTGACATGCTGGAACTGTGAGGGAACTGGACACCGATGGCATGATTGTTTAGAAGAAAGACGAGTATTCTGTTATGGTTGTGGGCAACCAAATGTGTTTAAGCCCAAATGTGCCAAATGTCAGTCAAAAAACTTGAGTGCACCGAACAGTGCACTCAAACCAACGAGTTCGATCTCCTCCAGCTCAAGCAGCGACTAAATGGTTCTCAACACACAAATTTAGAACCCCAAACAGACTGCGTAGTATTTCAGGACAGCCCAAAAATTAATAAAGATGAGGACCGTTTATTTCAGCCAAAGTCAGATGTATCTTGGGAACATTGTACACCTTCTGAAACCCAATTAAATAATATTCCCTCAATTCCATCCACTGACACCGAGACATCCCTATCCGAGGGTAATCCTTACTCCTCCGTTCGCATTTTACCTAATACGCATGTAGTTCGCGAAGATAATTGTTGCCCAAATGCTATCTTGCAATTCCGAGATACCTCATTCAAGCATCCGCCCACTTATTTCAAACCATTCCACATTCGCTTAGCTGAATACAACGCTAGAAGACCACAACTTTTCAATGAATCAATACTATCACCTAAGACAATTCGTTCTAGCAAACGCTTGAAAAACTATTGGCTTAACGTAAGAAGTTGCCGCCGAAACCTTTTAAGTTCCATTTACGATAAACCTCATGACATACGGCCTTATGCTGATGTGTTGTTGTTTGGTAAACCGTTTAGCGGACTATTAGATACCGGGGCATCCATAAGCTGTTTAGGATCGAAGGCCGCAAAAACTTTTTTGGAATCTAATGTAAAATATAAGAAAATCAAATCCCTCGTAAGAACAGCTGATGGAAAATCGCAAGGAGTTTGTGACTATGTGAAAACAAAAATTACTTTCAGAGGTATTACGAAACCATTCTGCTTATATATAGTACCGAACCTGGCCCAAGATCTCTATCTAGGTATTGATTTTTGGCACTCTTTTGACATACTACGGCCTTATATCCGAACTCGGTTTACACTTAAGCTTGCCGCCTATTTCCGAAATGTCGGAACAACGTTCATTGACTGAGGTCGAAAAACAACACTTACAAAGAGTAATAGATACTTTTCCATCGTTTAAAAAACAAGGGCTAGGTCGAACGAGTGTCGTTTCGCATGTGATTGATGTAGGTGAAGCCGCTCCGATCAAACAGAGGCATTTTCCAGTTTCCCCGGCTATAGAAAAATTAATATACACCGAATTAGATAGAATGCTAGAGATGGATGTGATTGAGGAATCAGACAGTGCGTGGTCATCCGCTATGGTTTTAGTTCGAAAACCCGGAAAGGTTAGGTTGTGTCTTGACTCTCGCAAAGTCAACTCGGTCACTGTTAAGGATGCATATCCTTTGCCGAATATTGATGGGATTTTGAGTAGGTTGCCCAAGGCCGAGTTCATTACTAGCCTGGACCTAAAGGACGCTTTTTGGCAAATCCTACTTGACAAGTCATCGAAATGTAAGACGTCATTTACTGTCCCCGGCCGACCCTTATACCACTTCAAGGTTGTGCCCTTTGGGCTATGTAATGCGCCCCAAACCATGTCGAGGCTCATGGATAAGGTCGTGCCACCGGAATTAAAAACAGAAGTGTTGGTTTACCTGGATGACTTGTTGATCGTGTCGGATACGTTTAACAGACATTTGGAGGTTCTAAAAATCATCTCGCAACAAATACATTCTGCCGGGTTGACTATTAATATTGAAAAATCAAAGTTCTGCGTAAGAGAAGTCCGTTATCTTGGCCACTTGGTGGGTAATGGGGTAATTCGCACGGATCCTGAGAAAATTTCGGCCATCATGGAATTTCCGACACCAAGATCTGTAAGGCAAATCAGACGGTTCTTAGGAATGGCTGGTTGGTACCGGAAGTTCATTAGGAACTACGCTTCTCTGACTACACCATTAACGGATTTGCTGAAATCCAGCCGAAAATTTACCTGGACCGACGAAGCCCAAGAGGCTTTTGAGGAATTAAAGTCCATATTGACAACCGCCCCAGTGCTGCGCAGTCCTGACTCTTCACAGCCATTCTAAATACACTGTGATGCAAGCAGCACTGGAATAGGAAGTGTATTAGTTCAGAAAACTGCGCAGGGCGAAGAGTTTCCGATCGCATTTATGTCGAAGAAACTAAACCAAGCCCAACGCAAATACTCAGTAACCGAACAGGAATGCTTAGCAGCGATGTTAAGCATTAAGAAATTTCGAGCGTATGTAGAAGGTCATGAGTTTACTGTTATAACAGATCATGCATCGTTAAAGTGGCTCATGACCCAAACAGACTTGAATTCACGGTTGGCAAGTTGGGCTTTGAAACTTCAGGGCTTCCAATTCAAAATAGAGCATCGTAAAGGAAGTCAGAATGTGGTTCCTGATGCGCTTTCGCGTACCAACGTTGACGATTTGTCGAGACGATTCTGGAGCCTTCGTAGATTTGAAATCTGAGCACTTTCATAGTACCTCCTACAACGAACTTCTTGAACGCGTTAAGAAAACTTTAGATAAAACACCTGATTTAAAAATTGTAGATAACTATTTATACCGACGTACCGACCACTGAACGGCAGAACCGGTGCAGGATGATTTAGCGTGGAAACTTTGGATTCCCAAAGAAATGGTAGATCAGGTGATTCAAACAGCTCATGATAGTCCACTGTCTTCACACGGGGGTATAAATAAAACACTCCATTGTTTCCGACAATGGATCTCAATTCAAATCCACGCAATTTAACCAACTTCTCCATAATTATGGTGTTAACCATGTGTATACCGCTATCTACTCGCCCCAAACAAACGCATCTGAGCGCGTTAATCATTCTGTGTTATCGGCGATCAGGGCATATATCAAAAACGACCAAAGTAATTGGGATGAATACCTCAGCAGCATTAGTTGTTCCCTGCGTTCATCAGTGCATGCTTCCATAGGTACCTCACCCTATTACATGGCATTCGGACAACACATGATAATTAATGGCAATACATATGAACTTCTTCGTAATTTGGAGATGTTGGAAGATAGGTCGGTCAGGTTTAATAGGGAAGACTCGTTCAATGTCATCCGATGCAGAGCTAGTAAGAATATTTCCAAACAACAACAACGCAATGAAAAGGCGTACAACATAAGGTCGCGGGAAGTTAACTATATAGTAGGCCAAGAAGTGTTTGCACGGAATTTTAAGCCAAGCAGCTTTGAAAAGGGGTACAATGCAAAATTAGCACCACCATTTTTAAAGGCAAGGGTCCGGAAGAAAAAGGGAACATGTTACTACGAGCTTGAACACCTAAATGGGCAATTTCTCGGCAGTTAACACGCCAAGGATATGCGTCAATAGGCATGAATCTGGGACCCGGTAATGTTTTTGGAAGTTCCAAACCTATGCGTTACAAGCGGTATCATATTTGTGCTGCTGTAGCCTCCAAATATGATTTTGGCGGGGGGTGGGGTTGTAGGGGCGCTTGTAGCCGAGATTATAACACTGCCGTGTTTGTGTAGGTTGGCAACTCTAAATATATTTTACTGAACCTAACAACTCTGGGTTCCAACATCTCTAAAAGCATAGATAATTTGCTGCAAAACAACCCTAGCAGTTGTCAGCAAAGAGATGTTGTACGACGAAAGGTATTATCAGCGGAGATACCTCGTGAAGTAAATGTCAAACACCATACAAAATGAGTCTGTACATGCGGCTTGACAGTTTGAGGGTAGTGACAAAATCATGAGCCTTCCATCAACCCTACTAAATTTGACACTTAATCAGGTTGGTCAGCCGACCCAGTGCTCCCACCTGTGAAATACGCTTTGGGCAAAACAAGTACTTGTTGAAGCAAATCTGTCTTGTAAAAGGCGGGCTATTTGCATTCCATTCAAATGAATGTCAAAAGTCAAGTTAAGGTCGAATGTCAAGTGAATGTTGTGCCAATTGCAAGTTTATTTATACGCTGAATTAGATGTATACTTCCAGCATTGCATCAAACAATTTTACGTATAAAAGCAGAATTTTCGTGTACAGCACGCCATTTTTCTGTTAAACGTTTTATTCCATCGGGCAGTCATTGAAGTGTCAACTTGTGTGAAGCTGAAACATACCACAAGGAAGGTGAAAAAGTGCTGCGCAATTAATTAAAAATTAATGTTGGATCAGCTTGCGTTAAGCAAATTATTGTTAAATCGTTGCAGGGTAAGTTACGTGGATGATAACGAATTGCGCCTGTTGCTACAATAGTCTTTTATTATGTTTTCTCTTAGGTGGCTCCCGTACTCGATCGCTTGGGGTTGTTGCCTAGCCACAGGGTGAGAGTTACAGGTGGAAAATCTTCCACCGATCTCATTGAAATAAGAGTTAGGCAGAAAAGAAGAAATTCTTGTAATCCGGAGGGCAGAATAAGCCAAGTGGAACATCAGCACAAATCAACCAAATAGAAGCCATCGTTGTCGCCCTAAACCGAAAAAACACAGTATCTGCCCGGCAGCAAAGTTTTATTTTCCTTGGTGCGTGATGCAAATTAAAGTGTCCAACCCGAAAAATAAATAATTGAAGAAACGTGGAAGAAAACAACCTATTGCAGAAAATTTATTAAATTTTCCCATACAAGCTAAAAATTATTATGAATTGTGCCTAAAATTAAAACCTATAATTTTGCTAATGTCTAATTTAACCTAATATCACAGTTTTGCTCTGAATCCCAGTTTTTACCACAGAACGGTTTGTGCCAAACTCGAATCGAAAAGTAAAATTTTTCTAAAAAGTTAAAAACAAGAAATGTTTGCCTAAAGACACAATTGTCTAAAAATCATTTAACAGTTTGCCTAAAATTTGAAGAGTGTACCAGAATTTTTATTTAGTTATAGTTTTGTATACGAAAACGTGTTTTCAATCTAAAGTGTGTGCGGGGTAGGAAAATAAATATGAATTAATTGATGTGGTTAATAAAACCAACCACTAAGTGTCAACGAAAGCGTAAAAGAGTAAATGGTCGTTTAATATTTTAAGTATTGAAAAGATGACATACGTCACACTTACGAACCGAAAGTAGAATTTATCCGGAATTTCCTAGACAACAACAACAACATACTAGACCTCATCACCTATTTCATCATGAAAGATCTTTCATCGTGGGATCCTGATGATGGTAAGTTATTTTGAAATATTGGTATCATTTGTCATTTATAATTGCCAAACTCCTGTCGATTGCTACTTATGAAAGTGATCTACGAGGGAAGTAGTTGTATTCATTTTATGTAATTGAGTGCAGTGATAAAATTAATTAAATTACATATAAAATAGAAACCAGTGCCATTAAATTTTAAATCACCAACTCACCCAATTATTTAGATTGCTTTCATATGTGTACACAAAGAAAAAAATAAGTAATGAATTTTTAACTAAAATTTTGTGAAAGTTTACCCATGCGGCCAAAGATCAAATTTTAAGAAGGTTAATTTACCAATTTTCAACAATGAATTAAGAGCTAAATGGAACATACAATTTTAGACATTTCAAAGCTGATGCATTTTGGCAAGCGATGACCTAAATTAATTTTTTTTTGTATACACATAACGTTGCATACCCTGAACTAATATTTGACTTGTCTGGTTTAAACTTATTTTCCTTTCGCGTACACATTTTGGGAAAGCCAAAATAAATAGATAACGTTCAAGAAAATTTTAGTAAATATAGTTAGATTTTTTTTACTTATGATTTATTTCCATTAAATAAGTAACCATAGTTTGTACACGATAACGGGATATTTTTTTATATAATAAACTTAAAATGAATTCGTAAAAATTTTAGTAAATATAGTTAGATTTTTTTTAATTATGATTTATTTCCATTAACTAAGTAACCATAAGTGGTAAATGATTACTAGAGATTTTTTTTATATAATAAATGTGAAATGAATTTGTATATAATTTTGTTTTCTGGGCGAAGGCTAGGGTAAGGTTAATTTCAGTGGGAGCATGTTCAACTATAGTGCCTGTACCTGCATGATCATGGTTGGGAGGGGAAGTATGTCTACCATCAGCACATACTAAAACCAGTCAAATTCCAGTCCAATTAGCCAACGGTATATTCCGCTTCCTTTTTTTGGTTCTCGAACGTACCCCATTCTAGAAGCACGTAACAATTAAAATAAAAATCTGTGCAAGACTCCCATTACAGTTCATTTTAAGCAGCCCGTAAGACCCATCCCACTAGCCGACGAGCATCAGCCGGTAACAATACGTGCATGGGCTGACGAAAACTGAACACATGTCATTTTTATTAACCTCGTATGTTGTATGCTACAGAACGGATTTGAATAATTAAAATATCTTAAAATATAATTTTAAGATGTCTTAATTTATATATTAAACATAACAAAAATCAAATTTGTTTGGTTTTTTCATACAAACTCTATTCCCAGGCAAATCAGACTTTTTCCCTTTGTTGTCTCTAGTTATTATTTACCGAAAGATGTTTTCTGTCTGTATGAAATATCTCGCCTAATACTGTAATAAAATTTAAATTTAAATTTTTATATGTATAATATTTAAACTTTTGTGTGGTGTTTTACGCAACCGTAAGAAAAAGGAAAAAAGCAAAGTATTAAAAATTCCCTACATTTTCTTCAAAATGAAAAATCTGTCCTCTGTGCGAAGGGAAACGATTGAAATTTTCCAATAAATTCCCTACAAAAATAATTTTTTCCACTGCTTTCAAAATCGCTAGATTTGAGGAGAAAATAGCAAATCCCCATTACTGCTCAAATGTTTTAAATAACATTTTTTGAGTATCCCAGCAACAAACAAACTGTTCAGCAGAAGGATATTTTTCGACCCGAAAATGGGAAAAAACTATCTACGGGCAAGTATGAGTCAAGATAGACTTAATGCTCTTGCGTTATTGTCTTATAGAAGCCCAATTTGTACAAGAAATAAACTATGCAGATTTAATGGATGTTTTTGCACGAGCAAAATCCCGAAAGGCTAAATTAATAAAATAGGCCCTGATTAAAATAACTTAATCATTTATTTTTGAAAAATAGTATTCATATTAAAAACTTATATTTAAAGTTACTTTTATTTTTTACAAAAGTTTTGTTTTTCTATTTTAACTGCATTTTAATTTATTTTATTTAAAACCTCATATATTGAAAGAAAATTATAAAATTCAGAATAAAATTTTTTAGCACACCCTACCCCATTCATGTGCCTAGCGAGGAAGCAGGCCTAAATCCGCCACTGGTCCAATTCCGTAGTGCTTGCTATCGACAATGCGATATTTCGCAAAACTATGGTTTCTTAGGTGTTTTTAATGAATGTAAGACCAGTTCATTTTATATGAGTATGACGATGTGAATTTCTTATCTCCTAAGATCTTAACTTATCATTTTGTATAACTTAATATTTTCCGAGTTGGAAAATTTAAAAAAAATGTTTTTTTGTTTACGCGGTCAACGCGACCGCTTCTTTATTTGTATTATAATTACAAAGTGAGAACTAAACTAGAACTAAAAACTAAATTCCCAAATAGACATAATTTATATGAACTTAATTGATTTACTTAAAATAAGCAAGAATAGCGATATTTTATTCTTATTAACTTTATTGCGAAATACTTATTGACCTAATTCACAAATAAGCGAGAATTGCATTATTCGCTTTCTTATTAATTGATTACAAGGTATTTTTTTATTAACCTAATTAATTGCTTAAAGCATTGCAACTTACTTCCGCGTTTAAAAAGATGAATAAACAAAATTATTAAAGAATAGAGTTTATTGACTTTGTTTGTGTTAACTCTTCCCTTCTTAAGTCGATTGTCCCCAATCGGGGTGGCTTATCAGGCGAGTTAGTGAGCTGAGATGTTGTAAGCTGTAGAAATGGCCCACATGCACTTGTACTGCTTGCAACATTGTCTCGAAGCTGAGATGTGATATGAAATTTCTGTTTATTATTGACAAAATAGTAGCAAATTAACATGGTTATGGAAATAAGTATTATTATTGCAATGTCAGAACTTAAACTTATTATATTGGTACTTTTCTTTTTATTAATTAATAGGTTTATTTTATTCTCGTTATTTAATTGATTTACATACAAATTTTCTAGTTTCAGATGCAATTTATTAACATTTTTCTTTTCTCTGATTTTTGTCATCAAATTAGGCAAGATAAAGGTTTCATGTATTTTTAAATTAATATTAGTGTATGTGGTATTTAACGTGTTGATTTTACAATTTTCAAACTTAATAAGGAAGGTCCCCTTAGGGTTGACCTCTAGTTTGTTACAATCTTGAGTAATGGTTTCGTTAAAGTTTTTAAATATTAGTATTCCAGGCATTACCTCTGTAACAGAGGATTCTTGCACTGTTTCTAACTCACATTGTGCTTCTTGGAACTTCAAGATGCTTTCCACACATCTGTCTTCTATTTTGACTAAACTTTTTTCTAAATCATCTTTTATATCTTTATTAAAAATGTTATTATTATGATCAACTAATATTTCATATTCGCTTAAAACTAAAGATTTATTAATGGCATTAGGAATGGGTACAAATTTTATTTTGGATAGGGTGTTACTGGAGAATTGGGGTATCAACAAGGTTAGGATAATATTGTTAGCTTCGGAAATTACTGCAATTTTCATTCTGCTATAACTGTCAAAGTCACTAATTAGACTGATTTCCTTATCTGTTAGGATGTCGGAAGGAACAATGCCCAATTTGCAAGAGAATATGATTTGTCCGATTCCGTCAATATGGTTTCGCAAGAGGGATATGTCGTTGTCAATTCTGTATATCTGTTCGATAAATTCTACTTCGTCTTCCAAGGTTTTTATTCTGTTTAGTGATTCGTCGTTAAATTTATTTATGTAACTACTAATAATCATCTGCTGCTTATTTATATGGGTTGTGATATTTTTAATCTCTTCTGCCATACCGTTATTGAAGTGTATGAGTTCATCTAATGTCTTATTGTTAGTTTGGTCGTTATCTTGTAGGTCCGCTATTGCTTTATTTATTGCTTTCTCGTCATCACTGTCCATTGATCCTGCTATATATTTCAGTCCCTTTCCTAAAATGTTTACTAGACCTCGTTTTTGTTTCGAGTGTACGTGGAGGTTGTTTACTTTGGCTTTCAATAAAATAAGGTTTTTATTTATAGTCTCTAGAAGTCGTTTGTCTTCACAAGTCTGGGTTGTCAATGTTTTTATATTCTCAGATAGTAAAAGTATGGTTTCGTCGTATGTAGTCACGTTGATGAAATGCAATACCTTGTCGTATCTTCCTATTGTCTTTACTTCTCCAATTTTAATGGGGATATAACCATTGTTGTTATTCAAGTCGTGTATGCGGAATTGTTGTGCATTTGCCGCTATGGCTATTGCTAAAATAATCGTTATGGTTCGCATGTTGAGCCTCTTATATTTCTGGATCTGTAGAATCGCCTCTGATGCAGGTGCCTTCGTTTGACTCACAAAAATAGTTTCAGATCTTGATGAATTCTGTTGATACTATGGTCTTAGCTCTGGTTGATTTTCACAATATTAGATTCAAAAAAAATGGTTTTAGATCTGGATTCTGGGGATGAGTTCTGTTGATACTATGATCTTAGCTCTGGTTGATTTTCATAAAAATGGTTTTAGATCTGGATTCTGGGGATGAGTTCACTGCACTTCCTTTAATTAGTTTTTCTTTTATTTCAGAGTTTTTCAAATAATGTTTTTATATCTTTTTCCGCGCAAATACGTTTTCGTAGTTAGCCGTTTGAATACATTCGGTCACTTGATTACATTTAGTCACTTCACATTTAGTCACTTGATCACATTTAGTCACTTGACCCTTTTTTAAGGATATTCCTTGTTTTTTTCGTTCTTTACGATAATGGCTGGCACATTGTATGCCTCCTTTTTACTTTTGCTACTAAGGAGCCTTATTATCGATTTATATGTTTTAATTCAGACGCCAGTTTTAAACGTACCGGACCGGCCGAATGGTGCTCGGGCGCCACTTAATATTTTCCGAGTTGGAAAATTTAAAAAAAATGTTTTTTTGTTTACGCGGTCAACGCGACCGCTTCTTATTTGTATTATAATTACAAAGTGAGAACTAAACTAGAACTAAAAACTAAATTCCCAAATACACATAATTTATATGAACTTAATTGATTTACTTAAAATAAGCAAGAATAGCGATATTTTATTCTTATTAACTTTATTGCGAAATACTTATTGACCTAATTCACAAATAAGCGAGAATTGCATTATTCGCTTTCTTATTAATTGATTACAAGGTATTTTTTTATTAACCTAATTAATTGCTTAAAGCATTGCAACTTACTTCCGCGTTTAAAAAGATGAATAAACAAAATTATTAAAGAATAGAGTTTATTGACTTTGTTTGTGTTAACTTATATGTTGAATTGGGGAAAATATGAAAATATGCAAACGAAATACAAATATGTATGCATATTAGGGTGGGGCGATTAGTATGGAAGAAAACAAATCTTAATGGGAGCTTCGCGTAGCGATAATAGTTTGCGAGCTGTACCGCGTCTAAAAATGGTATATGGATTAGGGTGGGGCAATTTGAACATCTTAATGGGCGCTTTGCGTTTCTGATTCTTGAGATTGTACTGAGCAAAAAAGTCCACTAGACCATACGTCTACTGTGAAAATCGATCTTCCAGATTTTGACTTGCAGTTTTTTCTCAGACTTTTTTCACGTTTTTTGGATATTTTGGCCTATAACAGCCAAACCATTGAGATTTTCGATCCAATACTATGACAAAAATTGTAGCCAAGACAATAGTTAAGAACTCTCTAGTACATCACACATGAATTACCATTTTCAGTTGTTCATAGCGCAAAATCATAAAAATTTTCTATTTCTTATTTTTATTCTATTTTTGTATTTTATTCTATTTATTTTTTATTCTTCTATTGTTTTCAGTTCATTTGACGAATTTTTGTTAGTTTATTGTAAACGTTCACAGCATCAAATGCACATAAAATTAAATACGCATTTTAAAATATCAAATGGTAGTTGCTCAATTAACCTTGCAAACATCAAACCTGGACCGGTAGGACATTCGAGATGGATAATAAAAGCTAGTAGATTGCTCCGTGTGTATATTGCGACAGAAAATCCATCACAAAAATTTACAAATTTTGGCAAGGTACAACATGAAAAAGTGTCAAAAGTGGTGAATTTTATACATTTTCGACTTTTTGACCATGAAAACGAAGTTCTTTCTGATTAAATTGTAGCCCGAGACAATAGCTACAACTTTACCTTTGAAAATAAGTCAAAATTTCAAATAGTTTACGAAATATGAGCCCAAGAAAATTTGCAAATTTTCCAAAAAAATAAAGTCTGAGAAAAAACTGCAAGTCAAAATCTGGAAGCTCAATTTTCACCGTAGACGTATGGTCTAGTGGACTTTTTTGCTCAGTACAATCCCAAGAATCAGAAACGCAAATCGCCCATTAAGATGTTCAAATTGCCCCACTCTAATGCATATACCATTTTTAGACGCAGTACAGCTCGCAAACTATTATCGCTACGCCATACAAATGTTTTGAAAATTATCCTGAAACGTTCCGATCTAAAATTCAGGTAAATTTAAAAATATTTTTTTTCGGTCAGTCGGTCTAAAGTTTATATGAAGGTATATGATAGGAACTGATTGTTTAAAAAATATTTCATGAATTGCGAGCGATTCTTAGAATACATTTTAAACCCACATTAAATTATTAACTTAAGCCAAATTTCAATTATTAAATTTGTGGAAAAGAGGTATTTGCAATACTTTTATTAAAAATACAAATGCATTTTAATTTTTCTATTCCAAAAGCTTTTTTGCTTTGTTATGTGTTACTAATTATCCAAATAACATTTTAATTGTCAAGAGATTTTTTATCACATTGTACAATTACAATAATACCGGGTTCTGAACAGAGAAAATAATTAAAATTATTATTTTGTGCAAACAAATATAAAACAGGATTTAAGCATCAATTTTGCCTTTCTTCTGAAATCACAAATAGTTATAAAAAATTATATGTTAAGAAATTTTTAAAACAAAACTAAAATTCAATTTCATTGATTTTGTATATTTACGTAGTGTCTTGTTTTTTTTTGTTTGCGGTTGAAAAATTACTGCACAAATTTAAATTTTTGGGATATGTAATTTAGATGCACCGTGTAAAAAATTACATTTCTTTAATATAAATAATATAAAAAATAATTGTGGTTATTTATATACGAAAAGAAAATATAAGCGATAAATACTGTAATATGCATGCACAATATCATACAAATAAACGTACAAAAATAAGTTTCAAGAAACAAAAAAAAATTTTGCTTTTGAACAATTTAGTTATGTACACAATGTGTACATGTGCACATGAACGCATTGCAGTATTAATGTATATGTGATCAAAAATGGCGTAATTACAACAACCACACCAATTTCCATCGGGAATTTGAAGTTTTAGTATTTTATAATAAATATTTGGGGTGTTCACACTGTGGTCATATCAGTCATATTGTCATAATGTCTTATTATTTTACAATGGTTTAAAAAAGTTGTTGTTGTGCTTCAAGCAAAAAAGTCATAAAATAATAAGACTTTTTAAGGTATGTTTTTGGTTTGTCATAAAATAACAGTAGAAATCTTAGTCGAGCAGCTGTAACTTCTTATTCGAGCCGGCAATAATATTAACAAGCCGCCGCTACAAATAACACAAAATGCAAACAAGGCAAATTCATTACCAGGAGGCGAATTAATTATAAGGTGGTTGCAGTGGCGAATTCACGTGAATTTATACATTAACTGTCCTGTCAAATTTGTTACATATTTTCCATGGTGTAATAATATAAGGTGCTCTTATCAAACAACAATAAAAAACAACATGCATTTTGTTTGTGTAAAATTATCACAATATTGTCAAAAAAAGCTGTATACAAAACATAACAAAATGTGGTTTGTATGTATTTAGTGGTTATGCAAAAACAAAAAGCATAACGTAAACAAAAATATTCATAATGGCGGCCAAAAATGTAAACAACTTTTGACAAGACCGTGAAACTTACCATTTCTTGCAGATTATTTAACGGTCAAAACACAACCCTACAAAAAACCATATTCCTTGTTGCGCACACCTGATATTATTACACCATGATATTTTCCGGCGCCATTTTAATGTAATTTTCGTGCAAAAGGCAAATTTATTACGACTACAATAAATCAACAACAAAGCAAACAACAGGCATTTTGTTTGTGTAAACGGTGAATTCATTATATACGCTGTCAAAATTCTCCATGCATAAAAAATTACATTAAAATGGCGCCGGAAAATATTTAACAAATTTGAAAGGGCAGGTAATGTATAAATTCACGTGAATTCGCCACTGCAACCACCTTATAATTAATTCGCCTTGAATGAAAATTATGCGTTTGTGTAAGCTATCTGCCTGGCAGCTTATGGATGTTTTTCTACTTGCCGCCGTAAGAAAAAATATTTCGTCTCATTAGTTTGTTCTTCCTCCTCTTCATCACCTAGAAAAGGGTGCATTTAAATTTGAATACATACATACATGAATTTTTTTGTTCATATTTACTTGAGGTAGCCATTATCACGTTTAACATGTAATTTTCGCACAAACCAGCTATTATTTTACTTTTTTCACTTGATTTCGGCATTTTGATATGAAATTGTATTTTTAAATGTTTTTTTTTTATCAGCTGGCACAATTATGACATAGCACACTAAATTATGACGGGGTTGTTCACACTTGTCATATTTTGGTGTGCTATTATTTTATGACATATGACTTATGACTACAGTGTGAATACCCCAATTATATATTATGTACTTTAACCCTGAAAATACTGTGAAAAATACAACTGCTCTGTGGTGTATGAGAAGCGCTTGTGACTACCAACCGGTGGGTTGTTAGTATGAATCCCGACGCAACTTTTTCCAAAAAATTTTAAAATTAAAATTATTTCGAATACCATTTTTTTGCCCATATTTTAGCCGTTAATGGACGGATTTCAATTATTTTCAGTCTAAACCTTCGTAGAACTCCATACAAGAGATCTGCTTAATAAAATTTACCGTAGGACAGTCGGGGCAAAAAAAGCAACAGAATAGAAAATATAATAAAAAAAGTCTTTGCTATTATAAATAAAACTTATAAAGTATTAAAATCAGTTTGTTAACTAAAGTAGAAATATTCTTTTTATTACCACATTTCGGGAGTAATGTGTATTGAAAGGGTCCAACTTTACTTTGTTACCATTATCTTTTGAGAGTACATATGTATGTTTAAGAATATTATTAATTATACAGTACTTTTCGTTTAGCTGCACATTCAAGTTTGTAGGAAAATTCGTGCACATAAGTAAAATATTCTGTTATACAGTTTCATATCGCAGCATGAATTATGCTGCTAAGTGAATTCACTAATCTGTCTAAATATGCTCTTATGTAAAAAATGTTTTTTTATTGCGAAAATAAATTTATTAAACTATAAGCACAAGAGTTTTAAAAACTTTTCAAATGTGGTTCATCTATTTAGCATTTGATAGTTCCTGCATTGGAGAACAACAAATGTGGAACCGTTTTTAGAGATCTACTGATGAATTGGTATTAGCAGTCATCGATATGATGGCATGTAGATTAGCTAGCCACAACAAATCAATTTAACTGTTTTTAATTTATTATTAATGAAAGCATTAAAAAACCAAAACAATTCATTAAAACAATAAAATAGGCACATATGTACATACTAAGTAGAATGAATTCGGATTTTATTAAAACGAAAAACCAATGCCGCTGCCAAATCATTATTGGCATCGTTCCCTGATATGCACATGAAGGTGGTTCGAAAAAGAGTTGAGCCAGTCACCCCCTGGGATTTAAGATCAGTTGAAAACAATTTCCAAACAAAATTTTTGCCACGCTTTTGGATAACGCCCTTTTAGTTTTTGGTACACTTCCTCGCTGGTGAGTTTTTAAGCCGACAGCAAATTCTACGCGCCATTTATGCCATCCTTCCTAATATCAAAGGTTTTTGCAAGTGGTAAGAAAGCTCTTCTAAAACTTAGTATGTCTATTTTTTAATTGCGATTTTATTATCGTTGGCATAATAATAAATTTTTGTTTTATGAGGTAGTTAAGTAAATTATTTTGTATTAAAAATAAACATTTAATGCAGTTCTCCACAATAAGCACTTAAAAAAATGCACGTACACGATTTATTTTTTTTTTTAAATTTTGCCATTGTATACAATATTTTGTATTTTGTGCAGCTAGGCAAAAATGCAGTTAAGCGAAATGCAGCTAAACGAAAATACTGTATTTTCTCTGAAATTACTATTATATTTGTATAAATTTTTTTTCTTTAATAATTAAGTCTTATATCAATCAAGAATCAATACTATTTTTTTAATAAAAAATATTAAATAATTTTTAAATAAAATAAAAAATATATTTGATTTAAAACTTTTAAATATTACGTATTTTAAATATACGTTAAAATATTGAATATTGTCTCAAGAACAATTACATATATGGAAGAATCGCCGTCTTGACGTAGTTTCTCCCTTTATACTGAACTTGCGCGATCGGAATACAACATCGCGGACAAAATATTTAATCACCCGCTCCGATCACGGAAGATCTTCTGCGACCGAAAATGCTTGCTGGGTTACATTTATTATTTTTGGGTATTAGTACATTAAACTTGTATTGTTGAGAAATAAATATGGTTCACTCTAAGAAAACACTGGTTATTTAAAAAAACCTGTTCATAAAATATGTTACACCTGTAAAAAAGCAACATAAATAAATGAAATTCAGAAAAATATGAATTTTAAATTCTTTAAACAAAATCAAGTAAAATAAAATGCAATTTACCTAGCTTCTTGAGATTATTGTCATTGTTTAGTTATCTTCATTTAATATTTACATTTTTCTTTCACTAACAATTTGTCAGCACCGTCAGATAGGTTTGTTAAACTCAAGAAAATAGTTTAATTGTAATAAAATTAAAATTAATAAAACGCCAAATAATATAAATGTGTAGTAAAATAAAATAATTATAAATATGTTAATTTGTGGAAAAATATTGAGGTTAACAATTTTATGTAATTTTCAATAGCAATACATGAAGAGCAGCAATATTTTTTGAATGTGGGAAGCTTATTTTTTTTCTTGTTTTTGAACAAAGAAATGTTAATTCTGTTTTTTTCACATAGGCAAGTGGAACCAAAAAATTAACAGCATTGGTACGAAATTTTTATTAATTGTTTATTTAAGTGTTTCCAGATATTAATAGTATCAATTTCGTCTGAAACCTGAACTTCGCTGCGAAGTATTATTAATTCCGATTATACTTCGAAGATATACTTTAAAACGTTACACTTTAGCGGGGTCAGGAAATAGCTAACATGAGTTTTACTGTTTCAAAATCTTTGAATCGATCCATTATATTATGAAAAAAATTTAATAATAATTGAAACGTGTTAACTTTTTTATCATAATTTCCCTTCACATATGAAAATAAGAAAAGTTTTTGGAAAAAATTCAACTTTTTCAGAATTAAATTCAGCTACAATTAGAAACCATTTAATTTTAAAAATAGATTTATTTAAGTAAATCAGCCAAACTCTCTTCTTTACCTTTTTGTTCCAAGTTAAGCTTATTTAATAAGGCGTTTGCATCTACTAGAAAGGCAAGATCGAAAATGAATTCCTTGTTTTCTAGAATTAAAAATTTGTCTACATTTTCTGATTCAAAAACTCAAATAGCTTATTGAGATAATTACGTCGACTTAGCCATCTCATTTTCGTAAACATTTGTAGGCCGCTCCTTTATTGCTTAAAAAACCTTTGAACTTTCTATGGGTGAGAGAATGATGTCCGCCACGAATTATGTTCTCAGCTGTTTTCATAGCAGGATCTTCGCTTAAAAACTTTAATGTGAGAGCAACCTAGTGAATAATGCAGTGAAAACTGCTACATTTTTTGTTCTTCGAAAAGATGTTCCTTTTCTTTGCCAATTTTTTTTTTCATTCATTGTACTATGAATGGTGTTAAAAATATTTTTAAAAAGTAATTTCTTTTTATATTCATATATTATTGTTTGTACAGTTTGTCCTGCTACTTGTTTTTTACACGCGTAATTTTTTGCTCATTTACCTTTCATAATTTTGTTTGTGTTGTATTAAACTTATTACTTTTTATACTTAACGTCATAAAAACCACTCTTAATATTGAACACTTTCTATATTGGCTGAAGCTAATAGGCAAAGCATTACGCATTCAAAAACAGGTATTAAAAATATAAGAAAAAATTACGAAAGGTTCCTCCATTTATATTAAATATATTATTTTTTACTCCCATAACAAAATATTATTAATGATTTGTTTTATTTGACACCATCATTTATTAAAAACTTTTTATAGTAAACGCCCGGTGTGCTTCGCTACACCCATACACATTTATAAGCATAAAATATTGAATTTCATTATTTTAAACTCGGAAAGTTTACTTTGAAAAATCTTAATTCTGCTGGTAAATTAAGACTTTGCAAAGTAAACTTTCAGCGTGTAAATGTGGCGATAATAGGTATTAGTTAATTTGGAGATTTTTAATATTATTTAAGCAAATCACTAACTGCGAGCAAACCCTTTCGAGCAATTGGAGGTATTATACAATAATCGATATATAAGTCGCGCAAATCGCCTGTCCGATTTTCGAAAAAGTATTATGGGACCAAACTGCAAGCAAAACCTTTTAAACGAAAAAAAACTTTGGAAATTGGTTTAAAAAAAGTATAAAAAAATATACACGAATTCATAATCTCCTTCTTTTTTGAATTCGGTTAAAAATTATTCTAATGCTTTCTTGTATACAATATTTTTTGTTTTCGCACTTAGAAGATAAATATATAAATCTCTGGGGTTCCCTACACGTGAGCATGCTACATAAAGCTGCCCATGTGCGAAACATGGGTATTCTAAATTAAAGCCACGGAATTGAAGAGATTATCCCTAAGATTTATTTATTATGATCGCAAACGCTAAGCGAATAAGAAATTGTAAACGTTTGGATTCAAACGACATGTCTGTCGTTTTCATTGGAATGCGGGTAGCATTACATTACTTCCTGTATTTTTTTCCTGTTATTATTGGTGCTTCGATAATATTGTTCAAGAGTTTTTTAACAGTAAGTCGAGTCCCATTACAAAGTCGAGATTATCACCACGCGAACTTTTAATAGAAGCACATGTTGTGGAAAGTCTGGCAAATCAAGCGAATCCAAGAATTCGACAGCTTAATTAATTACAATTTCATTCTAAATTTCACTATTCATCACGTTTAGATAACCACTGTGTGTTTCTGAAATTTTGTTCTACATTTGGGTACACGCAGTTGATTAAGTCGTCAACAGATTGTGTCATTCGGTAAAACTCAGGATATGTTATGACATTTGTTGTTGGTTCGGCTGGCATCTTGAAGCTAATGCATAAATTTGTAGTTGAACACGCATATTGGTACTTAAAGAATTGCACGTTATACTAAGAGTAACCCGCATAATTTAGAGAGCATTAATATAAAAGCTTTGCAGATATAGAATATTAATAATTATGTGCTGTTTATAGAACTCAAGTAATCGAATTGAGTAAACAACTTGTATGAAAAGAAGCCAGTTTTTCGAGTGGTTTCCATACATATTTTCTTCTCCAGTCGATTGCTTGGATTCGAGAAACAACGTATTACCATATATGGAGAGTACCCATCTCCCTCATCTGATACTAAAAAGATTTTGCTGGAAGTCGCAATTTGTTCTACGAGTAAAACATATAAAGTTTTGAGTGCTTACCTATTGTAGTTGCGATGATATAGCAATATTAATAATTAGTTTTTGTGGGTGGTAACCGTTTCCCCACCCCTATACCAACGGGATTTTCTTGGAAATTTACACGCTGTTCTGAGCTTGGTACACATATATTTGTACAGATATCGGAAAAATAATAATTACCCTTTATGGGGTTAACTGTCTCCCCCCTCTGATACCCACAAAAATTTTGTAGAATTGTAAATTTGATCTAAGAGTAACCCTCATAAAAGTTTGAGAGTTTAACTATTATAGTTGATCTGATATCAGAATATCATTAATTACTTTGCATGGGGGATATTCGTTTCCCTCCTATATCTCCCCCTCCTATCCCGCGCACTAATTTTCTAGAAATCACACGTTATTCAAAGAACAAAAGTCATCAAATTTAGAAAGCCTCACTCCTACAGTTGTACAGATATAAAAAAGTTTATAGGTACCTCCTATGGAGGGTACTCGTTTCACCCCTCCGATACCTTCGTGATTTTTTCTGGAAGTTTTACATTCTTTTACGAATTACTCACAATAAGTTTGGAGAGTCTCACAATTGTAGTTATACAGATATAGGGAAATTAAAAATTGCTTTGGAAAAGGGCTGCCCTATATCCTAGGCCGATTTCGTGCAAACTTCACCTAAGCCATCTACAGACCATCCGCAACGTACACTGAAATTTTGGTTGCAATCGGTCGACTGGTTTACGATTCTATAAAGGGCAAACATACATACATACATACCCACAAACATTAATTTTTATATATTAAGATATGTACATACTCATATACATATGTATGTACTCGTATGTAAGCATACATATGTAAATATTTTTTTGTTAATAATATACATACATATGTACATATGTATGTATATCTTCATGTGCATGTTTATGTTTGTATGAGTAAGTTGGTTTCTTAAAGTAGCAAAATCGATGATTTTTAAATAAAATCATTCATAAGTTCAAGAAACCTGTTGAAAAAAAACCAATAAATAAAAATTTAATTTTTCCTATAAAAAATTCAATAAGTAATTTCGCTCAGTATAGCCAATGAAAAATAATATAAAAAAAACAACAAAAAGAGTCATACATCCTCGCTCGCCCGCATTCGTCGTTGTTTCAGACGAATAAAAGTAGAGAGCAAAAGAATATGTGTGGGTGTTGTTGTCGTGAAAACGGCTTCTATGCATAAATTACTATTCATGTGCATACATACTCGTATGTATGTATGTATGTAAACGCGTAATATTTAATTCTAGAATATGGCCCATCCCGTTGACCAAATGGAAGTGGGAAGATTTTTTAATTGTACTATTACCACTTTTTTATGAATGTGCTCCAAATAAAAAAACTAATTAGTGCAATGAATCATAAAAGTAAGTTATCATGATTATTTGTTTTTAATTAATTTTTATACATTGCATTAACATTAAGTGGAATCAATTAATTAACATACATATTAAAAATGTATACATATGTATGTACGTATGGATGTGTGTATGTACATACATATGTATGTAGGTTTAAAAAACTAACAGATAATGAATGAGCTTGTTATTCTATTTCGGCTCGTCTGCTGGTAAGCAGTTTAAAAATTTTTGTCATTTTTAAATAAATGCATGATTTAAATTACGATTAAGAAAGTATTTGACTAAATACTTTAAATCGCACCTATCAATATGTAATATAGCTCAACTGTTATTATTTTAAACACAACTGTATGTAGTGTGTATGTCAGTAAATATTGTTGTATTTTCTTATTTTCAATTATAAAAATTGTAAGGTTCCAAATAGGGTGGCATATGAGAAATAATATGTCAACAAATGGATTTTAATTAAAGTTACAGAAAAATAGTTAATAAAACCAGATTCCTTGTTAAACAAATAACGGATGTTTAATTACTCAACGTGTTCTGAATTGCCGAAACAGTCTTATCTATATTTAAGAACACATATGGTTGTTTAAAGCAAATTGTTATTGTTTAACATGTACTGAGAAACTGACGTATGCGTGCCAGGGATGGCGAAGGTAGTACAATTGTATTTTTTGGCTATTTGATTTTCAATATACAGTTTGTCAAAAAAATCTTTTCAAAGCAAGTATTAAAATTTAACTTTTTTCCCCGTTACCACATGCAAGTACAAACTCGGAAAACTCAAAGAAAAAAATATGGTTGCCATAAAATTAGTTTTATACAAGTTTACTGCATTGTGGAAAATGTTTCTTTATTATTGTATTTAAAAAAGAATCGTAACTTATTTCTTTACATATATGTACATAGAGACTGATGTAATTTCAAAACATCATCAATTAATACAAAAGCAATAACAATAATCATTACCCACTTATTCCTGTGAAATGTGCCAATGTTAAGTTCTTGACAACTCAGATTTATTCAATTTGCAAAGGAGCTTTAATATGACAATGTAAACATTCAAGCAAATTGCAAGACATTCGAATGGTTCTTTGACATTTTCGATGTTTATTATACAAAATACTTGCGTGTTGCAACGGGCTGTTACTTGTTAAAGACTAGAAGACTCCGAAAATTCCCACAGTGCAACAAAAAGCAAATAGTGGTCCATAAGCATAGTCACACTAGTGATGCCAGAAGAAAATTAAAAAAATCGCTACCTATCTAAGAAAAATGTTTTCCCCACAACCAGGGCTGCCAGTATTATTTTCCGAATATACGTAAAATTTTTTAAAATATAATCGACAATATATAAAAAAAAATCGTCACACAAAAATCTTCTGTTTTACATAACAACCTATAGTATTTTCTTTAAAGAAAACAATTTTTCTTTTTTGAAAATTAATAATTCAACGGATTTACTAAAATATGCAAACACAAAATAACGGAAAACTCAACGATATCTTAAACATGTTTGGTCAATTCAAAGTAAGATTTGAACAGATTTTGTGTGATAACAGTTAATACATTTTTCAAAATAAACGTTAATTTTTTATTTGATATGTTTTATATTTAATTCAATATCCATTTCATAAACATTAATTGTTCAAAACGAAGGAACCCGTCATAAACTTCATTTTTACATTGACACAGGTACTTAAATACTAAGAAAGTTAACTACAAAAGACAAGAAAAAAATAAACAAAAATGGAAAATAGCTTGATCTCAGCAGCCAATAGCTCTGGAGAGAGCGGGAGAGTATGGGATATATGGAATAATTAATCATCAGTGCTGGAAATGTCGTACTAACCGAAATTTATTTAACTTGTAAAAATGAATAAATTGCACTTTTCGTATTCTAATTCGTTAAATATTTGATATTTCTACTCACTAGTATCCACCGTTAAAAGTGGTAAAATCGAACAAAGAACGCTGATGAGATGGTGTAGCGATCTCGAAATCAATACTGATCCGTTCTCCTAGTCTGATGAACAATACAATGTTCCAAATAGTACAACACTCAATAAAATAATGAATTTATCCAAAAACAAAATCTTAGAAAATAAGAAGAAATGCGTAAAGTCAGATTTAAACTCAAGCCAAACAATTCATTTCAATACATATAAATATTTTCTTCTATCGAGATTGACTTTTTGCCACACGTAGAGGTTATTTTGAGCAAAAAGCAGTGAAGTCCAAAAATCATCAATGTATAAGGGATGCTAAAAAATTATCGACAAACGTAGTTTTGTAAAGTTCGTAGAATGTGTCGTAAAATCGACACGTTTGGCATCCCTGCCTGTATGTACATATGTACATACATACATATGTATGTGCTTAATCCAATATACAGAAAATATGCTTAATTTTGTAAGACAAAAACAATGATGTTGAATTTATTGTTTTTACATTAACTACCTACATATGTATATGTACTTACGTACATATGTACATACATATATTCATATACACATGTGCATGCATATGTATGTATGCATGTGCGGTTTTGGTTTCAGTAAAATTGCAATATGTAGCTAAATTTACAATTTCTATATTATGACTATACCCCTTATGAACTTAGAAAAAGTTTTTGATTGAACCCACATAATACACATACATACATACATACATATGTAAGTATATACATACATACATACTTACCAGAGAACTTCAAAATCACGATTTTTCTTGATTTTATTCAGCATAAAAATTTTTGTTCATTTTAAAGAATAAAGAAAAATTCAATGATGATTAAAAATCATATTCATTCTGCTGTACACATCAAATTCTGATTATGAGTAGAATTAACAAAAGCATTTTATGAACAAGTTCGCACAGGCAAGAGAAAAGCTTGCGGTAAATTCATTGTGTCCAAACGTTCTTATTCTCATAATTCATACAACATGTTTGAACCGACCGTCTGTGTGGCTTGAGCAATATGATACACCAACAATGCAAATAACATAACCAATTCAACATTGATAAACATTTGCTTTTTTTGTTTGCTTATCTTTTGATTGTTTTTTATTGTGAAACTGATAACTGGTACCATATAAATGAAATATTAAAAGAGAAGGAAAAAAGTCATCGATTATTGTTAATAAGTATTTCAACTCTTAAAGAACTAATGGATTTATGCGATGATTTTGATACCATATTTAAAAAACTGCAACTATGCAGCTCTCCCTCTTTATATTATGTCATACCGTCTATTCAAAAAGTCAAAAAACTATGTGTTCCTAAGACTACAGATGTAAGAGCCATAGCTTCATTAAAGAAAAAAATTAATAGCAATATTGACAAAATTTGGTTAGCAAACATAAGTTTATGGCATAAAACAGTATTTTTTTATATCCGCCTGCTAACGAATTTCAACATGCCGACTTGCATGAAATTAAAAATTTTTGCATTTCGTTAATTAATAACATCGCCATAACTGCCATCAGCATCATCACATTTTATAACAGAAATTTCATTAACCCCCGATTCCACAACACAATTTTCATTTCTAGAGAGTAGCGTTTCAAAAGACATAGAACCATCAACTTCGTCCCAATTCCAAAAAGATATTAATTTATTTTTTTCTGAATTAATCCCAAACCATAACTTAAGCCCTCCTAATTCTCCTGCAGAGGAAATAGAATTGTACTGTAAGTAGGGTTGCCAGAAGGGCCTGATTTGGCCTGATTGTCAAGTTTTTTAATGCGCGTCAAGTGTCAAGTGAAAAAGTGATTTGTCAAGCTTTTTTGTAAGTTAATTTTTTTTCTCAAATTTATTCTAGCTATGTAATAATACTTAACAAAAGTATGTGTATATTTCTAAAAAACAAATCTAAAGCCCATATTTTTACTATCAATAGAACTAAAGACTAATATGATACATATTTTTTTTGTGCAATTATAGTTTAAAAAATAACTATAACTTTCTGTACAATTATTTTAAAAGTGCCAACACTGATATTTACCCCATTACTCAACATTAGTAAATTGACAACATTGAACCAGAGAAGCAAGTCGTGGACTTTTCGTCGGCGGCGGCGGCGATTCGGCTTGAGCCGGGGTTTTACCGGAGCGCCAACCTTCTATCAGCTTAACCGACTTGATATACCCGTGGTGGAATAATACAGGCGGTTTTTCACTGTTTTTTTTTAATAAAACTTATGTGTTTGAAGAATTGTCAAGATATTTATGAAAATTATTATTTATTTATTATAGACTAGCTAAAAACTCTCAGCAAAATTGTTTTTACGAGTAAAAGTTAAAATTCAATTCGTATTTTCCCAATAATAATTATCCAGAATTTCTTCTTTAAAAACTAAAAATCTCTTTTATATATTTAGTATGAGTGTTTTTATTTGTCAAGTTTTTCTTTTAAAATCAAGTTTTTTTTTGGTCAATGTCAAGCTTTTTGACAAATTAGATCTGGCAAGCCTAACTGTAAGGAAAATGTTATACTGAGTGAAGAATTCGATATAATCAGGTGGTGGAAATCAAGTGAAAAGTCTTTTCCAAACCTTTCTAAAATCGCAGTGCAAATTCATGCCATTCCTGCTAGCAGTGCAGCAGCAGAAAGAACATTTTCATTGGCTGGAAATGTTATTACAGAAAAAAGAAACCTTCCAGGACCAAAATCTGTAAATAGCTTACTATTCCTTCATTCATATTTTAAAAATTTTTAAGCTCATTAAATATGTATAAAATTGCCTTATTGCTAATTAAAATTAATAGAATAAAATATTTAAGTTGTTGCCTTATTTATATGAATTAATAGTTAAAAAATATGAATTAATAGTTTAAAAAATTTAATAACTTTAATAAATTGTTGAGTTTTTACTTAAAAATAAATGTACCGTTTTTTATTTATTGTACTGTAAAATAAAAATATAGCTTGCTTTTGTTGATAGGAATGAACGAATTCATACACAATGATTTCTTGCTTTTTGTACTTCAATGTTAATCAAAATTTTGCGTGTTGAGTGGAAAAGGCAAGTACACGAGTTGACAAGTTTGATTCGACCTATGATAAAAATAAGGCAGTGTTCAACCTCCAAGTGGTTCGATTGCCTTAAAATCAACAACGTATATAAAAGTTTGAATAAGTTTGATTAATTAATTCATTCCCAGTTTAAAAAAGATTATTTTTATGATTCAACCGATGTGTAAACCATCTGAACCAACAGAGGCATTTGTTCGGTTGCTTTAAAATGAACAACAAAAGAGAGTGTGTGGGCAGGTTTGATCATTTGCAAATAAAAGACAAGTTTTTTGTGCCTTTGTTACTGTTGAACGGTTTTTTAATCAACAAGTGAAGTTCTCTGATACTTACATACATATGTAGATACAAATTATAGGATTTCTATAAAAAATATTAATATAGAGAAATTTAAAAATTCTTCACATTTCGCTTAATATTAAAAGTCTGCTGTTTTTTCTCTCAACATAAAAACACAGAAATGCAAACCACAGGGCAGATGACCCTAAATGCCTGTGTCGTAAAGATATAGAGAAACGACAAAGATTACCAGCAAAAATTTGAATAACTAGTATGAAACATAGTAGTAATAATGTAATTGACGACGAGTGATTTCAAGTCAAGTGCACTCCCGGTTGCAAGAGAAAATTTTGTTTTCTGAAGTGCCTAAAAGCAAAGCACAGGACAACAACGATGTATTTATTAGATCAATTGATTTGTATATCTTTACTGGCTAAATATGAATAACAGAAACAGAATTACATAAAAACAATTGGTTCAACAATTTAGATACATATAAAGTAAGATTACTCTTGATTACGTTATTACTCTCAGATAAGTACACAATGTGGTAGCATTTAATGAAGTTAACATATGGTTGACGAAAAGAATGATTATTAGCTTATACAGAACAGTAGTATTTTAATGTCAGGAGTTCAAAGTTTTGGGTATGTCTTACAGGAACGTCGAAGTTTAGTTGACTGAATAGGAACTCTGAATCAACATCATCACAAATCAGGCCTAGAACAAATAAAGCGCTCAGCATCACTCGTCGAGTTTTTAAAGATGTCAATATTATCCAAGCAATTCTGCTATGATACGGCAGCAAGACATAAGAATTCCAAACAAGACCACGGAGACAAAAAATAAATATAATATAAAAAAATAAAATAAATTGTTTTTGCACCGATTCAATATTATAATGAATAGAATAACAAGGATCCCAAATAATTAATCCATACTCAAGAATTTGTTCGAACATGAGAAGTACGAGAACATAAAAGTTTTATAATATAAGGATCTAGAAGTTCATTAGACCAGCGTTTCATGAATTCAGGTACTCCATAGGTTTTATTTATGACTACAGAGATGTGATCGTGAAAGTTCAGCCTATGATCCAACAGCATGCCAAAATCCAATATAGTTTGAGCTTTATTTAAAATAACAGTATTGATATAATAAGAAGTCTCGAACACATTGTGGATGAAAAATTACATGCATTTCGAGATATTTAACTCTAGTAAATTAATTAAAATTCCGAAAGTAGGCACTTAGTAAAGTATGTCCATTAATATCACTAAATGCCTGTGCAATCTTATATACCCTTCACCATAGTATGGAGTGAGGATAGTCACAATCATGAAAATTCACGCTCACGAAATACGAAAAAAAGAAAATAATTTTAAATAAAAAATTAGGAATTTAATTGAAAAAAATTACTATAAAGAAAAAAAACGCAGCAACCATCAAACCATCATGCATGATTCACGCTAATCAGGTAATTGGTGCACATCTCTATTCCATAGTATAGGCTGACTTCATTAACACAGCATGCGTTTACAAGACAAAACAATACTTTACGATTAGACGTTTATGAATGTCTTGCTCTGTATTTCGTTTTTTGAGTTTCGGAAAGACGAAACAGCAACCAAAAACCATGCCCGAATTGCAATTACGAACTCACAATAAGAACAATAAATTTTCAGAAGCTTTTTATATAAATGCGTGAACGTTGTACTAATATGAAATTTGTAATCCTTATTTCTTCATTATTTAATGAAAAACATAGTAATCCTTTTAAATTTAAAAAAGTTCAGTGATATATTAAGTGAAATTTTTTATTAATTTTGAAATAAAAAAAATTATATATAGAGAAAATACGAAAAATTTATTTTTGAAAATTATCTAAATTCATATAAAAATACAGTTATCTACCTGTTCATTGGTATATAATATGTGTATGTATATTTATTATTTAAAATTATTATAGGATTATGTGTTTATGTGTAGCTACAATTTAAATTATTTTCATATTTTTTACATTGTATGTGTTCTCTAAATAGGAATATTTGTTAAAATATAGCAGGCAAAAACTTGGTTAAAAATTAGGACAATACATATGGTCAGTCTTGCCATTTTAGCACTTTTAGTGCTAGATCTAGCATTATTTTTTCAGAGTTAGCACTAAGAGTTAAAAAAATGCTAAATGCTAGTTCAGCATATTTTTAGTTATTATGCTTATTCACATAAAATGTGTACATGTGCACATGAAGTTATCGCAGTAATAATGCATGTGTTCAAAAATGTGTGATTGTTTGGACTAAAAAGAGTAGAATTACAACAGCCACATCAATTTATATTAAGAATTTTAAGTTTAAGTTTTTTATAATAAAAATAAGTATTATGTACTTAAACGCGCCAAATGCTATAGTGTACAATTGCTCTGTGGTGTATAAGAAACGCGTGTGACTAACAATCAGTACGTTGTAGGTATGGAACTCAACCCAATTTTTTCAAAAAAATTTTAAAAGTAAAATTATTTCGAATACTATTTTATGCCCTTTTTTGAACTCTACACAAGAGATCTTCTTCATAACATTGAGCGTAGGACAGATGGGGCCATAAAAACAATAGAATGATCCAAAATTTAGGTCGCTATGTTGTGTGAGGCCTTAGTTTTCGGTATTCTACATTAACAGACGGACAGACAGCCATCGCTTATTCTTCTCTAACTATAAGAATCCAGAATATACATACTTTATGGGGTCTTAAATGAATAATGAAGAAATTACATATGGAATGACAAACCTATACATCCCTTTCTAAATTTTTTTGTCAAGGGTATAGAAATAATGCACCGATTATTGTAGTAGATGTCAGCCATCAAAACGAGTCGCTCAATAACGGACCAATTGATATAAAAATTGAATTTGAAACAGCCAAATATATTCCATCAAAGTCATCTTATTCTTATACATGATGGTATAATTGAATATATTCCTATAAAAGGACAAGTTCGAAAATTCTTATAAATGAAATAATATGGAGGATGACATGGTTTTCATAGACTTGCAATGTTTTTTAGATCACCCCATATGATTTAATATGTTTGTCACCAAAAAGCAAAGAGAACGATGGATCAATATCATTTCAAAGCGTTTGTAGATTTTTAAAAGACAACTAAAATTATTCTAGAATCTATATCAAAGATGAAGAAAAGAAAAAATGGTTGGAAGAAATGATTCATCAAATAATTTTTAACATTGGAAATATTGCTTGCACCAACTTTAAGCAAATGAATAGCAAGTATAAAGGCTATTTCTACTGTAACTATCACAAATATGGTGTGTGCGCCCAAAGAAATGCAATTTTACATGAAGAAGAGACTAAAAATAAATAAAATACACATATTAATTCATTGTTTTATAATAAATAAAATTTTTAATTATTTATTATTTTATATTTTTTCTTAAAAAATCTTAATAATAGTACAGATTCAATTTTATATATAAATAAAAATATGAAAAAATCTTGTTACTCATATGTATGTAAACACTCTCGTCGCTTTGCTTTAACCAATACTTATAAAAAACTCAAAAAATCTGCCATTCGTTTTTTGATATCTAAAACTGTAAAAAAAACTCAATCCTTCAATTAAAAAAACACGTTTCATAATTTACTGGTCAGCTTTTTGGCTCAAATAATCCTGTGTGATGCTCGATACTATGAACCAAAATATTTTTATGTTGTTTCATTAACCGCATATTTGTAACTAAACGTAATTCATGTTTGTTACCTTTTATTACACGAAAAAAAAATTAATAAATAAGATGGTTATGCATTACAACAACTCATTTAGTCGTAAAAACACCTTCGTTGGAGCAGGTATAGTAGATAAAATAATAAATAATCTTCCGGTTGAACTTCATCTTCCTGGATATCAGTACTGTGGATCTGGAACAAAACTACAAAAACGTTTAAATCGAGGTGATAAAGGAACTAATTTACTGGACTCTGCCTGCAAAAATCATAACATAGCTTATTCTAAAAATAAGGATTTAAGTATTAGACATCAAGCAGATAAAATTTTTGAAAATTCAGCTTGGGATCGAGTTTTATCAAAATATAGCAGTCTTACAGAAAAATCAATTGCATATGTGGCTGTTAACGTAATGAAAGCCAAAACAAAATTCGGTATGTGTGCGAAAAAAAAGAAAATGTAAAAAAACAAAATTAAGTGGGAAAATATTAATCAGTACATCAACAAAAATACTGAAGAAGGAAAAACCTCTAGACATTGACACTACCATTGAAATCGCACGTAAAACTATGAACAAATCATTAAAAGGAAGAAAATCACATGTTATAGTACCACGCATCATAATTTTACCAAAAATTGGTGGTTTTTTACCCTTAATACTAATTTGAACTGCTCTTTGTGCAATTGGTAGTCAAGCCACTGGAGGTGCAGCTGAAACTAAAAATGCAACAAAGAATGCAAAAAACCAACTTGATGAAGCTACAAGACATAATAGAGCGGTGGAATCTATAGCAGTTGCAAAGCGATATGGCTTAGTTTAAGGAACAAACAAAAAACTCTTAAAAATGCTAGCCAACAGAACACTATCAGATGTTGATCTAATAAATTTCTCTATAAATATTCCTTATTTTAAAAAAGTTTTTATGTTTGACTCACTACAAAAACGATCAATGAAAATAGAATGTGGAATAATCAATTTAGATTCATCAACAGGTCCTGGTACACATTGGGTAGCATATTATAAAAACATCAATGAAAAATACTATTTCGACAGTTTTAGAAACTTATTAATTTCTTCGGAAGTAGTCAAATATCTTGGTACAAATATAAAATACAACTACATATAATCAACATCATTTATGTCTTTAATTTCTTTAAGAAATAACTGAGAAAGATTGAATAAAAACACAATCATATATATATTACTAAGCTCTTTAATGGCTTTTTATCTTTTATTTATAATTAACTATACAGAATTAATTCATTTTACTGCCAAACGAGATGTTGGCTGTTTTGAATTAAAAATTCCGGTCGGTCGCACCGTTTGTCGTCCTATAAGGAACATACAAACAAACATACAAATACGTATTCATTTTTATATATATAGATAAAAATTAATAATTACCTTATGTGGGGGACCCATCCGCTCTTGATACCCTCAATATTTTTCTAGATATTGCAATTTATTCTAAGAGTAGCCCACATAAAATTTTGCGAGCTTGGCTATTGTATTCGTTCTTTTATAGGAATACTAATAATTACTTTGTATGGGGGATAACCATTTCCCCATCCTATACCGCCACTATTTTTCTGGAAGTTGGACGTTATTCTAAGAATAAAACTCACCAAATTTAGAAAGCCTCACTCTCAGATATAAGAAAATTAATAGTTTCTCCCTGTGGGGGTACCCGTTTTCCTGGAAATTGCACGTTAATCTAAGAATTACAGCCATGGAATTTAGAAGTTCTCCCTTTCATGGTATTTAATATATAAGAAAATTAATAATAAAATAGCATACAATGCTATGGATAATTTGCTGGGAATCGCACGTTTATATTCAGGGTCGCAGGCGACATTTATTTCTGGAAGCATACAGCGGAGAGCCAATTTGCTGGTCAGGAGTATCAAAATTCTAGTGTCTGGAATGATGCATCGGCTGGTTCGGTTAAAAAAATTTGTTCCTTTGAATTGTCATCACCGTTGGACAGCTGCGCAAGAATATATGCTGAAGGTTAAGTATTGCCAATATTGACGGGGAATTTGCTAATCTGTTAATTTTTCGCAATCCACGTTATGGGCTGGATTACAGTTAGCAGATCCTAATTTTGCTAAAAGCGGTAGAATTGAGTTAGTCATCGGGGCTGCCATTTATCTGAAAATGATGAAGGATGGTGTTAGGCGTGATCTTTTGATGGCCCAAAAAAACATATTTGGATGGATTTTAAATGGATCTCTTCCTGATTTTTAACCTCATGTGTTTAGCACGGCAGTGTCTTTTTACACTGGACAAGTAATTGGGCGTTAGAAGAGCCGCCTACTACCTCCGAATTCTCTCCTGAAGATGAGTACTGTGAGGAGCTCTACAGGAATACTACGAGGCAGAATTCGAAGGGTCGTTATCTTGTTACCTTGCCTTTTAAGTCGCAATATTCTATTAACAGCAGGCTCGGTATATCTCGTAATAGAGCCGAGCGTAAATTTTTTAGGAATGAGGTGTCTCTTCTAAGGAAACCTGACCTTGCGGCAACTTATGATAACGTACTTTCAGAGTATGAGCTTTTGGGTCATATGGTTTCGGTTGGTAAAGATACGCCGCATCATGCTGCTTTTAAACCTGAAAGTTCGTCTACAAAAGCAAGGGTGGTTTTTAACGCCTCTAGCCGTTCGCCTTTGGGCCTAAGTCTTAATGATGTCTTGTATACAGAACCCATTTTCAGAATTATTTGACCCTTTTAATAATTAAGTGGCGTTTTTTTTATATGTTTTCAACGGCGACATTGAGAAGATGTACCGACAAATCTTAGTGGATCCAAGGCAGACAGGTTTTCAACGCATCGTTTTTCGTCGCAGTCCCACAGATTATTTGACAGACTTCGAGTTGAAAACTATCACCTTTCGAGTAAACTGCGCATCATATTTGGTAATTAGAAGGTTGCACCAGTTAGCAAATGACGTTCAAGGCCAATGGCCACTTGCGGCTAACACCTGCTCTAGATGGAGCTCATGACATTTCTGCAGTATTTACAGCTCGTGATGAGCTATTGGCCGCTCTATTATCCGCTGGATTCTGTATGAAGAAAGGGACCTCAAACAATAAGCATATTTTACATGCTCATGCAAGAAATTTGGAGAGAAAACTGATTGGGATGTAGTTGTATCGGAAAAGATTGCGCGGAAATGGATGCAATTCGCAAACGATTATAGTTATATTGACGACATAACAATCCCGCGTTGTGTAGGGTTAAAGCCCACAATTCAGGTCCAAATCCACTGACGCCTCTGAAAATGCTTATGGTGCTTGTGTATACATTCGCATTCATTGAAAACTGTCTCCCTGCCACATTTGGAACTTTGTGGAGCTTATTTGTTAGCAGAATTGATTGCTACAGCAAAGAAAGAATTTGATGATCGCAGAACCAAATTTTATACACGGACCGACTCAATGATTGTTTTGGCTTGGCTTCTGAAACCTCCGAGCACTTGGACGACGTTCGTGGGGAATAGTTTCGAAAATTGTTGAAAAAATAGACAAAAGTGATTGGAGGAACGTTTTCTGAGAGGATAATCCTGCTGATTTGTTGAGTAGGGGTATCCGACAATGGGCTTTGGTGGTATGGCCCATCATGGCTTTGTTCATTCTCCGACTGCTGGAAGAATGCGTCTGCTGCAAAAGATGAACGGAATCCTAAAGTCTTTTTGTATACTTTGAGGCCTTTGATGATTTGCTTGAACGATTTTCTTTGTATCAGTGAGCATTCTGCGTTTTGCAGCTAGTAATAAGGGGCTGGAAGCGTTTTGCGACCGTAGAAGCTGCCCCCGAGGAAATGCAAGTAGTTAAAGTGAGGTTAATTGTCGTATCTAAGAAGGCTTTTTTTCTTGAAGAATACTACAAATTGTCCAACGATCAAGCTATATTGGAGGGGAAAGTGCTGAGCTTATCTTTATTCTTGGATAAAAATGGAATAATTCAAATTGGAGGACGGCTACAAAATGCTCCTGACCTAACAGATAGCGAAAAATTTCCTATAGTTTTGCACCCTGGTACCTGATTTGCCTTTCTGTTTGTTGGCTTTGTCTACAAAATCACGATGCACGGCGGAAATCAATTGATGTTAAGAGTAATATGTACAAAGTTCGTTATTTCACATGTCAAGAACTTAATAAAAAGAATTATAGGTCGATGTAAGAGCTTTACATTGCAAAATAGGGCAACTCATAGTCAGATCATGGCAGCCCTACCTACGCGGCGAACCGTTATTACCCGTCTATTTACCATCACAGGGGTAGATTTCGCCGGGCCTTTTATTATCCGAAACTACAAAGGTCGATCGTGTGTAATCACCAAGGGCTATGTCTGCTTATTTACGAGGACGGATTGATATTGAAGCTACCTAAGTAGGAAAAAAACATTTTTTTTCAAAAAGCATTTATTTCTCAACATAGTCTTGTTTTAGCTCAATACACTTAGTAATATTCCAACTTTTTTATACCATCTGAATAATACGATTTGGGAACCCCTCAAAATACGCGTTAGTTTCGGTAATCACTTCTTCGTTTGAGATGAATCTTTTTCCTGCGAGCCAGTTTTTCAAGTTTGGAAATAGGAAAAACTCAGTAGGATCTAAATCTGGAATATAAGGTGGATGATCAACCAATTCGAATTGTATTTCACGTAATTTTAGCATAATATCCAATGCTGTCTGAACCGGTGCGTTGTCTTGAAGAAAATCAATATTTTCTTCTTTAAATGTGGTCGTTTTTTCTTGATTGCATCAATCAATTGATCCAATAATGCACGATCATACTTTCCTGTGATTATGGATCCTTTTCCAAGATAATCGATGAGCAATATACCGTGTGCATCCCAAAATACAGTGGCCATTATCTTGCCAGCCGATTTCACTGTCTTCGCCTTCTTCGGAGCACTTCCACCAGCTTCAACCCATTGTTTTGATTGATTTTTGGTTTCAGGTGTGTAGTGGTGGACCCAAGTTTTATCAACAGTTATTAATCGAAAAAAATCCGCCTTCGTATATGTTTCGCCACCAAGGTAATTCATTTGGAAGCAGTTAGTAGTCTCTCTACACCAGAATTCTTTCGAAAGATTCATTTTTCGACGAGGATACCTGAAGGCTATCCATTCGGACAGCTGCACTAACTTCTTGGAAGCCGACCGAGTATTAAGAACCGAGTTTCGTGATTTTCTTCGTAAGACTGGTGGTAAATGGCAGATATGGACCCCAGGGATTGTGTTGGCACTTTAATCCTGCCGCGGCAACAGATATGGGTGGTCTGTGGTGAGCAGGCGTGAAAACCTCCAAGCTCGATTTAAAAAGAATTTCGGGTCATCTCAAATACACTTTCCAGGAATTCTCAACCTTATTAGCCCGTATAGAGTCGTGCTTAAATTCTAGGTCATTAACTGAAAATATCGACTGCCTACATATTCTAAAGACCACTTTTTGATTGGAGGCCCACTCTTTGCGCCAACGGAGGCGGAAGTTGTAGAATCGTCACTTATTATTAATTGATGGCAGCGGGGTCAAAGCTCTAAATCAACGCTTACGTGCCAAGTGGAAAGATGATTACCTAAAAGTCCTTCACAGAAGTCATAAATGGAAATTTAATAAAAGGAACCTGCAAATTTGTGACCTGGTCGTTGCTCGGAAAGATAATTAGCAACGGCACACAGGTCGAGTCGTAGAGGTCCACACAGAAAAAGATGATCACGTCTGACTTGTGGAGGTCAAAACAGCACGCGGTGTGATTAACCGACCAGTTGTGAAGTTAATACTTACCCCAACCTACTGGGTTTCTTTTTTTTCATTTCAGATTTTGTATCATCATGGTTTCTAACAAAAAATATGCCGAAAATACTTCGTCCCACAGCATGGTTTACCGAGTGTATCTGAAACATCACCCTTTGCGGTTTTGCAAAAATTCTTAGAAGTAGCGGTCAAAGAAAGAATGTAGTTGATTTCGATATATAAGTATTGTGTGAGTTGCCTAAGTCATGACCATATCTGGTGTACTTGCGAAAGTACGGGGAAATGCAAGCGTTGGGGTGATATGCGTCACACGCTCCTTCATAAATCGAACACAAGACCTCGATCGTCAAGCTCTAAGAAACGCAAAGATTTGTAAAGGACTTTGATCGTCCCATAACTCAGCCAGGTGACCTCGTTCGTCCGATGGTCAGGACGGCGAGAGATCTAGTTCGTCTCAAGCTGTAGTTCCTGCTATTTCGAGAAACGGTAAGGTAACTGCACGAAATGCAAACGTTTGTCGGAGGATGAATGTACATTTTGCTGCTACGGTGCCGACCTATCAAATTACAGAAACAATACTATTGAAACCAACTGCAATCATCAAAATCGTCACCGGAACCAAATATATTTTTGAACGGGCAGTTATTGACACAGGATTAGAACACCATCGTGTCCGACGCAGTAGTTCGACAACAAGGCCAGGACCGTTCTCGTGGAGCATACGGAAAAATGTATGCTCATTCTTTGAGGCAACCATAGCAATAGTGTGACGGTTGAAACCTATGCCACAGTGAGGAAAGGGTTTACGGACACTACAGCCGCCAGGTCGATCGATGGTAGAATCGTCGAAGAATTTCCAGGGTTTCAATAAGCCGATCCACAGTTCCATATTTCTGCTCTGGCACAAATTGAGCTGGGTTGCAACGAGTACGCCAATATTATTATAAATAGGGTATTTGGTGGTAGCCTAGGAAAACCTTTGGCTCAATTCTCTATTTTTAGTTTTATAATATCCGGCTCGTGCACTGCATGAGCACCGATGATACTTAAGTACTCATTTTTATATTTAGTTGTATGTATACCAGACCGTCTCACTTTTAATTTTTTTCGAAATTTCTTCATGAACTTCGATTTTCTTAATCTTAATCTCTAAAACAACAAGTTTTGGTGTATAACAATTAAATATTTATGAACGGGAAGTGGTCTCTCAATTCGTTTTTTTTTGTTCTTTTAGGAGATATGCCTTTTTCCCAAAAACTTGAAAAATCTTGCTTTGAACTTAATTACATACATTAGAAAGCTTATTAAAATAATGCACAATTGCAATTTTATGTGGTGGCTTTTTATTCATATCATTGAAATTAAGATTTTCAAATACGAACTTATAATTTTTTTCCATTTTTGCTTACAATTTCTTATATTATATTTGACCGACGCACAGTGGCTGAAAATCGTTTTTCATTGGCCAAAAGTCTAATTTCTTTTTGTCACCGATTTTTTAAATTTTTACGCCTTTTTTAGCTAATATATCCAGATTAAGGTAGCCAAAAAATTAGGTTAAACTATTGATAATTGTGGACGTGGCATGCTGTCAAACTCAACTGTTTTTTTTTAATTTCAGAAAAAGGTGTTTTTTTTTGTTTTTTATAAAAAATAGATGGTTACTACGCGCAAGCTATCATCGATAATGGCCTGTGGTCTTTTTTATAATGTTGGTAGGATTATAGTCTTTAGTTGTTGTAATTGGTCACAGCTCTAGCGTATAATATTAGGGTGTTACGGAATATTTATGAACTTCTAGGGAACAAAGGGGAACAAGAAACGTATATGATCCGGAGAAAGGTGAAAGTGTCCTCTTTCGCTATATATACTTTTGCACCCGTGACGAGCCGTGGGTAGAACACTTTTTTCATTTTAATGAAATTACTCCAAAGTACTCGTATACAATGGTGTATATAATTTTCACTTTTTTGCCTAAAAGTTTATGTTTTTTTACTTTAGACTACGTAAAACTAAACAAATTAAATATAATACCTGCGAAAGGGTTTAATGGCTTTGTTTTGATCAGCCAAAAATTGGTAATAAAATTATCACAAATTATCACAAAATTCTACAGTAAACATATGATCTGTTTCTAAGTTTACCTGTTATCAAATGTTAGGGTCAACCAAAGTCATAAACAATTTTATGATAATAATTGCGACATTAAACCACTAAAGATAAAAAACAACCCAACAACAACAACAAATATTGGCGAGATACCTGATATTAAGGTCTGGACAAAATGTGCAGTTTTGTTCAATTTAAGCACTACCTGCTATGAAATTAAAGATCAATGTGTGAATAACATGTATCTAAAAATGTATAAAATTACGGATTCGATAAGGGATTACTCAGTAATAAGTTAATCCTCTAAGTGTACGGATAAAACATAACAGACGCAAATAAAAATATTCAGAAAAATATGGAGAGCTTCAGTTATAAAGAACTGGCCGAAGAGTATTTTAGAAACAAAAACCAGGTAGATGTTCTTAGTTACGTTAAAATTAAACTTAAATTCGTGTAGCACCGAAATGCAAGAGCAATTATCTAATTTCGTCAAAGCACTAAAAAAACGCTACAAAGAAGTTCGCTACAGCAAACAAAACTTTTATATAAAAAGTGTAAACTGGTTAGAGGGCCAACTTACTGTCGCTGCAGAAACAGCAAAGCAAGATAAGGCTGGAAGATCACGCAAATCATTGGACAACTGTAGCGATAGATCTAAGAGGCGGAAACTTAAAGATATCAACGATGCAATAGGTTGTACAAATATAAAAGAATCTTTCATACATCAATTACGATCACAGAACCAATTAACAAAAGTGGATATCATTGAAAAAGTTGTTAAAGCTGGTCCAGTGAGAATAAAACGGATTCTTAAAAGTATACTAACTCCGAATGATGCAATACAGTACACAAATGAGGAGGCATTAACATTATTTCTGGATTTGAAATTAACAAAACAGCAATATATTAAGTTCAGACTGCGTACGATTGAAAAAGGTTCAAATATGTATCCAGCATATCATTACATAACCGCTGCTAAAATGGACTGTTTGCCATCAAAGGACACTATTACAATCACACCAATTTCGGCAGAGGTACAACTACAATCTCTACTTGATCACACAGCAGAACGCTTGCTACAATCAATAACAGGAAATGAGTTAAAGAAATATGGAAACACAAAGTTAATTCTTTTTTGTAAATGGGGATGTGATGGTTCTTCGGGACAAAAACAATACAAACAAGTTGTATGTGAAAATATTTCGGACTCGGATATGTTCATGGTATCATTTGTACCATTGCGATTGAAAAAGATTTTGGAAGATTCAGAGCCTTCGACTAGTATAACGCAAACAATGGATATTTGGAAAAATGAGACACCATCTTCTACGAAATACTGCAGGCCAATCAAATTTGAATTCAAAAAAGGAACTCATGATGCCATTAACAAATAAGTTAGTGATATAAAGGCCCAAATTGCAACACTACAGCCATTACAATTACAGTTAGATGGGCAGCAAATTGAAGTAAGCTACCAATTAGTGCTGACAATGATAGAAGGAAAAGTAGGTCAGGCTTTGACTAACACGAATGCTGCATCCAGCTGCATTATATGCCAAGCAATATCAACCCAATTAAACCAAGTCCCGACAAAATCATTAGATATTACCGATGCATATGAATTTGGATTATCACCACTACATGTAAGAATACGACTTATGGAACACATACTAAAACTCAGTTATGATTTAGATTTCGGGTCTGCAGGATCAATAAGAAACAACGAAACCAACAAAGAGTTAAGAAGTTCAAAAAAGAAACATGTTCAAGATGAATATCGCAAATTTGGATTGGTTATAGATCACCCAAAACAAGGGTCAGGCAATACAAATGATGGCAATACCGCAAGAAGATTCTTTTCAGATCCAGAAACAGCACCTGAAATAACAGGAGTGGATTTAAACCTTATTTTCAGATTTAAAATAATCCTAGAAGTACTTGCGTGCAATGAATAAATTGACCCTAGAAAATTTGGAGATTATGCAAAGGAAACTGCAAAAATATATACAACCAACTACCCATAGAGAAATATGTCTGCAAAAGTTCACAAAATCTTTTATCATGGAGAAGATGTCATTAAATATCATTTGGTGCCACTTGGAGATCTATCAGAGGAGGCTCAGGAAAAAAGGAACAAGGATTACAGATTTTATAGAGAGCACAATACTAGAAAAATTTCACGAAATTCAACAAATGAAGATCTATTTAATATATTATTGGCAACGTCAGATCCGTTTATCTCCAGTATTCGAAATCAATGGAAAGTGGAACATCGGGATTTAGATGAAGAAGCCAAAAAACTACTAAAGAACAGAGATAGCACAGAACAAAATATGGAATATTTGCAATCAATATTTGAGTCAAATGAATAATAATTATAATTGCCTTTAATTGTTATTTAAGTACGAAAAACATAGTATTAGTAAAAATTAATAATAAACCGAACCTACCATTGTTACAAATGCTATTAAAATTTATTGCAGTGTTTTTTAATGTTTTTTAAAATTATCAAATTTGACAGCAAAAAATAATAAATTTTTCTGTAGTAATAGCAATATTTTTAGATAATATTATTAACGTTTTTTTAAGTGTAACTATTCTTTGAGTGTAAACAAATTTGCAAATTTGTCAGCAAAAAATTTTTAATTTTTCTGTAATAGCAAAATCTCCAGTTGATTTTACTATTTTTTTTCAGTGTAAAATTTTTTTTAAGTGTAACATTAAAAAAATTCCATTATTACAAAAAATATTTATAATTATTATTAATTTCCAAATATTAAATTTTTCAATAAATAAAAAAATAATAAACCCATATTTCACTCTAAAAGTTAAAAAAATTCAAAAGTTCAACTTTGACCTAGAATTTCTTAAAAAGTCCTCAATAAATTTTAATGTAATTTAAACTGAGTCAAGCTGAACTAAATATCTATCCAATAAAATAAAAATTACTTCAATATTTTGATCGGTTCAAAAGTTACAGAATTTTGGCCAATGAAGAACGATTTTCAGCCACTGTGCGACGCAATATTTTGATATTCTGTAAATGCAATATGGTAGGTAATTTTAAGATTTTAGTGTAAATAACAGTAGCATTATCTTTAGTAAAACTGGAATTTTAAGCGAAACGCCGAAAAATCGAAATCGGTGAAAAAGTCTACAATCAAAAAGTTTTAATTTTACAATAGTTAAAAAAATTGTTGTCTTGCTTCAAACAAAAAAATCATAAAATTATAAGATTTTTTGAACTATGGTAATTTTTTTTGTCATATCCAAACAGTAGAAATTACATACTGCTTGTCCTTTTCCTCGTCACATTTTTTCGTTGGATTATTTTAAAACATATAATTTTATGAGTACCATTTGAATACCCCAATTATTTTTAAAAATCATATGTCATTGAATTTTTTTATAACAATTATCAATAATTTTATTATTCAGAATATTAGGAAATATATTATGAAATCTTGTAGGCGATATTCTATAACCAATAATAAATGTTTAAGTTATTGTGGTTGTACAAAATAAAAGAATTATGTAACTAATTTATTTAGATGTAAACCACTTATACCATAGAGAAACTTTGAATGGCTTAATTTTAAAGAGCACTTATCTGTATTCGTACAAGCCTCTTCCTTAATTACCTAAATCATCATAAAAATAAAAATATTTTTAATTTTATTATATTTTTTAATATGTTATCAGTTTAATATTATTTCTTTTATTATGTATGTTAAATAGCGTTTCAGAGCTATAGTCAACTATGATGTTTGGATGAAAACCAGAGCTGTTGTGCTAGCTCTATCGTGTCGCGATCTTGCCTTTAGAGCTTATCAGAACGATCCTACGCAACTTAAATGGTCTACTTTTTGTAAATTCCGCAATAAAGCTAAATCTACGATCAGGAGGGAGAAAAGGAAATATTTTGCCCATATGTTTGGAAGATTGGATTCCTCTGGTATGTGGAGGGTTTTAAAGAATGCTGGTTGTAGGGATGATCATGAACTGGTATTTGATGGTGATGCTGATAATATTAATGCTTATTTTTCTACTGGTGTAGGTACCAATCTGGATGGTGGTACTGTTGTTGATGGGTCTATTTTTGACGTGTTTTATGACTCACTGGGCTCTTTTTCTTTTCATTGTGTTAGTGAACAGGATGTTTTGAAGGCACTTGATAAGGTTAAGTCCAAGTCTGTTGGTGTTGATAATGTTACGATCCAATTCTTGAAATTGATATATCCCCATATTTCCCACGTTATTCTGCATCTAATTAATACTATCTTAACTACATCAATCTTTCCTTCCTGCTGGAAGACCGCCAGAGTAGTACCTATACCGAAAACTAGGAATGTTACTTGTCCAGCTGATTTGAGGCCTATCTCTATATTGCCTTCGTTGTCAAAAGTGGTTGAACATATTATAAAGGATCAGATACTTTTCTCCGTTGGGAGTAAAATTGCTGATTCCCAATATGCGTTTAGAAGGGGTTATAATACAACATCGCTATTGGTGAGTTTAACGGATAACATTAGAAGCTGCGTTAATAATAAAAAGTTATGCATGTTGGTATCTTTGGATCTCACTAAGGCTTTTAATTCAATATGTTTTTCTACCATGGTTACTGTGCTTAGGCAAACATTTAATTTCTCTAGATCTGCATGTAGGCTTATTATGTCTTACCTATCAGACAGAACACAATTTGTGGATATTCTTGGTAAATGCTCGGGTATATTATCACTTGAGTCTGGAGTTCCACAAGGATCAGTCTTGGGTCCATTGTTATTCCTACTGTACATCAATGAGCTGCCAGGTGCCATTAGATCTAATATATGCACACCTTTTTTGTTTGCTGATGATATTTTACTTTTGTTTGCCTCGGATCGAAACTTTCCTGATGTCTTGAAGGCTAATATCGATTATACTCTTGATGTAGTTTCAAGGTGGCTGAGTGTGAACTCATTTTCGGTTAATCCTTCTAAATCTAAGGCCATGATGTTTGGTCCACTTGTTGACCGATTTCCCCCTTTTGATGTGTTCATCCGTAATTCTCGTATTGAGTTTGTTAGTCAACATAAATGCCTAGGTGTTATAATTGACAATGGATTAAGTTTTGATGCACATTGTGATCTTATACACCGTAGAATAGCCAGTACTCTACGTAGAATTTATTCTATGAGAATTTTTCTACCTGCTGAAGTAAAGAGACGAATAGCACATTCTTTAATGATGCCACATGTTCTATATGGTTTGGAAGTTGTTTCTGGATCGATTGCGAAGAATTTGAAAATATTACGATATGCGACCAATTCTGTTGTTAGGTTCGTCTTTAATGTACGACGACGTGAACATGTCTCTGAATTTGTTAAAAACTTTCTAGGATGCTCCTTTAACCAATTTGTAAGCCTTCGTAATTTGGTCTTCTTCCATCGCATTATTAAAAGTGGAGTACCTTCCACTTTAAGTAATATGTTTATCTGCTCTCGATCATCTAGAAGTAAACAAATACTAATACCTAAAATAAATTGCTCTCTATTTGAAAGATCATTTGCTGTGAGAGTAGCGCGTTGTTGGAACTTTCTTCCTTATGAATTACGTATTTTTTCCCATAGCAATAATGTTTTTCGCCTTAAACTATTAACGCATTTCCAGTGAATGACAGAATGAATTATTCAATTGGATGGATCTTACTCCATATGATCTTAGTGGATGGTTTTACCATATCTGGACACTTACCATATTCCATATAATTAAATGAAAAATAAATCTTAAATGGCTGGGGAGCCCTTAAATGGTTGTGATATGTATAATTAATAATATATATACATATATATTTAATATATTTTTTTATACAGTTATTATATAAATATATTCTTATTATCTGTATTTACTCAGAACATATCAACACTTTGTAATACATTTTTTTGGCCTGAATGGCTTAGTATTACTATACATGAAATAAATAAATAAATAAATAAATAGTTCTAATATTTATCATATTTAATTTCCTCATGTTAAACACAGTACATCTACATACATTTTTCCTCACTATCCTGATAGCTATCAAAGTAACACAGACAACACCCGAAATGTCGCCGATCCGCATTTTCTTCTATCATTGACAGGAAGAATAAATAGCACTGCTCCCTATGCTCGTACACTAAGTAGTCTTTAAAGTCCTCTAGGAAATCCACTAACATAATCTTTGATGATGACATTGATAATAGTAACCCATGTTATTCATAAAGAAATTCTTTATTTTATTTATACTATTAATTAGTCTTAAACCAAGAATTGCGAGAAAAACCTTTTGAGAGATTTACTTAAACTTTGTTTAAACTTTTCATTTGGTTTAATGAAGGTTTAATATAATATCTCCAATTGTTCTAAGAAATATTTGGGTAAAGTTCCCTGATGATCTGCATTAGCAAAAGTGAAATGTGCATAGGAAAAAGCTATACCCCTCAATAATCAATTGCAACCTGTTTTTAACAAAATTGTTAATGTTTTGCTGAATAAGTAAAATCTTAATTTTGGGTAAAAGTGCGAATAAAAATTAATAATACTTAAATTTGAGAGATTACCATAAAAAGCACCGATAAGATTTTTCTTTTGATCAGGGTTAAATTTTCATAAAAGCAAATTGAATAGTCGATTGCTTCGCCGCCGATAGCGTGCTGTCTCTGATGAGGGATTTTTTTTGTCATACACAGGCTTTGGAATGTGTATCACACCATGTCTCAAAATTAAATGAAATTTTGTGTTATTTAATGTTGTACTTTGATATATAGTATATAATCGTTTATATATACATACTTTAACTGCAAAACATTTCAAAAGGCCGGCATGTTCGCCGGCTTTATGAAACTGCTCAGCCGCCGCTTATTTTATACTCATATTTTTCATTTTACTTCAGATGTGATAGTGTGAAAACAAAATGTAATGGTAAGTTAGATTTTTTTAAAGTCGCAACAAATCTCGTTGGATTTCTTTCACACAAAATCCAATGAAAATCTAAGACTTGTATGATAGTGTGAAAAGCACTTTATTGATAGTTATGGATGTATGTTTATATACATATATATTTTATGAACTATAAGAAAAAAGTAGTTACATATGTATGTATGTACATAGATTTTTTTAGCAAATTTAAAATCGTACATGTTGTGTTCTTGGCTTTTGTTGCTGTTGTTGAAAAATAATTACAGTAATTTTTTGTTTTGAAAATATGGTATGTACATATTTATGATTGATGAGGGGATGTGCACACATTCATACGAATATAATTAGGTACATACTTATGTATACATTCATATAAGTATGTATGTATACATACATACAAGGGTAAAATTTACCTTTGAAAGTGTTTTTTTGGTAACAATTACAAGAAGTGCCATCAAGCATCGATTGAAATGTACATAAGTATGTGCGTATGCACATTAGGGGAGCACTTTACTGAAGTCAGAAATTTTTGTAATAAATACCTACTATGAAACAATTTTATAATATATTTTGCATACATATGGGTAATTCCATCTCAAATCGACCAGTATTTAGCCATGACCCCTTTCTATTTTGATGAAATTCGGTCAGATGTTTTCTTTTATCCTACCTACTACCTATAAAGATATTATGCCAAACATTGATCCAATAATACAGGTCTGTTTAATAATCCAGCTAATTTTTTGTAGGGTAATGTTTTTTAATGGCCGACTCCTTGTATAATGTCAAAAGTTGTGTTTATATGTGCTAGAGATGGGATCGTGAGTGACTTTTCACTCACGCTCATGCAATCGCACGATAAAAAATTTTACTCATACACGACCAGATATTTTTGGCTCTTGTTCATACATGATCACGTGAGTGGAAAGAAAGTTAGTCATAATAACGATATAATCACGAAAAAAATTTTAAATTATAAAAAAAATTATTATTATTACTGATCCGTTGTGCTTGGCTGTTGAATAAATTGTTTCAATAATACTTGCTTAATAAAAATGTTTTAATCAAAAAATAAATTTTAATTAAAAAAGAAATGTGTAAAGTCAAATTTGTACTTGATCCAAATAATTCATTTCAACATAAACCAAAAACAGTTCAACTAATTACACGCAAACATTTATATTTAAAACTATGACAACCGTCAAACTCTGTTTACGTTGTCACAGTTGGTTGAATAAAGAAATTCAACTAAAAAAGACAAAAAACAAGTAAACATACATAAATGAAAAACTGATATGAAATATGGAATAATCAATCATCAGATATGGAAATTCTATACTAACCGAAGTTGATTTAACTTGTAGAAATGAATAGAAGTAATTTTCGTATTCTAACTTGTTAAATAATGCGATTATATATAATTATATATAAGCGCCGTTAAATCAGTACTGATCTGTTCTGCTAGTCTGATGGATAATTGTTCCAGCATTACTTTCCTAATAAAAAGAATTTTCAAAAGTAATAATCATGGGTGATTCACGCAAATCACGTGAGTGGTGCCCATCTCTAATATGTACTAACTCCAATATTCTGAAATCAGTGATGGAAAATTAAACTTTTCTTCGGTACAAAAAAATATTTAAAACAGTACTTTTTTGACCTCCATAGTACTAAATTGAAGTATTTGTAATTTTTATTTAACTAAAAACATATAATGAATTGTATTTATTCTTGCGCTTATGTTATATTATCGAAACAATCAAAATGGTGCTGAACTTAATGTTAAACTACATTGATCTTCTTCAAGACTTCGAATATTTAAAAATATGTATTTTCCTAAATTATAGTGTTTTTCAAACTTAAAATACACTTCAAGTAGAACTTTTTTTGTTGTTTGTGTGCTAATAAGTATACAATTTTTCAAAACGTTTTTCAAGCATAGCGACTAATTTTGGTCCACGGATTTGTGATTACTCCTCCGGTTCATTTAGTACTTTCAGACTAATTTGACTTTTAGGCGTTAAACAATTGCATATAAAATAGTGAAAGAATTTTAAAACAGTACAACGTCTTAAGCTTGTCTTTAAATATGCTTTTACAGGTCTCGCGTATATATCCAGGTGATAAACAATTTGGTCTTAAATTAAGAACGATTTGCTATAAAACTCGGTACCATGTAATAGCTACCAAATGAAATAATTTCCAACCAAAATGGAAAAAGGGCCACCGGTAAATTGAAACTTAAAATTTATTTTTAGTTTGAGAAACACTATAATTTAGGAAAATTCATATTTTTAAAAATTCCAAGAAGATCAATGTAGTTTAACATTGAGGTCAGAATTAAACATTTACTCTCAACTGAATGTCAATATGATTTTAAAATTTAATCTCAAACCTTTATCTTGGTGTGAAAAGGGATTAAGAACAACGTTTGGTATCAGATAAAACCATTGTGGTTGTTTCGATAATATAATATAAACGCAAGAACAAATGCAAATTATTATATGTTTTTAGTTAATAAAGAAAAAATTACAAAGATTTTAATTTAGTACTGTGGAGATCAAAAAAGTACTATTTAAAATATTTTTGTACCGAAGAAAAATTTAATTTTCATCACTAACATACAAAATACAATTTCTTTATGTTGTAGTCAGCTGTTTTTGACACTACTTTCCCTGTTGTTTTTTTTTTATTGTCGAATTGTTGTAGTATTAAATAGACCTGTATTATTTATGACATATTCAAAATGACACGGATGTACATACATAATTTCTTTTTATTTTAAAGTGATTATTCTTCGAACAAATTGGTTGTTAGTAGTTTTTAATCCAAAGTGATTATTATTTTTTGGCTAATGTTCGTAACATTTTTAGTCAGAAAGAATTGGACATTAGACAATATACCACTGGAACAAGGGACAATTTTAACACTAACTAATTTCAACTTACACGGCAGAGCAAAACGCCAAAACGGTATACTGAATGTGTTGAGTTTAGTTTTTAAATATCTGGATGAATTTTATGCCATTTTAAAGAGAATATTTAGGGAAAAATTACTTATCTATAAAGTTTAAAAATTTTGAACACTGACTAAATCAAAAACCTATATTTTTTATCGGCTGAATTTTATTTATATAATATGTCTAAATGTCCTTTAAAAATCCTTAAATTTTTAAGAAGGTGTTTTTGCGTCTTTTTAGGACTTTGATTTTTTTCCTTTTCACAACCTTTAACAAAATAGTAAGCAAATGTGGTTTATTTCTTAAATTAGTCTAAAAAGAGTATAGCCCAACATTTTATAATTGATATTTGAGGGAGTGTTTGAAAATTTACTTTATATAATGTACTTTAGTGTTCTGTATGAGAATTTGTAAATTAGGTAAATGCGTACATACATATGTATGTATGTACGAGTACATACTTACATACATATGTATGTATGTACGAGTACATACTTACATACATATGTATGTATGTATGTACGTAATATAATACGATTGTTTTTTATGCTGGCATTTACCCTTTTTTTGCAATCAATTAGTTTTTTATGAGTTTAGGTTTTTCCTATATGTCATGGTTTTGTGCAAGTTAATACGTGTGGGTTTTTTAGAAGGCAATCAAATATTTAAAAACCGATCATAAAAAAGAATTTATTTGTAACAGTGCAAAATTTTTAAGCGATGTTATTTTTATGTGAGTTCCACCACAACAAAATATTGAAATTATCCTTAAATTATACATGGGTATTTTCATTAAAGCAAATTTCATGTACCAGGAAGTTTTCAAGAACTTCGGCAACAGCGAATTAATTGAAAATTTATACCATCAACAAAACATTTGTAATATTATTCAAAGATTTATATGCAATGTTTACAACCTCCCTAATGTAATTGATGTTGATACCACCAGACTTCAAATGGTCACCGTACTATGAGTTGCTAAAAATTGCATACATTTCACTACTGATTAATTTTACTATATCTTTCATATTTGTGTTGTTTCTGAGAAATGCTAAAGATATTAACCTGAATAAATTATTTTGAAAACTGTAAAGAACGCAATTTTAAGTTTAGGTATTACCTATAGTAAAAATATTAAGTTATTATTCAAATATGTACCTATGCACTTAAAATAACATAATTTGTCCAAAAACTGCGTTAAAGGAGGTACTTATTTGTATCATGTAAACAGGGTTAAAGTTTAAAATCAATAAAAGAAATCCTCAGAAATTTTAAAACTTGTTCTTCAAAGAAATGGGCCCTCCCTAATACATGTCCATACCCTGCAGATAATATTGGACTACGTGGTCCAATATTGCTGAAACGGACTAGTTACAACATGGTCCTATGTAATGCAGTCATGGAGTATGTCATTTTCAAACAAGAGCTTATTGCTATACGACAATTGATCGTGCTTTTACGATTGCATAGTGTTGCCAAGAGCTGTATTATTGTCTTTGCTGATTATACATTGGTAACACTGATGTCATCCATTGTTTATTGTTGAAGAAAATTTTGTGTGTGTACAATATAAACCGGTGAAAAAAATTATTATAAAAGTAAAAAATTTATTACATATTTAAAATTTTAAAATGATTTGTAGTGCTCGCCATAAAAGGCGACTTGTGAAAAAAGAGAAAGAAAAGTATTTAAAGAGACTAAAAAGTACAAATGTAGCAATTGAATGCGGAAGTGACTTAGTGACTTGTTCCAATATGGAATCCAGGATTTAGAAGGTGGATGTGACAATAACCAATTAGTTACTAAAATAGGGCAGTGGCAGTTAAAAAGCAGAACATCAAGGAATAACATGAGAGAACTCTTGGTTAATTTATCTTATAAGTAATTTAGAAACCTAAAATATTTTTTATGAAATAATATGTTCCTTTTTTTTAATAGATAATTAAAGACTTGTAGTACAAAGAAATAAATAAATTTCTCAAAATTTTTATTTAATCACTATTATGTAAATATGTAGTATGTATGTACATATATCTAATGTACTCTTATGTATGTAACCATCAGCTGTGAATTTTTATAACATTTGTTTAATAAATCAAAAAATTAATTTCACTTTTGGTGGCCTTCTATTGGATGGAGTAGTTTTGAAACTAATCCTCTAGGGTGTTCCATGGAGTAGTTGTATGGAGTATATTTGAGACTACTCCTATGAAGTGCAAAGCTGGGTTACATGGTCCGGTCCTAGGACATCGTAATGTTAAATAGACTATGTTTTTTACATACATTTGGGTTAGTTTTGGACTACTCCTAGTCCTTCATGGAGTATACTTTACATGCGTGTTTGGACTAGTCGCGTTATCTGCAGGGTAATATATGCACGTACATACATATATGCACGAACATCATTGCCTTACAGCCCTTATAAATATCTACCACAAGCACACATACATATGCAAAAAGCACAACATGCCGAGGTATAATTTTTGCAAGAATTTTTCTTTTTAAATTCGTTTGTTTGTTTTGTATTCGTTTGCCACAATTCTAAAAAATAGATTTTGCGAAAGGAATTTTATTTCTTATTCTTTAAATTTTTAATTCTCCTCGCAAACGAAAAAAATAACCAAAAGCAGATACATATCACTCTTTCGCGAGGAGAACTAAAAAAGCCAAGAATAAAAAATAAAATTCTTTTCGCGAATTCTATTTTTAAATTTGCGAAAACAAATTTTAAAACGAAAGAATAAAATAAAATTTTACTCGAGACCAGAATTTTTTCCTACCCTGCTTTTTAGGCCACCGATTTCAGATATTAAGTCTGATTTTTTCTATCAGCTATACTTTTCAATTTATCAATAAAAGAGGATTTTAATGAAAAATTAAAATTTTTAATACACAAATATTATAATGTACATAATTACAACTAGTCGAAAAATTTTCTTTTATAAGATTTTCTTAAATTATCTTGTTTATAGGGCTCATTTAGAATGCTCCAGCAATAATCCGCTATGATATGGGTATCCTAGTGACCCTGGTACCGCTCCTCTATAGTACGGATATCTTGATGGAAACGTTCACCTTTTTCTTCACTGAAGTCTCTAAAATTTTCAGGGAAACAATCCAAATGACTGTGTAGTTAGTGTACCTTTATGCTCATATTGCAACCAATCTGCTGGAAATGTGACAATATGTTACCCACGTGGTCCGAGTAGTGCTCAACCTTTTTGTTTCCCATGAAATTTCATTTCTTGTTTCACATTTATTTCAATATCTGTCATGGAGCTACTAAAGTTTTCATCATTGTTTAACCTTTTGATATGAGGGCCATCAAAAATGCAACCTTTCAGTTTCTCCCAACTCAAATTTTGGAACTTTCTACTGATATATCTAAAGTAATCACCATCCTTTTTGAGAGCTTTGACAAATTTTTTCATAAGCCTTAGCTTGATATGGAGAAGCACAAGTGATTGATTAACTATATTGATGTTTACTGGAATCATAGCTTCCCTCGTAGGCCAGTCTTTTATACTCCAGTGTTCAGATGTGGCTCTGCAATCCATAAGCAAATAAAACACGGATGTTTTGTGTAGCCTACTTGTTGCCCTAGAAGAAAATTCTCCATATTCAGATCCACACAAATTAGCCACCGGTGCTCGCTGTATTTTATTTTATCTATAACCGAGGCAATAGTAGAATATTCTTCTTTAACTTTAGTTGAATGTGTAATCGGCAACGAACACAATTTATTACCGTTATGCAGAAGTACACACTTTAGGCTTTGCTTAGAAGAATCTATAAATAGTCGCCAGTCATTTGCATCCTACTGCTCTAATCCCATCGCTTTTACTAAACCAGGAACAGGATCGAGAAGCTAGAATTTCATATGCTTTTTTAGAGAGTCCAAGGACTCTCACTAAATCACTAAGCTCCTCCTGATTAAATTTCTCGCGTTCAGAAGAAATATCTAAATGGAAGTTATCTGATCCACTTTCAGTACTTAGTGAAGGAGAATTTTGTTGTAGGTTGTGATAATTTTGTGTAGATGTAGATTTTTGTGGTTTTGAATCATCACTAGAGTACAGGACAGGTCGTCTTATAAACAAAACGTTAGCATAATCCATTTAGAGCGGTTTGTTTTGTTAATGCCTGTTATGTTGACAGCGCAAAAATAACAATCATCATGATGATTCGAAGGTTCCCGCCACATCATTGGTGTTTGATACTTGAAATGGGTCCGTTTCTTGTTTGCCTATAACCTTAAATATTCTATACAGTCTTAGGAATCAAGTACTTGTCAAGGATTTCCATGGTTAATCCGAAGCAGTCAAAATACACTTGTTTAATGAACTCTGACACACTTTTTATATTTTTTATAAACGTGTACTCGCCACATAGTTGAGAAAAACAGTTGGGATTGATATTACACGTGTTTCTTGACGTAGACATGGCACAATTTTGACGCATATATCAAACTAATACAGTTTTCAATAAAAGGGAACAAAATTTAACTTTTTTAATTAAATGTTCAAGGTTAAAATGATTTACATATATTTTTTTGGACTTGCGCTTTTATTTTTGTGTCTTTATTCACTTTTAAACAAAATAAATATTGATTGAATGAGGCCTTATAAATACTTCGTACCAAAAAAAAATTCTATCGACAATTTTACTTATGCACATATGTACCTGATTCAGCCTTCTAAAACCAGGGATCATACAATTTTGTTTCATATTTTTCACAACTTTCCAAATAATGAGCACTCATAAATGTGGTTGGAATATCTGTAAAAAATCATGTTACAGGTAGCCAATGAAAAACCACACATTAATAAGAAAAGGTGCACTTTAATTTTTTTCTTTTAATTGACTGGGGACTGACTAGCTATCATAAAGGAACAAGAACAGAAAGTCAACATCCTGGTACATTTATAGGCGTTTATTACTTTGCTACTGCAATTTTAAAAACGAAATAACATTTTGTTTATTACTTAATTTTCTTAGTCATGAACGTTTTTTCCTTCACTTCGAAATGAAGGACCTTTACTTAATTGTGAATAAAAGCGAAACGCGTTCATCGATTATTATGTCTCAATTTGTTCATAGGTTATATGACTTTACGCGAAAGTAATAAGACTTTGCACTTTTTCCCGTTTTGGATTTTTCATGATTATTAAAAATACAAAATTTAAATTTTTTTTAGATAAAATCAAAAAAAGTCGAAAAATATCTTACTACAGAATTTTCCGTAACTCAATAAATTTTCACTCGATTTTTATGCACATACATGTTTTAGAAAGGTACTTTAATATGATTTTTCACAAAGCTAAAAAAAGGACATTTGGCTCTCACCCGATCAACTTTGAGTGTGTGAAAACAAAAAATTTAAATTTTTTTTTAATTTTTTATTTTTTACTTAAACGACCATTACTCAGCAATTTTTTTGGTGATTTTCAAAAATTTGATTGTTTTTCAAAGTTAACAATTACATCTTTAGGAAAAAACAAGTAAGAGAGATATATTCAGCTGTGCCGAATCTTATATACCCTTCACCATAGTATGGAGTGACAAAAGAAGTCACAATCACGAAAATTCACGACCACGAAATACGAAAAAAAAATTAAAAAAAGAATTTAAATGGAAAAAATTACATTAAAGCAAAAAAAAAATTGCCATTCACCGTCTCACGGACGCACCCCCACGTGATGGAAACACAAAATTAATCACGATCACGCATTATTGGTTGTAATCTCTATTTCATAGTATAGGCTGATTTCATAAACACAGCTTGCAAAGCAACCCAGTAAGCATGAGTTTACAAGACATTCTAGTGTTGCTTTGCAAACTGCGTTTATGAAGTCAGCCATAAATTATGAATTTCGTAACAAACTTGTAACACTTTCTTGCCTGGGGTGCATTATAAAAATATTAACATACCCTTATTAGCACTTATATAATTTTTCACACATCCAATAAGTGTTTCAACGTCTTTATCAAAAAGCCAGTGGTCTTCGACTAAACAAAGAAATGATTTGAAACGTAAGAAAAGATTTAATAATGAAGAAATTCTCCCACAATCGATTAAAAAAATCGCCAACTATTACATAAATCTCCTAGTCTGATGATTAAAATGTTCCAATATTATTATCTTCATATTGAAATAAATTTATAGCTATCAAAAATTCTTTAAAAAAACGAACTTATTCAAATAAAAAGTAAAAGTACTAAAAATAACTAAAATGTATCAAAAATTAAAAAAAAAAAAATTAATAAATGGTTGGTCAGGATTTGAAACCGTACCCTACCCAGGGGTGGATTTACGCCTAGGCCCGTGAGTCCCGGGCCTAGGGCGGCATAATTTAAAGGGCGCCAAATTCGAAAATTAATTTTGCCAAGTTTTACTTTAAACGAACACGAAATTTATATTAAATTATAAATATTAAGTAATTCAATTGTTGAATTTACTTCTTAATTAGTAAGTCGATTTAGATGGTTATCGATTCTGATCACAGATTGAATAAAGGAAATAAAATAATATTCTTAAAAAACTTGTGTATCTTAACTTTTTATTTTGGTATACATACATAGCTAAAATAATTTTTTTCCACTGCTTTCAAAATCGCTACATTTGACGGGAAAATAGCTAAATTCCCATCACTGCTCAAAAGGTTTTAAATAATATTTCGGTGATTCCCCTTTTCAATGATAATTTATGAAAAACGAAATAAAAAATGTGAGTGTGTTATTTATTTTGCATGTGTGTGGCAAATCACGAAACAATCACGCAAAAAATTACTCATGCACGCTCACTCACGTTAAATTTTTTATACTCACGCTCATGCACGCTCACGTGATTGAAACAAAAAACTGCTCACGATCATGCATGATCACGCGTGATCACGCATGATTCACGCTAATCACGTGAGTGATGCCCATCTCTAATACATACAAACATATGAACTTTGGATTTTTAGATCGGAATGTTTGCGGAAAATTTCCAAAACAGCGTAGCGATAATAGTTCGCCAGCTGTACCGCGACTAAAAATAGTATATGCATACATATATGTATGTATTTTATTTTTTTTTTTTGCATATTTTCGTATTTTGCCCAATTCAACATATAGAAAATGATAAGTTAAGATCTTAGGAGATAAGAAATTCACTTCTTCATATTCCTATAAAATTAACTGGTCTTACATTCATTGAAAACACCTAAAAAATCATAGTTTGGCAGAATATAGCATTGTCAATAGAACGCACTACGGAATTGGACGCGGATTAATGATAAAATATTACGAAAATAAGCCGAATTATGGGTTGGATTTGAGAGCAAAAAGCTTTCTGTTTGCGATTTTATCGTAATTTTTCATATTTAGTTCTCTGTCTTACTTAGTAAACGCAGAAGAAGATTTAAATAACAAATGTTTTTAATTAAATCGATTCCATTGCGTTTCTATATTAGAATTATACAGGTTATATTGAACCAAAACCTTTATCGTCTGGTCCAACCGCAATACAGATAAGTAAGTGGAAAAGTTAACAAAATTTTAAAAAGACAACTATCAGAATACCACTAGTTTACATACATACGTACATCATACGAGTTTCAAAGAAAAAATTAAATTAAAATAATTAAATAAAATATGTTGTTATATTTTATAATTTAAAATTTTTATTACACCGTCAAGTTATTTTTATTTTTGGTATTATTATGATATTATATCAAATAAAAACGTCGACAACTTACTGAATTCAGTATATAATTATTTTATCACTGTACAAAATCCTATCTGATAACATATTGGATATTTTTGAACAATAAACCTTTTATCGTTCATAAAATTAGAAAAAACGAAAAAATTAAAAAAAAAACTTTTTCAAATAAAAAGTAAAAGTAATAAAAACAACTAAAATGTATCGAAAATTCTAAAAAAAATTGCATTGTGTTGCGTTCAGGATTCGAAACGGTGACACCACCGGGTAGGGCACGGTTTCAAATCCTGACCAACCATTTATTAATTTATTTTTTTTTAATTTTTGATACATTTTATTTATTTTTATTACTTTTACTTTTTATTTGAAAAAGTTCGTTTTTTAAAGAATTTTTGATAGCTTTAAATTATTTTTAATATGAAGATAATAATATTGGAACATTTTAATCATCAGACTAGCAGATTTATGTAATAGTTGGCGATTTTTTTAATCAATTGTGGGAGAATTTCTTCATTATTAAATCTTTTCTTACGTTTCAAATCATTTCTTTGTTTAGTCGGAGACCACTGGCTTTTTCATAAAGACGTTGAAACACTTCTTGGATGTGTGAAAAATTATATAAGGGATAATAAGAGGATGTTAATATTTTTATAACGCACTCTACGCAAGAAAGTGTTACAAATTTGTTACGAAATTCATAATTTATGGCTGACTTCATAAACGCAGTTTGCAAAGCAACACTAGAATGCCTTGTAAACTCATGCTTCCAGTGTTGCTTTGCAAGCTGTATTTATGAAATCAGCCTATACTATGAAATAGAGATTAGAACCAATAATGAGTGATCGTGATTGATTTTTTGTTTCCATCACGTGGGGGTGCGTCCGTGAGACGGTGAGTGGCAATTTTTTTGCTTTAATGTAATTTTTTCCGTTTAAATAATTTTTTTTTATTTTTTTTCGTATTTCGTGGGCGCGACTTTTTGTGATTGTGACTTCTTTCGTCACTCCATACTATGCTGAAAGGTATATAAGATTCGGCACAGCCGAATATATCTCTCATACTTGTTTAATTTGAAATTGTCTGTAGATTTAGAGTTTTTCTCACCTACAACAGATCCTTCCATATATATATATATATTACTTTCACTGGGTAAAAATCTTGATTTTGTATTGAAATGCGAATTTCATCATTGTTGGTGTAAAATTGTAGGTGTGGCACATATGTATGATAGTCCTTTTTGATTATATTTTCATCAGATAATGGTTTATCCAAAACAATAATTATTAAACTCATTTTGTCTTCAATTTAAAATTCAGAGACTTTAGACAATGTTCATTTGATGCTGTTAGTACTTTTTGTTGTCATTATCTATTTTCACTTACCCCTAAATTCGCTAAGTTTTAAGTTTTACCATAATTATAATTATAAGTACATATTGCAAGTTAATGATTTGAAAGATTAGTTTGTAGCAAAATAACCATAAACTAATAAAGACTTACAATTGAGTAAAAAACTAAACCTCCTTGTTATTTATTTAAAATTAAATATTCGGCCATGAACGCCGAACTTAACATGACGAACGTGACCGTTAAGCGGACCGTGAAGAAATAAAGTGCAAATTAAAAATTAGATGAACAAAAAAAATTTTTTTTTTAACCTAGTGTAAATACTTGTACTTGTACTTATGTACATACATACATACATATGTAAAATCTTAAAATCATTAATCCTAAATTGAATTTTAAAAATAAAATATAAAACTCGAAATTGCATTATATAAAAACCTACATATGTATGTAAATAACTAAGTGTTAATAAAGTAAAATTGTGACATATCAAAAAATATATACATACATATGTACATATGAATGTGTATAAATAAAAAAAACTGAACATCAAACAAACATTTTAAATGAATACATAAAATAAAATATGACGTGGTGAAAGAAAATTCTACAAACAATCCCGTTACTTGTTGCGGGTTATGAAGTGGGTAAATCCACAGAAGACAATAATAATAAAGAAGTAGTCGAACTACTACGTAATAATTTAAAAATGAACATTGAAGAAACTAGAACTACAACCAAAAACGAAAACATGAATTACAGTCGTCAGCATAGCCGTTATCTACATAATTAAGAGGCTAATTAAAACCTGAAAAAGAGATAGGCACGCTGCCGCACATCAACAAATATAAGAAATAAAAACGCTGCTGCAGATATCAGAAGAGAAAAATATGTACATATGTATGTATGTATGTTTTTTTTGTTGGACGCAGTGGTAGCGCGCTATCATCTAGTGGTCCTACGAAATCTCCACCGGCACCACCCTGCGACCGTTTTTAACATTTCATCAGGGTGGGTGGTTGTATACGTGTCATTCCTACGTCCTCCTTAAAGTAAGGAGGTTCGGAACTACAGTGCATCGCTCCTTTAAGATTCTATATACATACATATATAATTTTCGCATAGTTTCCAGTGCTCTGCATGGTTTAACATAACGCTCACTATATTTTCGGCTGTTAAGGTTCTCCCTAAATTGCTATACATGGCTTGCCTCTCATCCACCCAATTTGCGCATTCGAAAAGTATGTATGTATGTGATTTGCATTTTCCTCTGGCGCCCCACATAGATCACAACTGCTTGCGTCCTTCAGTTTAAATCTGTGAAGGTATTTGTTGAAACTGCCATGGTCTGTCATAGCTTGGGTTAAAAAATATCCCATGTTTCCATGTCGCCTCTCTTTCCATATTCTAATATTAGGGATCAGTTTGTACGTCCATCTCCCAGTCTCCTCTTGGTTCCAACGTTCTTGCCATTTAGTTATTAGGTTGTTTCTGGCACTTTCCCTTATCTCAGAAATTTTCCTTCTGTCTTCAAGTGGGTTATTTCTATCACCATAATTTTGCTTGGTGTGGGTGTATATTTCTTTTCTTTCCAACATTATTAGGTCTTTTGGCGGTATACCTGGCAGCACTAGTGCCGCACTTGTAGATACCGTACGATACGCTGATATAGTACGCAAAGCACTTAATCTCTGTGGTTTCTGCAGCTCTCTTTTGTTGTGTTTTAAATCTAGTGTTTAAGGTTGGTGCAGCATACAAAAGTTGTGAATGCACTACACTGTTTAGTAGTTTTCTTATAAAAGGCTTTGGTCCGCCACAGTTTTGCATTATTTTAGCTAGCGACATAGCTGTTCGCAGGCCTTTGTCTCTGATATTAAGAACGTGCTGCGCGAAGCTAAGTTTTTCATCTAATTGTACGCCGAGATAGCATAAGCTTCTCTTAAATTTAATCTCGCTATTCTGCAGCCGCAGCTTGGGCATCTCAAAGCCTCTGCGTTTTGTTACTAGTATCGCCTCCGTTTTTGGCACCGCTAGCTGCAAGCCGTTTCTCCATAACCACCTGCTGCATCGATATAAGCTATCGTTTGCAGTGATCTCTAACAACTCAGTTGTTTGCTGGCTTACCACGAGTGCAATGTCATCGGCATAGCCAATTAATTTGGCACCATCTTGTAGTTCTAGCTTTTATAAACCATCGTACATTACGTTCCAGAGAAAGGGCCCTAGTACTGAACCCTGTGGCACGCCTGCTGTTATTCGTTATTCTTTCATATCATTTTCAGTGTCATATAAAAGGATTCTATTATCGAAGTAGTCCGCTACTATGTTATAGAGGTAGTTGCCTACCCTTTTGTTCTTGAGTGCTTCTAGAACAACTTTCCATCTAACTGTGTTGAACGCGTTTTTCACGTCTAGTGTTATGATTGCGCAGTATTCTCCTGTAACTTTGGCATGAGCCGCCATGCTAACCACTTCATTGATTGCATCTACTGTGCTTTTACCTTTTCGGAAACCATATTTCATGGGGGATATACCTCCGCTTTCCTCAATGCGATCTTCCAACCGTCTTAGTATCATGCTCTCTAATAATTTTCCCAACGAGTCAAGCAAGCACAGCAGTCTGTAGGAACTAGGTTCATTTAGGGGTTTATTCCCCTTTCGCAATAGTACCAGTTTTTGTATTTTCCATTTAGCAGGATTAATGGAGTTTTTCCCGGCATGTATTGAAGACACTGAGTAAGGACTCACGCCATACATCACATACTAGCCTTATAACCTCATTTGGAATGCCATCTGGTCCGGGACTTTTGCCCTTCTTCAGCTTCTTAGCTGCTTGTTGGATCTCCTCAACTGTTAGGGGGATAACATTTTGAGCCTGGAGATTTCTTGCCTTATTTAAACCTTCTTTATCAAATGGAAAAAGCGTTTTCACTATGGTTTGAAGCCACCTAGCTTTTTCGTCACTATCTTATACGGTTTGCCCCAGGGATCACTGTCTATTTCGTTGCATAGCGCTATCCAGCATCTTCTCTTACTATATTTTATAGCTCTTCTTAGGATTGTGCGTGCATTCCTGTATTCGTGCAGCAGAACTTGGTCATCATGGTGACGGGTAGACGCTCTACGAGCAGCATGACATTTTCTCCTCAACTCACGGATTTTATCAGTCCACCAATAGACTGGGCGCTTGTTGTTGTACTTTTGTGTTTTTGGCATGCACACATTGCAAGCCTTTCTGAGGGTTCTCCCAAGTGATTCCACATCATTCTCTGTGTCTCTCTCTCCTGTTCGGTCAACGTTTCTACTCTTAGCCCATGTGATATATTCTACCATCTTTTTTTCATCAAGTTTTCTGACGTTCCATTTTGGAAGGTTGACTTTTAACCTGTTCTATACTACTGTCGTCATGTATATTAAAAGTGATATACTGATGGTCGCTCAAGGTGAGATCTTCCAGCACTATCCAGTTCATTCGCTCGTTATATAAATCTGTTGTACCAAAAGTGATATCGATTATGCTACCACCTATTCCTCTCCGAAATGTAAGTTGATCCCCAACATTGAAGACCGTAAGCCTAAGACTGGCAATCATTTCGCTAACTGTAGCACACTTGTTGTCGAGTGTGCTCGAGTTCCACTCTGGAGATTTACTATTGAAGTCTCCTCCAATAATTACCTTATATTTAGTAGCTCTGATAGAAGCTTCGAGTACGTTGAGCGCCTCCGCGAACTCAGTGTATCCCATACTTGGTGGGTAGTAGCAGCTATATGCTCTAATTTTGTTTACTGTGGCATATACAAAGCAGGCATTGCTTTCATCTACTTCACTTATGGTTAGTCGCCTATTTTCCACCATGATAGCTGCGTAGCGGTTTGTGTCTTCATACCAAACTTCTGACTGGGGTTTCCTGTAGGGTTCGCTAATTAAGAGTAGGTCCGCATTTTCCTCTATTGCCTTTTGTATCATTTGGTCTTGCGCCTCTTTACCTCGTCCAAGATTAATCTGCAGGAATTTGATAATCATTTTGCTACTGTTCCTTTTCTATTATTAGGGCAAGCTGTGCTACCAATATAATGTTGAACGTTTTTTAGCCCACGCTCCAGGAATAATATACACCTTGTATCCGAATTACATTCTTTGGATTTGTGTCCCGGATTACAACACTTTTTACATAAATTGCCTCTAACTATGCCCTTACACTGGCTTGCGATGTGTCCACGTTCAAAGCACCTAAAACATTGCGTTGTTTTCACTTTACTTCTCACTCTGCACATAACCCAACCTAATCTAACTCTTCCTGCCTGTTGCAGTGGCTCCGAAATGTGCTCAGCCATTTGAACAAGTGCTTGTTTCGTCCTTCCAAACGACGTTCTCACGTTTAAAATCTTGAATGCCGCGGACTCTTCTATTTTCGTTGCATCCATTAGGGCGCTAACAAGCTCAGTTTCATCTGTCGCTTCATCCATGTCGTATGTATGTATGTATTAAGTTTCTTAAGTAAATTAAGTTTCTTATTATTTAAAGATTTTGAATTTATTTAAAGATTTTGAATTAAAATACAGAACAAACACAATATATATATAAGAATATAATCATGATTGCAAAGTTTTATTTTAAAATTAAAAATAATGCAATGGGAAAATATTTTGGAAAGTTTAGAGCCATTGGAAATTAAATTTAAACAATCTTAGAGGTGCATAAATCAAAACAGGTCGATAAAGCCGGAAACAGTGAGTAAACATATTCAAATTTTAATAGAAACCTTTAAGGATATCAGGGCAACGTTACACAGACAATACGACATATATTCTACAGCTCACAAGGAGGAGGCCAATGGGATTTTTCACAAATTTAGGGATCAATTAATAAAAGTTTTCCATAAATATAATGTTAATATTAAGGTCCCACTGACATCAAGCTGTGAAGTGGATATTGAAGTTACAGAGACAGACGAAAGGGAGACGGAAGAAAACAAAACCGATGAAATCACAAAAACAGCCGAAAACAATAGGGAATCAAAACGGAGGATGATGTAATGGATAAGTGGCAGTTTTTGATGGTAGCGTAAGTGAACTACAAAGTTTCATTGAGGCATTGACATTGATGGATAGAATAAAGGAAACGCATTAAATGGTGACAGTAGACGTAATAAAGATAAAGTTGAAGGGTCATGCAAGGAACATTTTTACAAACGAAAACACCATACGGGCAATTAAGGATAAACTACAATCATCTCTACAAGGGGAGTCATCGGAATTACTATGTTCAAAACTAATGAACATAAAACAACAATCAAAATCGGCTACAAGCTATGCAGAGGAGATATAACAAATCGCGAAAAAAAACTAGATGGAGCCTATATAAGAGAAGGCTACCCCCAGGATATTGTTGAGAAATTAACAAGACAAAATGTAACAAAGGCCATTTCTAGAAACGCTGCAAGTGATGAGGTAAAACTCATCATTAAAACAGGGAACTTCATGACCCTTAATGGGGTCATTTCTAAATTCATAGAAGCCAGCACTGAATCATCAATTTCAAATTCTTCAGTAATTTATTTTAAGCGTCGTGGTTCTGGTAATCAGAACTACAGAAACAGTGGATTCAATAACCGTGGACGTGGACAAGAATGGCGTCGAAACAATAACGCTAGAAATTATAATGGCGATAACAATTTACGAAATAATAATAATAATCGTTACAATGAGCAACGTGGCGGCCGAAGCAACGGTTATAGAAGTCAATTCAACCGACAACAAAACAGAGGACGGGTAAGGTTGGCGCAGGAAGTCTCGGAAAACGAGATTTCCCTCCAAAATTCGGGGTGTCATGACCAAAATTAAATGAAAAGACAAATGTTAAATCCATAAGAAAAGTTTTCCACCTAAACCTCAATTTAAGTAGTTTTATTGAGATTAAAATATCCCTTCATAGCAATATATGTACGTTCCTTGTAGGTACTGGTGCGGACATCTCTCTAGTTCAAATTAGTTCTATCGACTCATTACACTTCAACACCGGGAATATTATACAAATATCCGGAATTGGAGAAGGAATTATTGAATCCCTAGGAGCAATTGAAATTGATTTAAAAGCGAAAAACTTTCTTATCCGTAAAGCATTTTATGTAGTTTCAGATTCGTTCCCAATACCATTTCAAGGTATATTGGGGTTAGACTTCTTGAAAACATACAATGCTACTATTCAATATGGACAAGATCCAAACTCGAATTTAAATTAACCCATTAATATTCCGATATTCGAAAGCATGGGTGACGGTACAATAACACTACCAGCTCGATATGAAGTTTTTAGAGCTATTACAATAAGCAACGAAGTCTACGATTTGGTAGTTCCAAGTCAAACATTAGAGGATGGAACATTTATAGCTGGTTGCATAGTATCAAGAAATTTTCCATACGTAAGAATCGTAAACACAAGTTCTGAAAACAAATTTTTAAACAGAATACCAATAAAATATGAGAAACTATCTGAATATGAAATCCTTAATACACCCAATGCTAATAGTAAAAGGAACCAAACAATTTTGGAAAGGTTAACAAACAAATTTCCTAAAATTGTTAAATCTGATTTGATTCAATTACGTTCAAACAATTTTTATACAAAAAAATTAAGAGTTTCTCATCATAATCCTGTATATCTTAAAAATTACCGTACGTCACACTCACAAAAGGATGAAATAATAAGGCAAGTTAAAAAACTACAGCAAGACGGAATAGTCGAACCATCGGCATCCAACTATAATAGCCTTATTATGCTCGTACCGAAGAAATCCCTGCCAAACAACCCTGAAAGACGATGATGCGTAGTAGTTGATTATCGACAGATAAAAAAAGCTCACTGAAGACAAATTTCCGTTACCCAGGATTGAGGATATTTGAGTCCAATTGGGACAAGCAAAATTATTTTGCTGTTTGGATTTAACATCTGGATTTTATCAGATCGAGTTAAACGAAAAATCTAGAGACATTACTTCCTTCCCAACATAAAATGGTTCATTTCGTTTCAACCGTTTAACATATGGTTTGAAAGTAGCTCCATACTCGTTTCAAAGAATGATGAATCTATCGTTTTCAGGTTTGTCACCTTCAAAAACTTTTATATACTTATATAGATGATGTTATTGTAACAGGATGTTCAATAAAGCACACGCTCAAGAACTTGGAAATTGTTTTCCAAAGATACAGATAAATGCACTTTTTTCAGATCTGAGGTAACATATTTGGGTCATAGATGTACTGACAAGGGTATTTTACCAGACAGTAGCAAATATGATTCAATTAAAAACTACCCCAGACCAACAAATGGAGACGAAGTTCGTCGATTCGTATCTTTCTGTAATTATTACAGACGCTTTATAACACATTTTGCATCTTACTCTGTCCATTTAACTAATCTGACTAGAAAGAAAGAACCCTATATATGGTCGGCTGACTGTGAGCAGGCCTTTCAGCACCTAAAAACGGCTCTACTTTCTCCACAAATTCTTCAATATCCAGATTTTGCCAAACTTTCTACATAACTACAGATGCGAGTAAAATCGCTTGTGGTGCAATATTATCACAGGAAAGAGATGGGATGCTGTTCCCTATAGCATATGCGTCACGTACGTGCATTTACAAACAGAGAATCAAACAAAGCCCCAATAGAGCAAGAATTAATAGCAATCCAATGGGCAATTAATCACTTTCGAATAAAATACTCAATAACATGGGTACTGAATACAACAATCAATACCTTGTGGAACTTCTCACACTTAAAAATAGAAAAGGCAACATCAGCACCTTACCACCATGAAACAGTAGGAACAGTTGAAAGATTACATCGCACATTTAACGAGTACATACGCTCATACATTCATGCAATCAGAAACGATGAGTGGATAAAATATTTTACGTATGCTTTCAGCATAACACCTTCAACAGTGCATGGATACTGCCCTTTTGCATTAATTTTTGCAAACGCAGCAAATCATAGTTCACTAATACCATACCATAAGGTGGACACCGTATATAATTTTGACACGAAGGAAGTAAAATTCCGTCTACAAACTCAAAGAATAGGACGAGACTTAATCGACAAAACGAAAATATACCAGAAGAACTGCCACGACAAGAACATTAACAATACTGACATAACACCAGGTCAGGAGGTATTCATTAGGGATCACACGTCACACAAACTAGGGCCAATTTACAAAATACCATTTAGCGTGATTGACATCTATGATAGAAATAATATATTTGTAGAGATAAAAGGGAAAATTCAAAAGATTAATAAGGGAAATATAAAATTTTTTAACGAATAACTTTTATAATTTTATCTATCCATAGCATATAAATGATAATTCGCAATAAATTAAAAAAAATATTGAATTAACTTTTTGATATTTATTGTAATCATGATTAAACAGCCAATTTATTTTTGTATAGATATTAGAAAATATTATATAAATACATGCAAAAAGGAAGAAAACATGAGAATGGAAATATATTATTACAAATGAAACTTATATACAAAATTTATTTTAACAAAAATTATTAAATAATATTGAGAAAATGTATTATTGAAAAAAGAATATATAACTGACGAAACCTCTTATCGATATCACTTGATCACTGATTTTTATAAGACCTTTCTCTTTAAAAGGGGAGGTGTAGTGAAAATACCAAATAAATGAATAATGAATGAATGACTAATAATAATAATATTTTAAACTCAAACATCTAAAGCCATTGAATGAACTACTTTGGTTCAAATACTTAATGCCAACGAACGTTACATTTTAGGTATGCACATTTATTTGATACCGTCGTTGGATCGCATTACATTAGTGGCGACTAGTCATTATGTATTTGCACTTACCCCCTAAATTCGCTTAGTTTTAAGTTTTACCATAATTATAATTATAAGTACATATCGCAAGTTAATGATTTAAAAGATTAGTTAGTAGCAAAATAACCATAAACTAATAAAGACATACAATTAAGTAAAAAACTAAACCTCCGTGTTATTTATTTAAAATTAAATACTCGGCCATTATTATTTTGTTGACCTTAAATGTATTCGTATTGTAATTTCCTCTTCTCGGAAATCAATTAAATCGCCGTACTGATCAACTGATCGTAGCGTTAGTGAACCTATATCTCTGGAGTTCACAGGTAAATAAATGAGGTTTCTAGGAATCTCAGCTAATTTATAGCCTGGAGGCACATTAATCGGAAACTCTTGCAGTGTGTGCGATTTCATATATGTATTAACAGCGATTTCAATTTCAATTCTCAAGAGATTCACCTTGAAAATATTAACTGGAAGATCTGAATAATGATCTTCGTTTGGAGTTAGGATTTTACCATTGAATCCTAAGAGTTTTCCAATTGTATTTTCGTTATTAAAATATATTGGGTTTAGAGCTATTAACTTTAACCTGCATTGTGTTGTTGTTATTGGCTTCTATATAAATTTTATTTTCTCTACTATATCGTTTGTATTCTTCCTCTATATAATCAACTATATCATTCAATTCTTAAGATCCAATTGGTATTTTCACCATTCTTTTGGAATTTTTCATAAATTTGTTTGGTTTGAAAATAACAAAACTCGGTCCAATAATTAATGAGATATAGCCAAAATACTTTTTTTGTTATATTTCCTATTCTGTTGTTTTTTATGGCCCTAACTATCCTACGGTCATTATTATGAAGCAGATCTCTTGTATGGAGTTCTACGAAGCTTTAGACTGAGCGAAGGTCCATTAACGACTAAAATATGAGCAAAAAAATTATATTCGAAATAATTTTACTTTTAATATTTGTTTTAAAGTTGCGTTGGGATTCAATCCAACAAACTGCTGGTTGGTAGTCACAAGCGCTTCTTATACACCACAGAGCAGTTGTATTTTTTATAGTAGTCTACGCGTTTAAGTACATAATATATCTTATTTATTATAAAATACTAAAACTTCATATTCTTGATGGAAATTTGTTGTTGTAAATTGGCCCTTTTTTGTCACACATCCATCCATACTGAAATGCGTTCGTGGGCACATGAACACATTGTGTGTGTATACATGTGCATTTTAAAACAGTCGGAAAGTAAAGATTTGTTGTTTTTTTTTTGTTTGTTTCTTTAAACATTTTTTGTACGTTTATTAGTATAATATTATGCATGCGTATTACAGTATTTTTTTATCGCTTATATTTTCTTTTCGTATACAAATAACCATAAATATTTTTTATATTATTTATATTAAAGAAATGTAATGGATCGTCAAGACACTATGTACGAGTAAATATACAAAATCAATGAAATTGAATTTTAGTTTTGTTTTGAAAATGTATTAATATTTAATTTTTTATGACTATTTGTGATTTCAGAAGAAAGGCAAAATTGATTCTTATATCCTGTTTTATACTTGTGTAATTTTAATTATTTTCTATATTCAGGTGCAGAGCGTACTTGCAGTATATCAGAACCCGGTATTATTATTGTATTTGTACAATGTGATAAAAAATCTTTTGACAATTAAAATGTTGTTTGGATACTTAGTAACACATAACAAAGCCTAAGAATCTCTTCCCGGCTAGAATTTGGTAAGAAATGTTTCTTTCATTCTGTAACATCAGTGAGTTAATCTTCAAAAGCACTTCAATTAATTACCTTTTCTATAAAATAAAAACAAAGTTTGATATAAGAATATAATTTGATATCAAGCTCCAAAATGTAATTAGCAATGAAACTAAAAAATTGAAAACCCCGCGAAAATAGCGCATATTCTAAAAATTGCAGCTTGAATATTGGAAATTATTCCCAAAATTTATTTTAAAAAAATCATATAATTGGCAATCGGCAGCCAAAAATCTTGAAAAAATCTCTAAAATGTCAAAAATTCTTAAAAATATGGGAACATCAGGAAAATCGTATGATTCAATATTGATTAAAAAACAGCAAAAATATAGAGTAAAAAAACTTAAAAAATATCTGTTTTTTAATGTTAATATTTGGCCACTCTGAGATTTTAGAAGTGTTGTTGACTATAAGTCTTTAGCTGATTTTGGCCTAACTCGTTCTATGTCAATAAAAAACTTTTATTACATATTTACCCAACGTTTCGTCAATTTCATGTTGACTTTTCAAGGGTGTTGTCTATTTAAAAATTAAAACTTAAATAATTACAATTTTTTCACCAAATAATATGATATTGTAAGTATATATAACATATTATTTGGTGAAAAAATCTTAATTGAATTAACGTGTTGTGTCTACCAGAAAAAAAAATTTGAGAGGTTGAAGAGGTGTTCAGGTTCACGACTTGTGATTATTTTGTGTAAAAATATTAGAGTTCTTGTTCTCATTAGATCATCAAACTGAACATTAAACATTTTCTTCGTGTAGAAGCTAATATGCTCGTTATTTCCATAAAGTTTGAGCCCATATACGTATCTAGTTATATTGTTAAAAGCTACATTAAGTCGCTTTTTATTTTGCGCGTCACAATTTGCAAAAATCTCACACGCATATCTTAAAGTGGGGACCAAGAACGTTTTTGCGAAGAATACCCTAATTATAAGTGGTGTAAAATTTTGAGTTCGCCACAAAGTACAAAGTTTCGAAAATATTATCCCACAAACGTTTGTTACGTGATCTGCCCAAGTCAGATTGCAATTAAGAATCACACCTAAATTTTTGGTAATATTCTGTGTTCGTTTATGCAGAAGGATACACTTTGATTTTTTAGGGTTAAGACTTAAAACATTATTGGTGGCCCACAAAAATACTCTGCTCAAATCTTCGTTAAGCTTCCCAACAAAATCGCTGTCCCGGCTACTTATATACATTTGAACATCGTCGGCATACATACGTATTTTGCAGTATTTTAGTTGATTAGGTAGATCATTTGCATAAATAGAAAAAAGCAAAGGATCCAGTATGGAAGGTCCACCCTTGGTGACTGGAAGAAAAGTCGAAAATCTATGAGAATTGATTTCTACATACTGTTCTCGACCACTTAGATATGAACGCACTAGCTTCAAGGCTGTTGAAGAAAAATTTACCATTTTTTCTAGTTTCTGCATTAATATGGTATGATCAACTGCGCCAAAAGCTTTGGAATGGTCGAGTAACACTAGTATCGACATATGCCCATCGTCTAATTCCTCTCTCAGATCTTCGGTAACATCAGCTAGTGCTGTTACACAGCTATGGTTGGCTCGGAAGCCAGACTGCTTTGGTGTTAAAAGCTTATGCTTACATAGCAAGTTTGTGATTTGCGTGTGGAGAAGTTTCTCAAAAGATTTTGACAGATATGGCAACACAGCAATTGGGCGGTACTCAGGTGGAGATTTAGGCAAAGGAACAATTTTTGCTTGCTTCCATCTTGTAGGATAGCTACTGGTTGTTATAATATGCTTAAATGCATATGTTATAGACGGCAGAACGTACGAAAGAATCATTTGCAGGAACATTGGATGTATAGCGTCAACTCCTATAGCTTTTGACGTGATGGATGAACAACTTTTAAGAACGTCAAATTGGGTGACACAGTCAAAACTGAATGAAATCTCAGGATTATTTTGATAATTAAGATAGTGTAAATGGTTTGCAGCTGGCATAGATGTATTAACGAAATTTGAATTAAAAGAGCCTGGATTTAATGTTGAAGTATCATCAATTGCTTTCCTCTAAGTAATTCCAATTTCCCTTATAACCCTCCAATTGCTTTGAGTGTTAATTGAGTTTGAAAATTCGTCTGCATAAAATGATATCTTGGTCTGCCTAATAGCATTGGTTGTAATTTTCCTAGCTACACGAAATATGTTATATAATTCAGTTGTTCTAAATCTTTTCTAGGGAGAATAGGTGATATCACGTTCTTCAATGAGGCGTTTTAAGCAATGATTAAACCATGGATTATGGATGTTACGTATGGTGTTAGTTTGCAACGGGACAAAAACATTATAAAGCGACTGAATTCGCTGCTCTAAAAAGTATATGTGTTCCTCTACGTTTGCCAAAAAATATATGAAATTCCAATTTGTTTTGCAGACTTCTTCCACGAGTGCTTGCTGGTTAGTGCGTTTGAAATTACGGTAACTAACCACGTTGCTCACAGGGTTCAAAAGAATATTATATGACAAAAAAATTAGATCGTGCCTAGAAAAACAGGAGGCTGATAACTGATCGTACATTCAAACATTTGACTTATTCGATACAACAAACAGGTCGATTATAGTGCTAGATGACGAAAGTGCTTCGGAGTGGTTAAGTTTACCAGAAAAAGTCCGATGGATTGCATATTTTTTTACAAAAATTTAGTTCAAGAGTAGATTGCAGTTGAAGTCACCAGCAATAACAACATCGTTGTATAAGGGCCTCAGATTTTCTATTTTAGTGTTGAAGTGGGAAAAATCTATTGACTTGTGTCGGCTTTCAAATGGCTGACATAGCGAACCTAAAGCTTCTTTAAAAATATGAACACAATTCGGGTTTTTCCTCTTCGGGTATATTTGTTTCACACAATTTATTTTAACACCTTTATGTAGCACAATTTAACTCAAACACAATTTATTAACATTCAAAATAAAAACTTAACAAAATTACTGTTTAAACAAATTCTAAAGGTTTAAGTAAAATAAAAAAAGGTGTAAAGTGGTGAAGCGATGTACGATGATTGTAGCAGCACGAAAAAACTCAGTCACCGCCAAAAAAAGAAACGACACGTCATCAAAACCAAGGCAATTAAATCCAACTAAAAAAGGGCCAACCGCAGAGCACGTTAGCGCACCCTTGACGTCAAATCACCTTCCTCCGACTTGGCATCATTCACAAGGGGTCAGAGGTGTACCAAAGATCGCCATTGCGTAAACATCCCGGCCGCCTTGCAGTACTGCAATCTAAATATAGTTAGTTCCGGTACCTACTAATAAAGGAAAAAAAAAGAATAAAATACACAAGTAGGGATAGCTATACAATAGTAGCTTTCAAATCCATTTGGCCATCAGTCATCTAAAAGTCGAAAATAAAATGATAAATTAGTATATATGTACATAAACTAAATATAAAAATTATTAGTTAAGTATCATCGGTGCTCATGTAGTAAACGAGCTGGATATGATAAATCCACAAAATGGAGAATTGAGCCAAATGTTTTCCTAAGCTTCCAACGAATAAGCCATTTCTATTCTATTTAGGTACACGTCGCAACCCAGGTTCTAAGCTTGGGTAAATAAGTGCCGTTCAAAAATGTATTTGTAACGATTTTTATGATTAGTGTCGGTTTCAATAGTATTGTTTCTTAGAGTTAATAGCTTGGCACTAGGGCAGCAATGGGCTTGAGACGAACTAGGTCTCTCGCCGTCATGACCATCGGACGAACGAGGTCCCCTGACTGAGATATGGGACGAACGAGGTCCTCTTCACTTAGGGCGGGTAGGCGAGGTGCGTTCCCGGTTGGAGCGCTTCAAATGTTTGCGTTTCTTCGAGCTTGACGAACGAGGTCTTGTGCTCGGTTTATGAATTAGCGTGTGATGCATGTCACCGAACCGCTTGCATTTCCCTGTACTCTCGCAAGTACGTCAGGTATGGTCATGACTTGGGCAACTCACAATATTTTTATATCGAAACCAAAATTCATTCCAACATGCATTCTTTCTTTGACCCGCTGCCATCGATTACTTATTGACAGTGGCGATTCGACGATTTCCGCCTCGGGTTGCGCTAAGAGTGGCCCTCCAATCGAAAAGTGGCCCGACGTTAGAATATCTATTATCAATTGACCACCACTGAGATCAAAGTGTATCGAAAGTAACACCAAAAATCAAAATAGAAAAAACTTTAAAAAGAAACCCAGTGCAAGAAATTAAAACAAAAACAACAATAAGATTGCTAAGAAGTATAAAGCGCAATTTATTCAAGAAGCATTGAAATACAAAAACAAAACTCAGTCACCGCCAAAAAAAAAGAAACGACACGTCATCAAAACCAAGGCAATTAAATCCAACAACAAGACGTACTAAGAAAGGGCCAACCGCAAAGTACGTTGGCGCACCCTTGACGTCAAATCACCTTCCTGCGACTTGGCATTCACAAGGGGTCAGAGGTGTACCAAAGATTGCCCTGGCTTAAACAACTTGTTTAGTCTGTACACAGAACCCTCGAGAAACCTTTTACCCTGAAAACACAATTCAAGTAAGAGATGCTCAACTTTGTCAACTTGATTATTTCTGCTTTTGATACTGCAGGAAAATTCACGCTTTACATAAATCGCAACACCCCCATATCCATCTTCTCTGTCATTCCTATAAAGCTTATAAGCACTCATCGAGACCATATATCAGTGATAGTTTCATCGAACCATGTTTCAGATACACAGATTAGATGTAGGCCTGAGTTTTCAAATATGTGCCGGAAGTCATCAATTTTAGGGAACAAGCTCTGGGCGTTGATATGACACATTTTTAGCTCATTTCTCTGTTTGCAAAGTATTTTTACCATATAGGCAGTGACGGCTTTGGAACTCAATCCACTATTTCCAACAATATTCATTTAAAAGTACAATGAAAATAATTAGGGCCACCGGCAACGCTATTTTACTATTGAATAATGCAACTTTTTGTTTTATTTGGTAAAGAATTTTAGAAAAGTTTAAAATAAAAAAAAAATAAAATTAAGTTATAAATAGTATAAAGAAGATAATGATGAGGAAAACTAACATTTGTTGTAACAATAAAAAAAGGACAGATATAATAAATATTGACTGTGAGAAATGTTATATTACTGTGAGAAATATGTTGAAGCTGATCCATAAGTTCAACTTGTGTTGCATATTGCCAGCTATACTTTTGGATAAATACTAACCCAGGTGAAGTGTATGCTGTTTTAATTGTCTTGGCTTTTTTTCAACATAGTGCTTCTTTAAAAATTTTGTAATTATGTATATGGCGTTAAGTCTCCATTTACATAAATAGGTTGTGTACTGTTAAACCCGGCATGCTTGAGACATAGGTTAGTTTTGTTATCACGCCTATACTTTGATATTGTCTTCAAGAAAAAAGTTTTTCTCATACGGAGAGTGAAATTTTGCGATAATAACATCATCGTTCGGCGTGTAAATTTTATTATTTTTGTAAATTTTTTTAAGTCTATATATATTTATGACTTGTGGTGTTGAGTGATTAATATTTGTACATATTGTTTTGAATACATTAAACAAATTTTTATTTTGACTACCAGGTACACCACGTATTCGAACACTACTAGCCACTGTTGAGTTTTCATGCTTATTTAGTTTTCTTTTTATTTCAGTTATTTCGTTTCTTACATTTTTTATTTCCGAGTTTTCAGATCCTAAATCATTTAGTCTGTCTTTTTTAGCACATATAGTAGTTGTTTCCAGCAATAATATTCTTTCACTCATATTGCGCAAATTCGATTGAATTAAATTTAGTCTTTTGTCTCTCACTTAGACGTTCATCTTTGTGTTCTTTAAATTTAGCTTCAAGGGTGTTTAACAATTGCTCAGTGTGTTTATCGAAACGTTTGTCCATAATTGTAACCAACTTGTAAGATTCTGTACCTGGAAAAACTTCTCTTAAGCGGTTAGGGACTGGAGTTGTTGTTTGGTTCATGCATTATGTCTTTGCTGCTTTTAATTTTGTTGGTTGTAACTTTCTTTGAGTGTTTGTTACGGGGTTTGATGAATACATTTAATGTTTTTGGTTTAAAAAATTATATGTTTGATATATTATATGTGCCAGGTAGTATTATAGTTAAATAACTTTCTTTTTAATTTTTGGTTATTTCACTTTGATGTATATAATTAATTTGTTATCCGTGTAAAGCGGGGTTAAAGTGTATTTTTTGACTCCTGAGATATGCAGTACTTTTCTTACTGATTTGTTTTATTTATTTCTTTTAGGATATTTTATTTTTGTAAAAGTGCACTAGAAACAGGTTTTATTTTTAATGTGAGTGTTGTTGGATTCAATTTGTGAGAACCAAAATTGGAGGAATTTTGGAACCACACGGGTCGTAGATTGAACGGATTTTTATCCTTTCACTGGGGGGCTGATTTATATCGCCCTTAGTTTATTTTTCAGACGGTAGCTAAGGGGGTCACCCCGATAAAAGAGCCAGGTAAAGGGTTTAACAAAGAACAGCCAATGGCAAGACAATACAAAACCACGTATGAAAAAACTACAGCAACATGCTCTCATCGACCACACACGCAAGAGATCGGCAGTAACGAGTCGAGCTGCAAAGCAACAAACACCTTTGTAGTCTGATGAAGCTATAAAAGGCTGACGATAAATAGAATCGCTCTCTTTTCCCGCGAACATTCAAAGTGGTAAGACCAGTGCAACGTAGTGTGAAAGCGTAGAGGTGAAACAAATAAAAAAATATATATAAATAACATTAATGAATTAAATACAAAAAAAAGGAATTTTTTTTAACAAGTGAACAGTGGTGCAAATGGCTGCAATTACAACGAGCAGTGCAAAGGGGAAAACATAATAATTCAGTTAACACCAATTCCTCGTTATTTAAAATTTAGTTAGAGGCAAGGAGGGTTTTTATCCACATTGTTGTGACAAGATTCTTATCTAGTCGTAGGGCACTGGCTCAGGGTGAAGTTTTAGAGGACTTCCAGAGGTTTTTACCCGGAGTAACAGACAGGAGACTCCCAGAGGTAATCACCCGGAGTGGAAGAGGTGTTGGATTTTCATCCGGTACATAAGTTAGTAGATTTATGAGTATATTTACAGCCACGTATCACCACGGCCATCCAGCTGACCAATAAGTTAAAGTTGTTTAATCGTCAATTAAAAATAAAATAAATCAGCACAAATATAGGAAGCACAAGAGGTGTTTAATTGTGAAAGCTTATGTAAGAGGACCTTGCACATCGCTGAACTATCCCAGCTTCAAACCCGGATAAACCGGAGGTCCGTTACGTATTTATAATTTTTGGTTTGTAGTTTTGTTTTTGCCAAAAACTTTTTAATGTGTTAATCCAAAGAGATATTTATGTTATTCAACTGTTGTTCTAGTTGTAGAAATTTCTTTTCCCTTTTACTTTTATTTTATTTGGTTTATTGCTGAGTTAATTAACTATTGTATATTAATAAGTTTTTAACTAAAAACCACTGATGATAGTGCATAAGGTTTTGTTTAAAAGTTATCGCGAAAAATAATAAATTATTTATTGTGATATAAAATATAAACTGCGGAGCTATCAAAAAACACGTCCGATCTCATTCAGTTGTTGTATTGCGATTCCAATTCCAAGTGTTGGTCCATATTTTGTTGTTACCCGTGATATATTTTGAATAGGATATTTAACCGTTATATCCAGATTCTTAATGTGAATTAAGGACTTACTCTTCAGGGACTTAAATTTTACTGTTAGATTTTTCGAATAGTTTCACATTATAAAATGGTTTAATCTTTTTAATTAAAATCAATAAAAATTAACAAGTAAAATAAAATTGCATTATTAATATAAAATATAAAACATAAAACAAAATTACTACGAGTACAACAATACCAAAGCGAAACCATCACATAGATACATACAAACCCACTCACACACACCACGCGATGACGTCAGTGCTGTCGACACACCTAAAACATACAACAATACACACATTATCTGACAGCATAATATTTATATACCTCCATACCAACAGCAATGTACACACTAAAGTACACAGCACACACAAACGCCATGCGATGACGTCAGTGATGAAGAAACACCTAAAAATGAGATACACACACATTCTCTGCCAACAAAATATTTCTCTGCCACCATACCAACAGCAATTTACACGGTAAAGTAAAACATACATTCACGCACATGCACACACGCATATACAAACACACACACAAAATCTTTCACATAGACACATAAAAAACTATAGGGTGGCAGCATTGGTTTTCTAAAAGGTAATGGGCATCTGGCAGCGCAGCCGCGCGTGTCTCAGCTCCCCATTACCCATATACTCGCAACAATAGGAATATCAACTATTTAATTGTATTATTCAACAAATTAGAATACGAAAAGTACAACTCATTAATTTCTTACAAGTTAAATCAATTTCGGTTAGTACGAAATTCCATCTCTGATGATTAATTATTCCAAATATTTCGTACTCGCTCGCTTTTTCTAGAGCCATTGGCTGCTAAAATCAACATACATATTTTAAATTTTTGTTTATTTTGTTTTTGTCTTTTGTAGTTGACTTTTTAGTATGCAACCACCCGTGACAATGTAAACATGGACTTATGACGGGTGCATGGTAGAATAATACAGGTAGTAGCGAATCGTTAACGGACTGTTTTTGGGTTCGCAGCTGTCAAGATTTTATTACATACTAAAAAAGCACACTTTAACATTTGTATCAAATGCAAATAAGAAAAATTCTTTATAGAACAGAAAATGCAACCAAACACACATGCGAATATAAAATTTTTTGCCATTTATATTTGATGATTTTTGACAGTTTTGAACCTAAAGGCAGTTGTTGTAGCTTCGACACTACATGGATAGGTGCCTTCGTTTTTAACCCTCGGAGGTATAACCAGGTCTGTGCAGACCTTTTGCATATAAAAGTGTTTATAACTTTATTGTTTTTCGTGTTAGAGACAAATCATTCTATGACTTCTTGGAGCAACATTCTCCGGATATAATGAGCAAGAAATCAGACCGATTGTGTGTCCAGGTTCGGCTTAATCCACGTTTACAAATATTTTGGTTCAAACGTCGTAAGTAGGTCTGTGCAGACCTATAAATAATTTGAATGGAATAAAGGGAGAGGGCACGTAATTAAACCCGTTTTTGAGTGAGATTTTGTGGGAAACATGTGCATAAAATGTACATAATGAATATATCGCAAGCAAAATATTAGTATATCAGCAGAATTTAACGTCTAAACGTCTACATCTTTCTGAAGTGAATTCAATTTTAATTTTCCAAAAGTATAAAAACTGAATATGTACATGCCGATAATTTGTTTTCGTCATATAATTTGGCCATGATTTTGATGACAAAATGGTTGAAGTATGCACGAACTATGTAAAAAAAACAGAGCCAGCATACCGAAGGAGATGTTGGTTCCCTAAAGTGAGGTAGTCAGCACTACAATAATGTCGTACTAAATTGTATGTATTTCCTTCCAAAAAAAGAAAAAAGCAGTTGTTCTCGTCTCAACGGAGCATTATAATTCCGCCGTAGACTCATCGAAACCATCGCAGAAGGTATTTCGAATATTGGATTACAATAAGTAGAAGTACGGAGTGCACACCATGGATTAGATGGTTGGTGGTTACACTTGTAAACGACCCACAAACCGATGGGCGTTAGCCTTGTTTTTCAATATCATTTGGCATGTCCATCTCTGATGATTAATTATTCCAAATATTCCATACTCTATCGCTTTTTCCAGAGTCATTGGCTGCTAAGATCAACCTATTTCAAGTTTTTTGTTTACTTTCTTTTTGTCTTTTTTGGTTGACTTTTTTAGTATTCATCCACCCGTGACAATGTAAACATGGAGTTGTGACGGGTGCCTCCGTTTTTAATAATTAATGTTTAATCTTAATTAGTTGAACTGTTTAGCTTTATATTGAAATTAATTGTTTGGCTTGAGTTCAAATCTGAGATTATCCATTTCGTTTATATTCAAAGAAATTTGTTGGATAAATTCATTACTTTATTAAGAGAGAAATTCATTACTTTATTAAAAGAATACTATTTAGAACTATTTATTATTCATCAGACTAGCAGGACGGATCAGTACTGATTTTGAAGTCACTATACAAGCTTATCAGGGTTCTTGTTCGATTTGATCACTTTTGACGGTGGATACTAGTGACTACAAATGTCAACTATTTAACCGTCTTATTTAACAAAGTAGAATACTACAACTTATTCATTTCTTACAAGTTAAATCAATTTCGATTAGTGCGATATTACATCTCTGATGATTAGTTATTCCAAATATTCCATCCTCTCTCGCTTTTTCCAGAGTCATTGGCTGCTAAGATCAACCTATTTTAAATTTTTTGTTTACTTTGTTTTTGTCTTTTGTTGTTGACTTTATTAGTATTCAACCACCCGTGACAATGTAAACATGAAGTTTATTACGGCTGCCTTCGTTTTTAATAATTAATATTTATACGTAATTTTTGAACTGTTTAAGGTTTATAGTGAAATGAAATTTTTGGCTTGAATTCAAATCTGAGTTTACCTATTTCTTCTTAATTTTTAAGAAATTGTTTTTAGATAAATTCATTATTTTATTAAGAGAGTACTTTTATTTGAAACAATTTATTCATCAGACCAGTAGAACGGATCAGTACTGATTTCGAGGTCGCCACAGCATCTCACCAGCGTTCTTTTTTAAATTTTACCACTTTTGACGGTGGATACTACTGACTAGAAATATCAACTATTTAACCGTATTATTTAACAAATTAGATTAGGAAAAGTACAACTTATTCATTTCTTACAAGTTAAATCAATTTCGGTTAGTACGAAATTCCATCATATCAATAAATAAATCAAATATTATTTATGTTCGTTTGTTTCCTTTCAAAAATAATCTTATAACAAAATCCAATACCAGATCAGGCCTGTTGTAATACAAAAATTCCAAAGCATCTGATACGTGATATTGCTAATATAATTATAATATTTTTAATTATATAATATATATCGATAATATAATATAATCGACCACAATACACATCCAGTTGTGCGTTGTCGGTATGGGAAGTGATGTACAGACAGAAATTCTCACAGACGGACATATAAAATCACTTCGGATAAGTGTCGGGGCTGATATTCAATAGAGCCTTGACTGACATTCCAATCAGGCATGTGAAAACTTATAAAAAAAAAAATAGCAATTAAATTTTTTTTAAACCGCTTAATTCACAACACAAATTTTATGAAACCTTCTAAACCAAACAACCATCCAAGGATGGAAAACGCATTCCCATAATTCAAATACTTAATCACCTAACAAAAAATATTTTTAACGATCACGTTTGCCAGCCAGGAATGCACATTCATTTGTATGAAAAACGTGGTCGAAAAGGAACATAAACATACTACTTGTATGAAAACAAGAAAAATGCTAAAAAAAACCAAATTAAATGGTAAAAAATTGTTCACTTCATCAACTAGAGCTGCAACAAAAATACTAAAGAAAGAAAAACCTCTTGATATTAAATCTGCCATTAGAATTGCACGTGAGACTATCAACAAATCATTAAAAGGAAGAAAATCACGTTATAATATCACGCATAATAAATGTTCCAAAAATTTGTGTTTTTTACCCCCAATACCGATTCTAACTGCTCTAGGTGCAATAGGCAGTCTAGCCACTGGAGGTGCTGATACAGCGAAGGCTGTAAATGCAACAAAGAATGCAAAAGATCAACTTGATGAAGCAACTATACATAATAGAGCGGTGGAATCTATAGCAGTTGCAAAGCGATATGGCTTAGTTTAAGGAACAAACAAAAAACTCTTAAAAATGCTAGCCAACAGAACACTATCAGATGTTGATCTAATAAATTTCTCTATAAATATTCCTTATTTTAAAAAAGTTTTTATGTTTCACTCACTACAAAAACGATCAATGAAAATAGAATGTGGAATAATCAATTTAGATTCATCAACAGGTCCTGGTACACATTGGGTAGCATATTATAAAAACATCAATGAAAAAGAGTATTTCGTCAGTTTTGGAATCTTACAGCCCAGACAGACGTAAGATTTGTATACTACAATAGTACGCTATACTATATGTGTCCTAAGCTAAACTACAATTAAACCATCGAACAAAATGGTATAAAGATGGTTCGTATACTATGAAAATGTATGTAGTATAAATGTGTTATCTCATTAAACACAGCTTTTGGGGTGTTCAATAAGAACTGTGGCGACCCAGTCAACTGTTAGCTATAGCCACATTAACAAGGTAGTAATAACACTACATCAGCTGAATAGCCTAAGTCCATCGAAATTGTTTGAAATTCGTGCATGTTGATTATTTATTCATATTATGCTTTATTTGGTACTATCAAATATCGTATTCAGTTTTATATTGCGCTTGACAATTTCTTCAAGATTCAACTGTACCGACAGTGCGTATAAAAACCCGTAGTATGTGTACCATGGTATGTAAACCATGTGTCTGTCAGGGGTATTACAACTTCCTTCGGAAGTAATCAAATATCTTGCTACAAATATAAAATACAATTACAATCAATATTGAAATTTTAATACATTTACCTGTGGTCATTTATGTCTTAAATTTCTTTATGAAATAACTGAGAAAGATTAAATGAAAACACAGTCATATACATATATTTTCCAAAACTCTTTAATGAATTGTTATTTATAATTGAATATACAGAATTAATTTATTTTATTGCCAAATGCGATATTGATTATTTTTAATTAAAAATTCCTCCACCTCACTCACAAGAATAATGTTTCGCTCTCTTTCTTTACATAGTTGAAATGATCCCCTCTAGATATCCTTTATTTCTTCACCTGGTTAAGTGTTGCATTTTCTAGGCAGAAACATTATGCTGTTTTCCAATTAAATTTTTAGTGTTGGTCCGTATTTTTTTGTTACCAGTGTTATATTTTAAATAGGATATTTAGTTGTTATATCCAGATAATTTATGTGCATTAAGGTTTTGCTCTTCAGGGAATTAAATTTTGCCGTTAGATTTTTCGCGGAGTCCAATTTTTTTGAGATCTTATCGCTTTGAATCTTTAATTGTAATTGAACTTAATACTTTCAAGAAGTCTGACCAAAAATATTGATGGTGAAATAGTGAATAAGTGGGGGATATTAATAATGAGAAAGGGATATAGAGAGAGATATGATAATATATTAGTATGTATTATTCCTTTCTTATAATAATATGAAAGTGGTATAAGAGGGAGAAGGAAATAATACATAATTTAAGAAATTTTTTAGTTAAATATTTAAGAAAAATTATCAGTATCGACGATTCCTTTGAAAAAGTAAGCAGAAACAAAATTATTACGGATATTAATAAAATGAGTCAAATAAGAAGGAATCTAAATAAATTCATATCAGATTTTGATACCTTCAGACTATACGACCATTGCGAAATGAAAAAATTTTTCAAAAATATGCTGGACGAGAATGAAGAATATGATGTAATGGATGATGAAGATAATACAGAAAGACATTTTAAATGCTGTCCGTGGTACGATCCGAACTGTGAAGGAGGACCAGACATACTTGTAGGTATTCTATATACTTTTTACGGAAAGCAATAGTAGAAAACTTAATAGTTTCATATTACGAATGTTTCAGTCTTTATAATTAAAATCAATAAAAATTAATAAATAAAATAAAATTGTATTATTAATATAAAATATTCTCTATCTTGTATTATTTTTCAAAAAGATAATTGGAACTCATATTTTCCTTGAGAAAATAGCAGAAATTTGTGTTATCAGATCGTCTAAAAAAAGCAATTTTATATTGTGAAATTAAAATTCCTTTCTCAAGAAATAAACAAATAAAATCAAGATTGTGCATGATTTAACATGATCAGAAATATTTTGGATCCACTTGTACACTTGTGATATTCAAATTTATGTTTATATAAACAAACATAATTTGTTACGATCTCTGAAATATAATTCTACAACACAAAAATTTACTTTATATACCACCAACGAACCTGGGAAATAATATTTATAAATGTAAGAAAGTGAATATTTATTAGGAAATTCGGTTTATTTTATGTAAAATGTTTAATAAAAATGCATAACATATTGCATAATTAACTTTTGTTTACGGAATTACTTTAAGATTAATATTTAAATAAGAATGTTAAATACAGAGATTTAATACAATTTAGCTTTCAATCAAATAATATTAAATCAGTTTTTGATCAACTTTAAACGACTTCAAATTACAACGAATTGTGTTTTAGACGGCTACTTGCTGACCACTAATCATGAACAACTAAACTACAAAGGTTAAAATTCAATAAATGCTCTCTTATTGTAACGGCTTTTGCATTCCTTTATGTGTATGCTTAACCCTCCACAATCGGCCATCCTGTTCTTCATTTGTGCCGGATGATAGCAAGTCTTCTTCGTTTACATTAGAATATATCCACATCGTGTCATCGGAACTCGAGCTCTTCTGGTTTGCGCGCCCTCGAAATTACCAACTCTGACAACGTCATACCTCCCTTTCTTTTCACCTTTGTAACTCTCTGTTCGGCCAAAATACAAAGTATTGATGTTTAATTACAGCCAATGAACATTTATTTAAATTCAAATTTATTATTGTAAATATTCATATTGTTTTGGTTTGATTTAACTTAAACGGTTAAACAATACATTCATTTAAACATATTTTTTTTAAATTATATGATTACTAAAACATTGAACTCCTTTAGTCGGTAATCTTATGTTAGTGAATTTGTAAATTCCGTTAAAAATTAATTTCTTCTTGCTTTTTGTCAACTATGAATTTTCTACAGTCAAGAATAAGTCGTTAAACAATAAACAAGTAAACATCAAAAACAAAATTCTTTTCGTTTGATTTTACCCTCTTTGTTCTTTTTTCAACAAGTTAATTTTCGCTTCAACATAAAATCAAAGTATTAATATGGATATGGGTCAATAAAATCGCTCGGCAACTTCATTCCAGCCACGAACTGCGTACGCTTAATCGCAACCAAGTCGCCCACTCTATAACCTATGTCGTCTTTACGTTTTTTATCGAATTACTTCTTTTTTTAAATCTGAGCTTTCTCCATTTGCTGTTTTACTTCTATTCGGATTTCTTTCCGCTGTTGGTCGAAACCCTAGAGCATTTAATCTTGCAATAACTTAAGCAAATCATCGCTTCTACTATTTTGCATTTTAACCCCAAACAAAACTTCGAAAGGAGTAAAACTTGTTGAGCAGTGCACATTCGAATTAATTGCGCTTTGCACTCTGCCCACATATCTATACCACTTCGATGGTTCCTCAGCTGATAATTTCGTAATTACTGATAAAACCGCTCTGTTTACTCGTTCTATTTGGCCATTGCTTCGGGAAACGCCTGTGGTTGTTAATATGTGCTGAATACTGTTGTTCTCTTAATACTGTTCAATGTTCTCGCCGTAAATGCCGTGCCTCTATCACTAATAATACGCCCTGGTTGACCAAATATTTCTGACCACATCTGCAGTTTTTTACTACATTCTTCACTGTTCGTTGTTTTTGGTTCGAAAAAGCCGGACAAATTTGGAGAACGTCTGTCATGGCGAAAATATATTTATATTGTTTAGATGTTGCGCCCATTGGACCAAGGTGGTCAACATGAAGTGTGTCTAATGGACTTTTCCAATACAATTTAAATAGCCTTCTTCAGTGTTCATGTGTGTTTCCATGTATCCGCCACTGTTTAGGTGGCTCGGTTGAATGTGATTTCAAATTTGTATTTATACAAATAATGTCTAGAAAAAGGATACAAGAGTTATTTGTATTATTATTTGTTTTTACAGTAAACACTGCCGCTGTTCTGCCGTGTAAGTTGAAATTAATTGGTGTTAAAATTTTCCCTTGTTGCTTTGTTATCTCATGTCCAATTCTTTCTGACTAAAAATGTTACGAACTTTAGCCAAAAATAATAATCACTTTGGATTAAAGAAACCATTAACAACAAAATTGTTCGAAAATAATCACATTAAATTAAATAGCCTTCTTTTTTGCCAAGTTTTTTGTTATAAATGGCGGACGCAATTGCTAATAAACTGTTGTACTTTATGTTCGACATGAGAGATATAAAAGTTTTGCTGTATTAAATAGTTTTTTTGCAATGCAAAGTGGCCAACTTCCATACTTTTCGGCACGACTTTGGACTGTTTTGTATATTAAATCGCCTTTTCGTTTATAATCGCCGTATGGCCTTTCTTTTAAAATTTCGCTAATAACTGTTATATACTCGTCTTTTCGTTGTGCTGCTTTAAATCTTGCTGTCAGTTCTGTAGAAATAGTATAAACTTTCAACGGATAACGGCTCAGACAATCTACATGTTTAATACGGCTACTTTGTCGATGTTATATTGTAAAACTGTAATCTTGCAAAAATAAAATCCACTGTGCTACTTGCCGAGGTACGTCTTGTTTAGTAGTTGTTTGCATGAATGAGTTGCAGTCTGTTATAAATTTGAACTTTATTCACAGCAAACAATGACGAAATTTTTGCAATGCTAGATATGCCGCCTTAACTTCAAAAACATAACTGTGCTGTTTTTCTTCTGCAGGTGACCAGTGACCTTCAATCTACTGTAACAACGGGCAGCGAAACCGTCTTTGAGGCGTCTGTATGCACTTCAGTTTCAGCATAACGTCAACAAATTTTTAAAACAGGTTCTCCAATTAGCGCTCCTTTCAATATATCTACATCCAGTCTTTCTTTTTCACCGATTCGAAATAATACATTTTTTCTTGAAAGATTTGTGAGCTGTTAGCTATTAAAACATAATTTTCGATAAATTTTCGAAAATATCCCGTCAACCTTAAAAACGATTGAACTGCTTTTACATCATTCGTCATTGAAAATTGTTCAACGGCTATAGTTTTTTCTTTGCCCGTCCATAAATTTCCGCTTTCAATTGTATAACAAGGAAGTCTATTCTTGTTTTCCACTTAATTTTCAACCCATACCGCGCAGCCACTTTAAGTACTTTTTCCAGCTTTCCAAGGTTTTTTCAACATTGCTACTATAAATTATAATATCATGCATCTAAAGCTCCATGAAGTTATCATTAATTAGTGGTTGAAAAATGAAATTTACAAATCTTATAAGCACAGCGGGTGAATTACATATCCCGAAAGGTGCAAAATTAAATTCAAACGTACCTTCTTTGGTTAATTGGAACATAGAAAAAACCATTTTCCAAATCAATTACTAAAAATATTTTGCAGCCTGCAGTTTTTCCAAGATATCATCTATAAGCGGCACTGGGAACAACCCTCTCATCACCATACTATTTAATTTTCTAAAGTGAATGCACAGTCTGGATCTTCCATCTTTCTCTTTTACCACTACCGCTCTGCTAGCATTATCCGATATGGACCGTCTAACAATGCCTTTCCGTTAGCCAAATTTCAACATGCTGCTTAACGACTTCTTCCTGCTCTGGTGGCAAACGGCTTAGGAGTTGCCGAAATGGCCTATAATTGTCTGGAATGATTTTCATTTCTATTGGGCACTTCAAATCTTTTTTTATCGAACTATAATTATCAGTTATTTGTTCTACTTTTCCACGATGTATATCGCAAATGTCAATTTCGTTTTTTTCTTCAACTATATTGTAAACCAACAGCTGATCTTCTTTAGTGTCAACAAAGGTGTAAGCATCTTCATTTAAAGTCATGGTGATTTTCTTAATAAAGTCATAACCCAGCAAGCAATCATATTCCAATTTATTATCTGGTATTACCAGAAACTTGTGCAACGTGTTTATGCCATCAACTTCTATTTGCGCTTCAATAATCTCAGACGGTTTAACAGAGCCACTACCAAAACCATGAAGAGTTGAATAGTCCTTTTCAGCATATTAATATTTAATCTTTGACATTTATTGCTTTACAATCTGATCTTTTATGATATGAAGAGCTGCAATTATAGCAATGTTCTTTCTTTCTCACATCTCCATTATTTATCACTTTTTGTGCGCCACGAATATTTGTTGGCTGATTATATTGCGTAGATGAAATTTGTTCTGCTATTTCGTAACTCTCGCGCAATTCTCTAAAAGTTTTTGCATTGTATAATGCATATTTCAGCTCGTTTTTGATTTTTACGCCGTCGACTATGTACTGTATTGTTGCTTTTTCTTCAACATTACCCAGCGAAGCGACTTTTTTCATAGTCAACGTGTACTCACAAAATGTTTCGTTTTCTGCTTTTTTGTTTGTGTTTAACTTCTTGTGTATTTCGCTGCTATCGTAGTCTTTCTTAAATTCGTTTGTCATTATTTCTTTCAAATGCTCTTAGTTGCTTACTGTTACTGCGAGTTAGGTTAGATATTATATGGAGACTGGGGAAACCAAATTGAAGTCGTCTGAGCTAGCAAACAAATCAAGTGCTTTTGATATATTTGCTCCAAAGCAAGGACAATTAAAATCCCAATAAGAAATAAAACAAAACTGGGCTCTTTTTCTTTTTTTTTCTTTTCATTGTGTTAGTGAACAGGATGTTTTGAAGGCACTTGATAAGGTTAAGTCTAAGTCTGTTGGTGTTGATAATGTTACGATCCAATTCTTGAAATTGATATATCCCCATATTTCCCACGTTATTCTGCATCTAATTAATACTATCTTAACTACATCAATTTTTCCTTACTGCTGGAAGACCGCCAGAGTAGTACCTTTACCGAAAACTAGGAATGTTACTTGTCCAGCTGATTTGAGGCCTATCTCTATATTGCCTTCGTTGTCAAAAGTGGTTGAACATATTATAAAGGATCAGATACTTTTCTCCGTTGGGAGCAAAATTGCTGATTCCCAATATGCGTTTAGAAGGGGTTATAATACTACATCGCTATTGGTGAGTTTAACGGATAACATTAGAAGCTGCGGTAATAATAAAAAATTATGCATGTTGGTATCTTTGGATCTCACTAAGGCTTTTAATTCGATATGTTTTTCTACCATGGTTACTGTACTTAGGGAAACATTTAATTTCTCTAGATCTGCATGTAGGCTTATTATGTCTTACCTATCAGACAGAACACAATTTGTGGATATTCTTGGTAAATGTTCGGGTATATTATCACTTGAGTCTGGAGTTCCACAAGGATCAGTCTTGGGTCCATTGTTATTCCTACTGTACATCAATGAGCTGCCAGGTGCCATTAGATCTAATATATGCACACCTTTTTTGTTTGCTGATGATATTTTACTTTTGTTTGCCTCGGATCGAAACTTTCCTGATGTCTTGAAGGCTAATATCGATTATACTCTTGATGTAGTTTCAAGGTGGCTGAGTGTGAACTCATTTTCGGTTAATCCTTCTAAATCTAAGGCCATGATGTTTGGTCCACTTGTTGACCGATTTCCCCCTTTTGATGTGTTCGTCTGTAATTCTCGTATTGAGTTTGTTAGTCAGCATAAATGCCTAGGTGTTATAATTGACAGTGGATTAAGTTTTGATGCACATTGTGATCTTATACACCGTAGAATAGCCAGTACTCTACGTAGAATTTATTCTATGAGAATTTTTCTACCTGCTGAAGTAAAGAGACGAATAGCACATTCTCTAATGATGCCACATGTTCTGTATGGTTTGGAAGTTGTTTCTGGCTCGATTGCGAAGAATTTGAAAATATTACGATATGCGACCAATTCTGTTAGGTTCGTCTTTAATGTACGACGACGTGAACATGTCTCTGAATTTGTTAAAAACTTTCTAGGATGCTCCTTTAATCAATTTGTAAGCCTTCGTAATTTGGTCTTCTTCCATCGCATTATTAAAAGTGGAGTACCTTCCATGTTAAGTAATATGTTTATCTTCTCTCGGTCATCTAGAAATAAACAAGTACTAATACCTAAAATAAATTGCTCTCTATTTGAAAGGTCATTTGCTGTGAGAGTGGCGCGCTGTTGGAACTTTCTTCCTTATGAATTACGTATTTTTTCCCATAGCAATAATGTTTTTCGCCTTAAACTATTAACGCATTTCCAGTGAATGAATGTATGTTATTTTAACTTGAATTATTCAATTGGATGGATCTTACTCCATATGATCTTAGTGGATGGTTTTACCATATCTGGACACTTACCGTATTCCTTATAATTAAATGAAAAATAAATCTTAAATGGCTGGGGAGCCCTTAAATGGTTGTGACATGTATAATTAATAATATATATACATATATATTTAATATATTTTTTTATACAGTTATTATATAAATATATTCTTATTATCTGTATTTACTCAGAACATATCAATACTTTGTAATACATTTTTTTGGCCTGAATGGCTTAGTATTACTATACATGAAATAAATAAATAAATAAATAAAACGAACAATTGACTAGGATTTTGAATGATAGGAAATTTTATTCAGGAGTGGATTTATTCAGTATTAAATTACCTTCTATAGCGGTTGCCAAAAACTAAGTGACTCAGGTTTTTAGTAGTACAAAAAGGGAAACAGCATTTGACAATTATAATTTTGTGACCATATAAGTTAGGCATTATGTACAAGTGGGATAGAATGATTATTATAATATTTAGCTCATATATATAATGGAGGGAAAGTATCCTACTCATGGTATCTTTAAAGCCAAAAGATGCACTCATACTTTTGGTGTTAACATTACCGCCCACCTTCCAGGATTTGTGCAAGACAAAAGTAGTTATAACTATGATCAAAAAATCCTGTCCCCCAAATACTTAAGTGCTAAAGTATATTTAATGTTAGATACTTATGTATAGGTATATTATTAAGAACAATGTTAATAAAGAAAAAGGATTTTGAGTTCATTAATTTTAATTACAAATAAAACTCAATAAAAATAGTTCAAGAAATATTCAGAATTCAAAAAAACCTATCTTACTTATAATTACGATTGGCATTCGTTTTGAAATTTGCTTGTTATAATGTCATATGTGCATTTCATTAATAATTTTTTTTTTCTAAAGTACATGGACCATAAACGGTCCACCCGAATAGAGTACTTTGAGTTGTTAGAAAGCCAACTCTGGAAATGACTCCATGACACATAATTTTTGGATATAGATCTACTCCTATCACAATATCTATAAGAGATGATTCATAAAATTTAGAATCTGCTAAGAATAAATCTTTAAAGTGCTTTTTATATGATTCTGGAAGTGACTGGATCGGAGTGCGAATCGTAATGCGATTATCTACTCTGAATGTACCCTCTACCTTAGAAGAGGAATCAAATCTCGATTTAAGAAGGATTGGGCATATGGTTTCCTCTCGCAAAGTGAATGCCGTTAAGTTCAACTTGTCTACGAGCGCTTTCGAAACGCGATTTACTGCAGATCCGGAATCCAACAAACAACGTTCGTGCGAAGTTGTAGACCAAATCTTGACGAGGACTGTTGGGAGCAATACAGGTGTTCTGTTGTATGATTGCAGTGAGGGAGGTAGATGTTGAACCGGACGTGGAGGACTTTTCCTTTTTAGGATTTGATGCAGAAAGCTCTCGCTTCCTAGACGAGGTTGAAGGTTTTGGTTGAGGTGCGGGAGATCGTGAGCGAGATTGGTACCGTGTATTAAGGATATCGTTTACCAGCCTAGGGTGTACATGAAGCAAAGTATGATGGAACTTATGACAGTGCTTACATCCCTGCGTGGAGAAGCACTTCCCTTGAGAGTGTCTGTGCGCCAGACAGTTTGGACAGTATTTGTTCTCTTTCACTGCCTGAATGCGATCGGACATATTCATGGATATTAACTTTCGCAAGTTCGAAGAGGATTAGGCCGATTACCCAAACGGCAAGCAAATGTATTATAATGTTTCATAAACGATTTTGAAGCACGTTAATATTTCGAAGAAGTGTGCGAAAATTTTAGCTTGACGGTCTGGAAAGGATGTAGAAATGATGACCTATAATCTATGGTAGAACTATCAATTTTGCGATAGGCCTTGTGATTATGCCACGTTGAGAGTAGACGTCCGCAACTCTTACGCGTTTATCTGATCCCGGATAAGTTTTCGAAATACGACCTAATCTCCAACAATTTGGTGGGAGGTTTTAATTTTTAATTACTACTAAAGCTTCTTCATCGAGGTTGGGCTCTGGTTTTTGCCATTTTATTCTTTTAGTCATCTCCTTTAAATATTCGATTTTCCATCTATTGCAAAAGTTTTGTTGAATCAGTTTTAACCTTTGCCAACGATTTATTAATGATATCGATGAGTCATTAATTTGCGGATCAACAGGCACTAGTATCGCGCTACCTATCAGAAAATGTCCTGGGGTTAAGGCGCAAAGGTCTGTCGGATCAGAGGACATAGACGAGATGGGTCTAGAATTCAGACAGGATTCGACTTTGGATAAAACGGTAGATAATTCCTCGAACGTATATTTGTGGTTTCCAGTGATTTTTCGGAAATGGGCTTTGAAGCTTTTTACCCCCGCTTCCCATAATCCACCCATATGAGGAGCTCCTGCGGGAATGAAATGCCAGGATATATTTTGATGGGCATAATTAGTATCTATACGCTGCTGAGACGTTTGAAGAAACTCTTTTGCCAAGGCTTTGGAGGCGCCTACGAAGTTTGTGCTATTGTCTGAATGAAGGTGAAGGGGACAACCTCGTCGGGAGGAAAAACGGCTGAAAGCTCCTAAAGATGATGATGTGGACAAGTCAGAAGTTGCTTCCAAATGTATCGCTTTCGTGGAAAAAGAAACGAATATACAAACATAACCCTGTGAAATGCGGCAAAAACGCCCCGATTAGCTTTTAATGTTAAACGGACCTGTGAAATTAACCCCAGTATGTGCAAAAGGAAGTGCTATTGTACACCGCTCTGGAGGTGAACTTGCCATTATTTACCTTTGACATTGCCGTTTATAAATAACGCAAGTCTTGCATTTGTTGATGGTGGCCTTTATTAAGTTCTTGGCCTTTGGGATCCAGTATTGAGTTCTCAATAACCGTAAAACCAACTGATTGCCTCCATGGAGACTGATCTCATGCACGAATGAAACTAAGAGTCTTGAAAATTGGGATTTATAGGGTAAAATACTCGGATTCTTCTCGTTGTATGTAAGCCCAGGAGCCAATTGCAATCGCCCACAAGAGCGTATTATTCCGTTGGAGTCTAAAATTAAATTTAAATTTAAAATACTGCTATTCTTAGAAATACTTTGCTTTTCTGCAAGAGCCTTGTACTCGTCAGGAAAATATGCCTTTTGAGACACACAAATCAGTTTAGCTTGGACGGTGTTTAATTCAGAACTGGTGAGCTGTACAGTCTTCATCACGAAAGTGCTTTTGTAACGACGATGCGTCCTATGGAAAAACCGGTAAACATATGTCATCACCCGTAAAGCTCTATAAAAGGAAGAAAACCGATCCAGTAAATCCTCAAAATTTGAAAGATAAGAAAAGTGAACATGAATAGTTTTCATTTCTAGGGCTGTGTTAGGAATAACAGGTGCAACAGAATTCGGCCATTGTGACTTTCAAACCTTAAGCCACCTAGGTCCATACAACTAGAGTTCTTTGTCTGCCAACTCTTGTAGACAAATTCCACGACTGGCCATATCCGCAAGATTCGTTTCCGAACTGACACGGTTCCAATGTGAATAGTCCACAATCTGCGCAATTTTTGATACCCTGTTGGCTACAAAGGTCAACCAGCTGCATGCTGGTTTTGCTAACCGCGAAAGTACTATTTTGGAATCCGTCCAACAGTATACATTGTACTTTTCCACATCTGGTTGCGGCAAAAGATTGTCTAGCATTTCAGCTAATAGAGCTGCCCCACATAACTCCAACGGCGGAATTGACAGTGTTTTGATAGGAGCCACCTTGGTTTCAGATACAAGTAAATGGGAGTAAATAGAACTTGCATGTTCTATTCGTACGTAGATTGCTGCAGCGTATGCCTTTTCAGATGCATCGCAAAACCCATGGAACTGGAGATCAGCATGGGGATAGTAATCAATCCATCGAGGAATACGTATGGTATTGATTTTGGAATAATTGGATTGAAAGGTTCTCCACCGAGAAAGTGTAGTTGGGGCGAGAACCTCATCCCAACCAGTATCATCCATCCAAATCCGCTGCATTATTATTTTTGCTTGGACAATAAAACGTGCTAGCCAACCAGCTGGATCGAACAGCTTGGCAATTTTGGACAAAACTTCTCGTTTCGTAAAATGTGTGGATTCTATGAACGAATCTTTGGCGAAGTAGAAATTATCGGAGCACGTCTTCGCGCAGCTGCGGTCTTCCAGCTTCAAAAAATCTTCATACAGTAAATAGGCTGGTGGAAAGTCTGCGAGTAGTGAAAATCTAGCAGAATCTAGAACTTGAATAATTTCGGTTTTCGCCTGGATAGCGTCAGCTTTTGTATGCGACCCTGCAATAATATCATCAACATACATTGACTTTCGAAGGATAGAACTCGCTATTGGATGTGTATTCTGAAGATCGTCCGCTAATTGCAATAGGGTGCGGATAGCCAAATAAGGTGCACAGTTGACTCCGAAAGTCACAAATTGGCTGTTGGATTATTTCGGAATAAAATGCGCTGGAATGGAGTATGGTTAGGATTCACTAGTATTTTCCTATACATCTGTTGTATGTCAGCATTAAATACATATTGAAAGAACCGCCATTTTAAAATTAAAATTGTGAAATCGGCTTGCAACACTGGTCCCGTATGAAGTAACGAATTCAAGCTTTGTCCATTAGACGAAGGAGCAGAAGCATTAAAAACTACACGTACCTTTGTGGTTGTACTCTCAGGCTTGATGACAGCGTGATGAGGCAAATAATACGTGTTAGAAACTCTAGATGGCGAAGGAAATACCTTAAACATGTGGCCTAATTCTTCATATTCCCTGACAACATCATCATAATCACGTTTTAAATCTGGGAAGCGCGAGAGCCTAGCCTCATTTCGGAAAACCTGCGCCATTGCGCTAGTTCTAGAATGGCCTATATTCTGTGTACCCGAAATTTCTTCCTTAAAAGGTAAAGATACTATGTATCTTCCCTCAGCGTTCCTCCACGTAGTTTTAATGAATAAATCCGCAAAATTTGTCAGAAGGAGAGAGAAGTTTCTTCCTCGGAAGATCTGAATAGTCGGAAACCGGGCCTGTCAATATCCATCCGAAAATGGTTTCCTGTGCCATAAGGGAGCCACACACATTATGAATTATACCCGCGCGAACTATAGAGGGGAAAAGATCACCACCAATCAAAATATCAATCTGACTGCTCTGATACAATTTTGGATCAGCTAATGGAATTGTGGGAAGATTCGAAAAGAGAGAAGTTGAAATATTAGTCGAAGGAATGTGGGCAGCAAGTTGTGGAACTACCAGGGCATCAACTGGTAACTTGATACTAGGGCTTGATGGAGCACTCAATATAAAGGAGCATTGACGATATACTTGAGCTGAGACAGTATTATCCAACCCGGAAATTTGTGCACTTACACGCTGAGACGGAAGATTAAGTCGATTATACATACGCTCTGACAAAGGTCCCTTCTGAGCCTGAATCTATAAGGGCCCGTGATTGATATATCATATCTGAATGGCATATATACACCCAGGCCGTAACCAATAAAACCTTTTTGGAATTGGTAGCAAAGCAAGACTGGGCCCTGCTGGAAAACGAATGATCACTAGTAGGATGCGCAGCACGAGGATCTGGAAAGCAATATGGTACTGAATTGGGATTCAAGACCGAATTATTATGTTGGATAATCGTTGGAGGGGATCTTGATTGCGGAGATTCAATGTGCAAAAGAGTATTTTGTCTCTTGCTGCACTTAAAACAATTATTCTTCCTCGTACAATTTTTTAAAGTATGGGCCTTTGAGAAACAATTAAGGTACAAAACTTCTTGATCTTATTTACCCTTTGTTGTTGATTAATAGCGAGAAATTTAGGACAAACACGAATAGCATGATGCTGATGATGATGATGAGTATACATTGTACTTTTCCACATCTGGTTGCGGCAAAATATTGTCTAGCATTTCAGCTAATAGAGCTGCCCCACATAACTCCAACGGCGGAATTGACAGTGTTTTGATAGGAGCCACCTTGGTTTTAGATACTAGTAAATGGGAGTAAATAGAACTTGCATATTCTATTCGTACGTAGATTACTGTAGCGTATGCCTTTTTAGATGCATCGCAAAACCCATGGAACTGGAGATCAGCATGGGGATAGTAATCAATCCATCGAGGAATACGTATGGTATTGATTTTGGAATAATTGGATTGAAAGGTTCTCCACCGAGAGAGTGTAGTTGGGGCGAGAACCTCATCCCAACCAGTATCATCCATCCAAATCCGCTGCATTATAATTTTTGCTTGGACAATAAAGGGTGCTAGCCAACCAGCTGGATCGAACAGATTAACAATTTGGGACAAAACTTCTCGTTTCGTAAAATGTGTAGATTCTATGAACGAATTTTTGGCGAAGTAGAAATTATAGGGGCACGCATTCCACCGAATTCCTAGTGTCTTTGCGCAGCTACGGTCTTCCAGCTTCAACAAATCTTCATGCAGTAAATAGGCTGGTGGAAGGTCTGCGAGTATATCCGGAGAATTTGATGTCCACTTTCTTAGTGAAAATCCAGCAGAATCTAGAGCTTGAATAATTTCGGTTTTCGGCTGGATAGCGTCAGCTTTTGTATGCGACCCTGCAATAATATCATCAATATACATTGACTTTCGAAGGATAGAACTCGCTATTGGATGTGTATTCTAAAGGTCGTCCGCTAATTGCAATAGGGTGCGGATAGCCAAATAAGGTGCACAGTTGACTCCGAAAGTCACAAATTGGCTGTTGGATTATTTCGGAATAAAATGCGCTGGAATGGAGTATGGTTAGGATTCACTAGTATTTTCCTATACATCTGTTGTATGTCAGCATTAAATACATATTGAAAGAACCGCCATTTTAAAATTAAAATTGTGAAATCGGCTTGCAACACTGGTCCCGTATGAAGTAACGAATTCAAGCTTTGTCCATTAGACGAAGGAGCAGAAGCATTAAAAACTACACGTACCTTTGTGGTTGTACTCTCAGGCTTGATGACAGCGTGATGAGGCAAATAATACGTGTTAGAAACTCTAGATGGCGAAGGAAATACCTTAAACATGTGGCCTAATTCTTCATATTCCCTGACAACATCATCATAATCACGTTTTAAATCTGGGAAGCGCGAGAGCCTAGCCTCATTTCGGAAAACCTGCGCCATTGCGCTAGTTCTAGAATGGCCTATATTCTGTGTACCCGAAATTTCTTCCTTAAAAGGTAAAGATACTATGTATCTTCCCTCAGCGTTCCTCCACGTAGTTTTAATGAATAAATCCGCAAAATTTGTCAGAAGGAGAGAGAAGTTTCTTCCTCGGAAGATCTGAATAGTCGGAAACCGGGCCTGTCAATATCCATCCGAAAATGGTTTCCTGTGCCATAAGGGAGCCACACACATTATGAATTATACCCGCGCGAACTATAGAGGGGAAAAGATCACCACCAATCAAAATATCAATCTGACTGCTCTGATACAATTTTGGATCAGCTAACGGAATTGTGGGAAGATTCGAAAAGAGAGAAGTTGAAATATTAGTCGAAGGAATGTGGGCAGCAAGTTGTGGAACTACCAGGGCATCAACTGGTAACTTGATACTAGGGCTTGATGGAGCACTCAATATAAAGGAGCATTGACGATATACTTGAGCTGAGACAGTATTATCCAACCCGGAAATTTGTGCACTTACACGCTGAGACGAAAGATTAAGTCGATTATACATACGCTCTGACAAAGGTCCCTTCTGAGCCTGAATCTATAAGGGCCCGTGATTGATATATCATATCTGAATGGCATATATACACCCAGGCCGTAACCAATAAAACCTTTTTGGAATTGGTAGCAAAGCAAGACTGGACCCTGCTGGAAAACGAATGATCACTAGTAGGATGCGCAGCACGAGGATCTGGAAAGCAATACGGTACTGAATTGGGATTCAAGACCGAATTATTATGTTGGATAATCGTTGGAGGGGATCTTGATTGCGGAGATTCAATGTGCAAAAGAGTATTATGTCTCTTGCAGCACTTAAAACAATTATTCTTCCTCGTACAATTTTTTAAAGTATGGGCCTTTGAGAAACAATTAAGGCACAAAACTTCTTGATCTTATTTACCCTTTGTTGTTGATTCATAGCGAGAAATTTAGGACAAACACGAATAGCATGATGCACTTTCGGGCACAACTGACATTTAGGGCCACTCACATTCGCTTGAAAGCTGTGTAATTTTTTATTGGAATTCATCTTGTAACCACTCTTTAATCTTGAAACATTATCCTTTGAATTATCTGGGCCCCGAATCTCAGATACCGATTCCAATGTTCTATAACGGTTAGTGAGAAACTTATCTAAGTCGGAGCACTTAGGAATAGCCGTTTTATCCAACAGCTCCTGCTCCCATAAGGTCAGTGTACTTCCCGGAAGTCGATTTGTACAAATATATACAAATATCGGATCCCAACTCGTAACATCAATATCCTGCAAATTCAACTTGGAAGTGCACGAGTTCATATCACGTTGTAAATCCTTAAGCGCCTTACCTGACTCAGTAAGTATGGTGGGGAGGTTGAAAAGGACTTTCAGTTGGCCATTGACTAAAATTCTACGATTCTCATAACGTAACCACAATTATTTCCAAGCTAGATCGAATCCCTGATTTGTGACAGGAGCTTTCTGAACTATTTCTCTCGCCTAACCCTGTGTCTTTTGAGTCAAATAAAAAAGTTTCTGTACATTACTTGCCTTTGAATTGGAAACTACCGCATCGAACACATCGCGAAAGGTAGGCCATGCTGCATAATCACCGGTAAACATCTCTATTTGTATTGGAGGCAAATGAAGATTATGTGATGTGGATGGAAAATGAGCAGAGGATATAGGCTCTACGCTATCTATTTCCTGTGTATTTACTACCGCTGCACCTAACTCCGAAGGCAGCCTTAGGGATTCCGCCTCCTCAGCCAATTTCGTTAAACATTTACAAAAGGTGGTATAGCAGTTTCTATATTTTGCTTTAACGGATTCGGTGTTGGTTGCCCTGTCACCCTTGACTTTGGACGTTTGCTTAAGCTCTTGAGACTCTTGTTTTGTTTCGCGAAGAAACTGTTCGTATGCAGTCCGAATACGAGCCCAGTCTGACTTCAGTTCATTTTGATGAATTTCACTTGCATAAAGGGAATCTAGTGGCAAGTGACCATCCTGAATGGCAGTTGCGAATTCGATAAGATTATCGGATAGATCTATGAATTGATCCATCGACATGATTACGTGTTAATTAAATTTCTTTTATTTCCTTTTTTTTTTTGTTTAAGAAGACGAACGAATTGATAGGCTTCTCTTATTCTATAGCAGAATCTTTAAGGCAGGCACAATAAACGAAATCCGAATACGGAATAATAGAAGATAAAATTTGCCTTTGCAATTAAACGTAGCTGTGACGGATTATCACTAATATCGTGACCAGATTCTTAAAAATCTCAAATATGAATGCATAGACTTAGTTGGTATCCCCCGAAATGAATGCAGTCATTGAAATGACTGGTAAATCAATCAGCTGTTGGGATTAAGAAATTCTTATAAACGCCATTCACCTTTAAGTAAATTGGAAATAGTAAAATGTAAAATGGATAATAGGTGTGTTCACCTACGTCAAACTCGGGTGTATCATAATACTTAATATTGCGAAAATATCTCCTCTCAAACTAGAGATGCTGAATGGGAATCAACAAAAAACTTGCGTGGTAATCATAAAAATTCTCTGAACTAACACAAAATATATGCTGCAGACAATTTTAATTCGATCTAAAAATAGTATGTTGAAAAATCTTTCCTTGAAAGATGGCAAAACGAACAAAACTATTGTAACTTGTATGAAAAATTGAATTTGTTTCTCCGCACTTCCAATTAAGAAAAATTATTCCAAATTATTCCATAAAAGAGATAAAAGAGCGAGTCAGAGTTGCCATTCTGTAATTGAAGACAAAACCCGGCTTATTGAATTTTTATTTTGCCGACTGATGGAAAAGGAGAAAATTATAATAACACCGCAGATCTTTAGTTCTGTATGGAAAAAGAACCAAAAAAGGAGAAATGGAAGTACCAGAGGAGAAATTGAGAATAATATTTGATTGTAGGGGAATGTGTGATTAGGAATTTTGTCAATTTTGAAAAGGAATATCAGCTGGAATATCAATCAAATATTAAATTTTATAAATGATATGTAAAATTATAGAGACGAAACCAATTCCCATCTTCTTTTTGAAGAAGAAAAAAAGGGAGGACAAAACAATCAATTGGTGATAAACTATAAGCAGATTACGAATTGTAAAAAAAAAACAAAGAATAAATGAGTAGAAGTTCGTTGGAGAATATAGGCTCTAAGAAAGAGAGGGGAAATGTGGAATGTAGGGGAAATTATCAGAAGGGAACTGGAATAAATTTAATGTACATAACCTAGGATGATAGTGAGTGAAGAAATATTTAAACCAAGGTATACAGTCTCTATCCTTTTTTTATTTTATATAAATCCTATAAATTTTAACTAAGTTATTTAAAGGTTTCGCTTACAATTTTTCCTTCAGCATTGATAGATGGAAAATTATTTCCAATTGTGTTCTTTTAAGTTTGATTTATTTTAGGTCACTTTTTTTGTTTTATTTAATAACTGGACTTTTTTTCTTAGCAGGTATGCTATTTATGTATGTATGTACATATGTATAAATCTGCGAATTAATGCTGTCTATTTTCAACCTTTTAAATTCCTCACATATGCCTGTCTTCTTTGTTTCAAATTATTTAACTTTGGAATAAAATAAGTACCCGGGAATAAATTAGTAAAAACCGAAAATAAAGGAATAGTTGTACGAATGGAATGCACTTTTAAACTAAATTCGGATAACAAGCAAAAGACAAAACATACATTTAATACTGTAGATTATTGGAAAAATGTTGAAATGTATGTACATAAGTATGTACGTATGACCAATATGAATCCAATGTAGGTTGCCAGAGAACTTCAGCTTTAGTATTTTCCAATCCGGTTCGAAGGACCATAAATGTTACTGCGAGTTAGGTTAGATATTATAGAGACCGGGGAAACCAAATTGAAGTCGTCTGAGCTAGCAAACAAATCAAGTGCTTTTGATTTTTTGCTCCAAAGCAAGGACAATTAAAATCAAAATAAGAAATGAAACAAAACGAACAATTGATTAGGATTTTGAATGATAGGATATTTTATTCAGGAGTGGATTTATTCAGTATTAAATTACCTTCTATAGCGGTTGCCAAAAACTAAGTGACTCAGGTTTTTAGTAGTACAAAAAGGGAAACAGCATTTGACAATTATAATTTTGTGACCATATAAGTAAGGCATTATGTACAAGTGGGATAGAATGATTATTATAATATTTAGCTCATATATATAATGGAGGGAAAGTATCCTACTCATTACTCATGGTATCTTTAAAGCCAAAAGATGCACTCATACTTTTGGTGTTAACACTTACTGTTTCTGATTCTAAGAATAAGTTGGCTGTTTTTTTTACATTTTATTGCGCTTCTGTACGTATTTCTGTTTGCTGTTAAGACCATAAGCGAATGCATTCTGGTCGATTCACTATCGAAATCGGGAATAACTTTACTGAAGTTTTCGACAGTAATGTTAACTTTTTCATATTCTTTTTAGTTTTTTAAAAGCGTTCTTAATAGAAGAGATTATAATTGTTGCATTTCGTTGTCGTTTTGACTGACGTTAGCTGCTGTGTTGCCACTTGCAATTGTTATTAAATGACTTGGTATTTTTTCTCTTTCTTCACTCATGCTGCTTTTATTTTCGTTTGATTCTTGATGGAAAAGTATTTTAGCGATTTTGATTTCCAGTTCGTCTCTTTTACTCTCTTTTGTCTGCTGACCGAATGTTTCCAATTTCTTTTTTAACTGTTCTACGGTAAGTTTTCGTAGGTTTTGATTTTTAATGTAACACTGTGCTACTGCTCGTGTGAAATATACTTTTGCGACCTTCGTATGACTTATCACGTTTTTATTTTTAATAGATTTTTTATTTCTTATTAGCAAAATTGATCACGCGTTGTTTAATTTCTACTATGATTATATTCATTATAATTTTTGGCGGTTGAGCCCGCAAAATGTAAGGAAGTGAATAGTTTTATTAGGCAATTCAGTTTATTTTATTTAAAATGTTCAATAAAAATTCATAGCATATTGCATAATTAACGTGAGTTTACCGAATTAGTTTAAGATTAATATTTAAATAGGAATGTTGAATACAGAGGTTTAATACAATTTAAACGACTTCAAATTACAACGACTTGTGTTTTCGACGGCTACTTCCTGACCACTGATCATGAACAACTAAACTACAAAGCTTACAAGACAAATTCAGTAAATGCTCTCTTATTGTAACGGCTTTTGCATTTCTTTATGCCAAACAAGTTCTCACTGACACACAGAAATTTAAATACTCCTAAGAAAAGTAAAGAATGCAGTCTTTACATATGTGCAAGAACCACCGGCTTGTATGAAAAAAGTGAACACCTTTAAACATACTACTGTCAGTAATGCAAGCCTGATAAAGAAAAAGTCACAGCATTGAACCTTTTTCTTTCAATCGAAATGCTGCGGATTTAAGAACTTCTTAGATGTTGCTTGCAAAATGGACTTGTCAATTAAACACTATACACATTCTGAAGTACGTCACGAACTTACGATGCTAAATAGAAATAGTCACTAGGATATGACCAAACTGATCCTTCTGTGCAAAAAAAAAATAAAAAAAGAGTTATTTTTCTCACATTGTTGCAAAATTCTATCTTGACGCTTCAGCCTTTCTCCATTCAATGGAAATATGTATGCTGAAATAATAATGATTCACAAAACACATAAATTTTATAATTGTGTAGCTTCATGTATATAATAATAATAGTTTTAGGATTAATCTTTGAATATTTAAAAGAAAACATACATATACATAACTAAAGGAATGGCCCCTTTTAGTGAACTAATGATAAGATGAAAGTTTAAAATTAATATGTAGTGTATTCGATTTACTTACTTGTGTGACTCCAAGTAGGTACTTATGTGAAATGATATTTGTAATTTATTTTAATTTGTAATAAAACGGCAGTTTTAAATTATGATTTAAAAGTAACGCAAATACATAATTTCAGAAAAATATAAACCTGGATTTTTAGACACAGTAAATTTGCAAGCTATTGCAACAGTTAATAAAATGTTCCGGTTGTTTTTTAAGAAATGTGTGGTCTATGTCAATTGCTTGCATAAGGAAACTATTGACTATGAAAAAAGTGCTTTCGAGTGGTGCTTTTCGAAAGCATAAACTTTCAATATTGCATAACTAGTGCATTTACGTATTTACCTATATTCAATCTAGAGCTTTTTTGGCAATAAATACACAATTGCTTAAAACTATGTTTTTCTCTCAATATTTATTTATGATAAAAATTGTCTGTTTGACAGAAATTAATTTAATTACATTTCATTATACTACTTTAAAAAATTAACTAACTACGCATGCTAAAATGTTATTTTTGTAGAACAAATAACAAAAAGTTATTTATTCTTTATTATAATTTGAGTATTTGACAAAATAAATATATACATGTATGTAATACAAATAAGAAATAATAAAATTTTCTATTAAAGAATTCAAACATGCATACAAAATTTATATAATTATAATATAAAAATATGATCACGCTCACTCAAGATCCTTTTCAATTAAAACTAGAATATAATATTATGGTATTAATTACTCATTCAAATAAAAATGTATCATAATAATTTTTATTATTGCACGTTACAACTTGTAATTGTAGGATTATCATGGCACTTCGTAGTTTGTATTTTGTTCAGTTACAAAATATATAAAAAGCTCTTTTAAGAAGGCAGTTTCAATTCTAAAAAAATTTTAATCTTAGAATTGTCTGCGTTAATGGCACTTCGTTACAATCAGGAGTCTGTTTGGTGAAAATATACACCTGAAGATATATATATACATATATATTTTTTTTATAAGGTTTAGAGATTTAATTACATTATATTTATAACCTTCAAAATATGAAAAATTATTGAAAATTAATATTTGTTGGAATTAAATAAAATCTAAAAAAAGTATTTTTCATTATATGAATTAATTACTTTTAAATATAATCATATTTTAAATTGCTCAAAACAATATATTTAGTTGGTGAATCAGCTAAGCGTGTGTTAGAAACGGGTTCAAAATAGCATCTACAATGACTAGTTTTATACACATACTCTATTCCATGTTTAAATCTACATGCGGCTAAATAGACGGATTTTTAAAATTCTTAAAAAATAAGAATCTGAAATGTTTATATAAGAACGAGATCTTGGAATATTATTATTATTATTTGTTAAAAAGAGCACAAAACAATGTATTTATTTTTACATTTTATTCTATACTGTCATGAGAGTTTATGTGGAAAAATATATAAAGGCTCATTATTGTTGTTGCAGTTTTTAATTTTCTATAAATTGTACCGCTTTAAAACTGATGATTTAAAATTTAAATTATTTTAAAACGTTATGTTTTCGCGAACTTTAATATCTTTGGGCGGATTTTTACCGTTGTGGGTGTGAATGCGACATATGAGAATGTGAGGAGTGAGGCACATGCGAATGATGTGCATGGCCATGTACATATGCTTGGGAATGAGAAAGTGGGGAGGGCTGTCCGCCGCTATATGGCGACTGCATAATACTTTGGTCGATACCATAGTGCGAGGCTGTAGTTTGCGGATGTCCGAGATGAGCGTGACCATGATGACCATAAATTAATTGTCTTACTTTTGAGTCTTCATCTGCAATATTGTAACTGAGTTCGGTTTCTTCAAATCCTGTTGCTGACATTCTTTGGTCACCACCCCCTAGGCTTGGTGGATCTGGAGAGTTTAAGCATGTTTGTATTAACTGTTTTCCAGCTTCGGAAGTAATCATTGGTTGTAATTTACGCGTTGCAAATGTATATACGTGACCAGTCTCTGAAGCAACTAACAACATTACTTGAGTTCCAGTCAGTGTGGAAAGTTCATATGCCTGAAAAAAAGGTTCAAAAATTATATTTGATATAAAAGCTCAAAGTTTCACAACAGCATTTTTATAGCATGCAGTATGTTCTTAGAAACATATATTAATTGATTAATTAATATATATTTAATTCAATTCTTATATCTATTAAGAAAATCTTGTGTAAAGAATTAAAATCTGAAAATATTTCTAAATATCAGGTACGAATTTATGTATAATAGCAATACAAAAAATGTTAACGAAAATATCACCACTGGTGGGTGTAGGTGTTTACAGCTGTCTTCTTGTATTTAATATCTAATTTTTTTGTTTAATTTATAATTGTTATCTAAGATATTTATCGCTTTCAATAAGTGACTACAACTACATAAAATTTTATCTGCTTGAAAAATAGGATATCAACAGTCATCTAAAATCTATCTGTCTTTAGCATTATGGTTGAGAAAAATACCATAACATTTAAATATCACTCTGACGAGTTTCAACTTGTATTCATGAAGTTGGCTTATAACTTATGGGGAATTCATTCATATTGTTACTTTAGTGTTAATGAAGATGGCCCGATCGAAAACTATATTTCTATACATTGAATTCACTTCAATTTTAACAAAACAAATTTTGTATTTACCATTTTGGAAACATTGAAATTAGGTATGAAATTTCAGAATAGAAAATAGGATAGAAAAAATGTAACGTGAGTCACAAAGGGTTCATATCTTCTGACAAAAAAAAAAACGAAAAAATTTGTTGGCTGCAAATAAGTAGTTTTAGAATTCTATATATTCTATATTTTGTGTACTTTATTATACAAAATTCGCAAAAAATTACGAAAACACACTTTAACTTTCAAAGTTACTTCCGTATTTTGTAGAGTATGTCACAAAACTTTGTGATTAATTATTTCGCAACAAAAAAATTTTTTATATATTAATGTGAAAACGCGTACGAATGTAGCGTTCGTCACGCATATTATTATAGTATGTATTATGCGATTTCAAACTTTGTAGTTAAAATTAAATTTCATAATTGAATACAATTAAAAATTCTTAAAGAAAATATAAATTTAATTTTATTTTAAAGTTTGGAAGTGAAATTTAAAATTATGTACATATTTAAAATATTTTGATTGAAATCATTCATTTTTTAGCTCATAAGCAATCTGTGTAAAATACATATTAAGATTAAGTAAGATCTTGTACTTTAGCTTTAATAGATAATAGATTTATGCAGAAATAAAATTTTGTCAACATTTTTACGGTGAAGTCTGTTTCACATCTCTTCAAGTATTCTTCCTGGCGTTGAAGAAACTCATTCGCTTGTAGCTGAGCTGGATTGTACACACAGTATTTATCTAACCAATTTTTGCAGAATTGGAAGATCTTTTTTTTTAAACCTTAAAATTTCTAGATCTTGTTCGTCGGTGTGAATGCGAATGAAAAAACGAAAGAGAATTGCAGATGCTTTTCTTCCAAATATTCGCCAGTCGAAACTCGGACTTATACTGCTACTTTGGCTCTTTCATTCACATCAGTACATTAATAAATACCGGCACAACATTTCATGTCTTCATGACCAAATTGAAAACCACGTACCTATTAAAAATATGAAAAATCGAACATATCACGAAACAATCACGCAAAAAATCTACTCATGCACGCTCACTCACGTTAAGTTTTTTATAATCACGCTCATGCACGCTCACGTGATTGAAACAAAAAATTGCTCCCGATCATGCATGATCACGCATGATTCACGCTAATCACGTGAACGATGCTCATCTCTAGTATGTAACCTGCATGGCCATAGGCACTATGCACAGTGGTCTTTTCGTTACAAAAATCATAATTTTTGAAGTTACCAAGATATTTCTAATGGTTAAAAATCACTTGAATTTAAAATCCTTTAGCTTCAAAATAAGTGCTCCCGCTTTATGATATGCACTGGACACGGTGACAACTTCTGACCTTTCTTGTCGGAAAAATCATATCTTTTGAAATAATATTTTTAAAATTTAAAAAGCATTTAAAACACAACTTCTTGTGCTTCAAATAATATTCTCATAAGGAAGTCTAGAAAAAATAATACTCTAATATAAGATGTTAGACCAATATTATATTTTTTATTTGCACTACAGATACACACTTGTGAAATATTTTTAATATTAATGCTATATAGTGTATAATGATATTAAATTATTTAGTATATTTTCTTCAAACTAGTATAATTTTTTTGTTCGTTAGTTTTCTATAAAATATTCATTAATATTGGGAGCGATATCTAACAGACTTAACATATCGCAGCTATAATTACGTTCTTCCAAATTCTTCGAGATCTTACACGGCTCCGTGATGAAATTAGTGGGTCTGAAGAAGCCACCAACATATTGAAAAGGTCCTCATTCTGTCTAATCTGTGAAATTTTGCAAGTATTCGTGTTTCTGAAGTGTTTGTAGTCTTTGTTTTTGCTTTCATGGGCTTCTTCTGATAACTCTCCAATTGGTAAGCATTGATATTCAATTCAATTTTTAACATGAGCCAAAATCTTATATACCATAGTAGTAAGTTTCTTCTCAGGGTATATTTGAGCCAAAAGTTGGGCAGTTTTTGATGCATAATCATGAAAATTTGGGACATTTGCCATTTTCCTAAAGTTTATAACATTTAGGATAACTGCCAACCTTTTTATAATATGATTGTCGAAACCAGTAATTTGGGCTGTTACCTCATCATTTTAAAAAAATGCTCTGGACATATTACCATCATTATTATTTCCATACCCCTGCTTTGGGCAGTTTATTGTCAGTCCGAGCTTCTTAAGAAAAGCATTTTGTATAATTCTTCTTCGAGCAGATAGTTTATCTTTTGGTGTTGCGTTCTTATCAAAACATTCCCTTCTCGCGGAATTGTATATCATAGTTTTAAAATAAACTCCAAGGAGAAATTCCATATTCATAGCATTGCTCATCACTTGAAGTATAAAAATTTTGAAAGTCTTTCTGCGGCTTTTTGCAAATCGCACACTTCAAAGTTGACGAAGTATCTGTCATTACATATAAAACTTTGCCATCAATCATTATAAGACTAAATTCTAAGTTCCTTTTGAATTCATGTTTTCAAATGGTAATTAAAAATCTTCATTACAAAATTTAAAAATTAACTTGGAATAAATTTTGTTACATATGTATGTATGTCGTATTATGAATGGATATCGCTTTTTAAGGTCATTTGGGATCAAAAACTTACCGCACCGAAAAAAAAAAACAAAAAATTACATTGCTTTTTGAGTTTTTTATTTACTTATCCGAGATATTGGTTAAGGCTAACATTAATATAAAAAAACAAGTGTGCTATATTCGAATGTACCCAATCGTATATACTGTTCAGCAAAGTATTGTAATGAAAATCAACATAACAAACGCGTATTGATTGAAGTTAATTTATATTAAAAATTTAAAAATTTATTGAAATATTTTCAGAAGCTCGCTTTTTGTTCATTGAGTGACTTTAATATACGTCACACAATTACTTCGTCTTTCACCACATACTTATACATTTATGCTTACTATTAATACATAAATTTATTTTACATTGTACCAGGGTGTCAGCGTTTTTGAGTACGTTTATAAAAATTTTTATAAACAAAATATTATTTTTTTGGCTTCTCGTAACCATGGTGAAATACCGTTAATTCAGCATAATTTTAATTTCTAGTGAGCAATGAACTATTTAGTAACAAGTAAGAAAATGTACATGACCGTTGTTATGAAAAGTATTAAATTACAATAAGGAATTCCAAAGTTTACTGCAATATTCTTATTTTTATACAAGTTAAGAACTTCCTCAATAGGAGTTCTAAAAAAAATCATTTTTTTTGTTTGTTTTTCTTTTGGTCAAGTGACCGCACTTTATTAAATTTAAATTACAACTGAGTTAATACAATAATCTTCTTACAATTTATATCTTATTAATTTTATTAATTAAAAAATAATAAATGCAAAAAGTGCTTAACTATTAATTTCAATTCTATTTAATTTAGTTTCGAAATTTTGCTTATAATAATATGTCTCAATTTTCTTTTGCAATAACAAGCCATTAACCTTAGCTAATGTACTTTTAATTAGGTCAACAATATTGCTTTTATTTTCATTTTCTTATTTCATGTGCATTGCACTTTTTATTACGATAGTGTTAAATTGCATTTTTGATTTCTTAATTAGGTTGAGAATATATCTCTTGATTTTATTTTCTTATTTCGTGTACTTAGCTTTTTTATTAACAACAGTGTTAACTTACATAAGTATATCTTTAATACATTTTTATGTTCAATCTTAGTTTCATCTCTTATTTTTAGTTCTACATTTACATTTTCTATGCTTATAACTTCATAAGGAGTGTAATATCGTGCTTCATTTTTCTTTCTATTTTCTATTCTAAGATATATTCTTTTAGTTTTATTACATGATTATAATTGTCTCGTTTTCTTTATTGATTCTACAGGCTTTCTAGCATTTTGTAATGAGTTTTTTAATCTAACTCTTACACCCAATTTATACGATAATTTTTTCCATGATTTTCAAAACATGATTTTTAGTGCATGTAGGCGAAAGGGTTGGAGAAGCAAACGGGGTAAAGAAAAAATCACATTTTCAGTTCTCGGTGTTTTTTTCATATTTTTCTTTCCACACATTCGTTTTTTTGTTATGTTGCTTTATTTTATTTTTCGTTTCAATGTGGCAATACAAAAGCATTTTTGATGAAATAAGAACATTTTTGATGTTTTTATAAAAGAAAAATTTAAAACAGAAAAGTAAATAATAAAACAAGAAATATTATTACCAAAAATAATGTGAATAATATAATATTATTTTGTTTAATTATAATGACTTTTACTTGTTTTTATACAAATAAGCCATTAAAGAAGAATAACCGATTACGGACAAAAAAATCAACCCTAAGAACATGGGAAAAAATCATCGTAAGAATCTGTAAAGTTTTCGGAAGCAACTTTTAAAGAGAATTAAATATAACACATGATTTTTAAATCAGCGTATGAATTGGGTGTTAGTTCACATGCGTAATTATCTAAATTTTACATTTTATTAGTACTATTATTCATTACTTCTTCACCAGGTAAAATAACTAGTCTACCCAATATTAATTCGAATGATGCGTAATTTGAGTCGTTATGTTGTATGCCAAAGTAAAGTAATGTATCCAATCGCTCCATAAATCATCATTTACAAATGACAAAAAATATTCGTTCACATTTCTATGATTTCTTTCTATTGTACCAATTATTTCATGGTAGTACGGTGTTGATATTTTGTGTTCTATTCTTAATAAAGTACACATTTCTTGCAATAATTCGTTTATATATTCTGTACCTCTATCTGATTTCGAAGTTTCTAATATACCATATTTCAATATTAAATTTTCGCAATAGATTTGGCTTCCTTTGTTTCTAATGGTGCAGCCATCACGTATTTAGTTATCTCACATTGCATTATTATATATCTATAATTATCAGAAGGTCTCAAAGGTCCAACTGCATCGATAAGTGTAGTGGAAAAACTATTCTTTGGTGTGTCCGTAACGCATAGTGGTTCCTTGGTGTGTCTTATTTTTTTTTTTACATTGATCATACTCTAAAATATACTTTTTTACCATTGTATACATATTTTTCCATGTGTATTTTTGTTTTAATTTTATTTAGGTTTTTCTGACTCCGAACTGTCTTCCGCAGGGTGTTCTATGATACAATTCAATTAGTTTTTTATTTTTTTTTGTTCTGTTATTTTCTTTAAACTTTTCTGTACTTATTATTTTAAATATTTCGTCACTTCTTTCTAGTGTTCATTTAGAACAAAATCGTTTTGAAATTTTTTTTTTCTTCTTTTACTGTTCGAGTACAAAGTTAAATTTTCTTGCTAGCTTTATATCAATTATGGATGTACAATCACATAGCTTGAGTTGATCAGACTCATTAAGTTCTATATTACCACTTTTATTTTTCTTATGTGCACCTTCGCTTTCAGTTTTCTTGTATTTTCCTTGGTTTTTGGTTTCCTCACATTGTATCCTCTTTTTATTCATATGTCGTGTTATCACCATCGATTTTTTATAGTTTGATTAATTTTATTAGGAACCATTTCTTTTAATATATATGAGTCTAATTGTATTCTTGACAATGCGTCTGCGTTAGTATTGTTACTTCCTCTTTTTTAGATTATTTCAAAGTCATAGTCCGAAAATTTCAAAGGAATTCTCTTTAATTTAGAACTTGGATTCTTATGTTAAAATAATGCAAAATTTTATGCATCTGTTGTCAAAATTAAAGTTTTATCAAAATTTGGATATTGAAAAATCGGTGGATTTATGAAATTATGTTTTAGTGCTTCGAAAGCGGTTTGACATGGTTATGTCTAATCGAATATTGTATCTATTCTTTTTAACAGATCATTTAAACATTTTGTTATATCTGCAAATTTTTATATAAAACGTCTATAATAATTACAAAATGCTACAAATCTCCTTCATCATCTGTGTTCTTTGGTACCGGATATTTTGTTATTGCTTAAAATTTTTCTGCATCGCGTTTTGTTCCATCTGCTGTTATTAAGTTTGCAGATATACTACTTCTGATTTCAAAAAGCAGCATTTACTAGCATTAAGTTTTAAGTTGTATTGTTGGAGTCTATTAAATACTTTAATGAGATTTGTATTATGATGTTTAAGACTACATATAAAGACTATTATATCGTCCACATAAAGCTTAACTTTCGAGTCCTGATAAAGCTATTGTTAACATACGTTGAAAACTGTTCGATGATATCGTGCATACTGGTGATATCCGCTAGGTGTAATATCCGCTCTCTATGGGCGAGATGGTTGTTCGAGTTCGATCTGGTGGAAACAGCTTGTCATGTCCAAAGTCGAAAAATATTTTGCTATACCCAATATGTCAAGTATATCTTCCAAACGAGTTAAAGGAAACTTGTCATTGACAATATTGTCGTTTAGCTTTCTAAAATCTACAACCAATCTCCATTTCCATAAGTCTGTATTACCCTCTTTTGGTACTAACAATGTACTATTCAGTACTATTGTTATCTAAAAGTTTTTGCATTGGCGAATATATTTTTGTTGTTTGTGCATGTGGGAGAAGGTAGTTTTTTTTTATATATACGGGCTATTGTCATGTAAATAGTGTACATAAAAATTATTAGTTGTTAAATGTTCATCTTCTAAGTGAAATACATTTGGGTATTTCCTTAGTATCGCTATAAGGTTTTCTTTATTATCATTACTCAAGTCTTTTAGCTCAAAATTATTCGATGCTTTCTTAAATCTTTCTGTTGTATAAAAATCTTATTCGATTTCAATATTAAATGGCAAAATTATTTCACTTCCCTGTATTGTTATTTTATTTATTGTAAAAGTGTTATCTTACATTCGAATAGTTACTATTTCATTGTTGTGGTTAAATGTGAGGATAACTTAATAAAATTATTGTTTATTAAGTTTTCTGACAAAAGCTTCTTTATTTATAATTTTATTTCATTACAGTTAAGTTTTGCCTTCTATGAAGATTTTTTACAAAATAAATTTTTGTTCATAAGCTATTACAAACGAAACTTTAAACAACCAACAGAATGATAAATAAATGCTGACAATGCGTCTGCATTTATTTTGTTAAAGTTTACTATTGCATCCAGTCAAATAAAAAAAACAAAAAGTGTTGCGGATATTTGTCAGCAACATACAGTTAATGCAAGTTTTAATGTTTTAGATTCAATGGCCTAATTGAAGGTTAAGAAATAAAAGGTTCATTAACTCTTCCCTTCATAGACGCAAACGATCTCGTTTGTGGAAGAAATTTGTTGATCGGTATCTAGACCACGCATCTTCACGCTATGCCCCCAGGAGCCGAGTGATTTTCATTATTTTCCCATACACATCACGATTGTTAACGAACCTCACTAGCTTTCAATTAGGCAAGTCGTTGTCGCTATTTTTATGATCAAACAAAAACAAAACACATTGCCTTTTTCAGCATTTTAAATATTTTCAGTACACTTTCTTATTCTATTTGTATATTAAAATGTAGAGTAGAGTGGGAACAAAAATTCTGTTTCACTAATGTATGCAATCAGAAAAAATATTGTTCAACATATCTATGTATGTAGTACGAAATTTCCCTCAGTGCACTCACAATACACCCACATTTTTCAGCTTGCTCTCTTTCTGAGGACCACTGATCTAGACCATGACATTCTGCTGTATTATTTTTTTTAATTTCAGAGTAGATCGGTGGAATGCCAGTGTGAGTTAGTTTAGGTTCATATTTTCTATTTATAACACATTTGAAAACTATGGTAATCACAATTACTGCACATATTATTAGAGCTATTGAACTTTCCCATAGGTTCATATTATTTCTTTTCTTGATCAATTGTATTGTGTTGTTGTTATTCAAATGTAATTCTTTGATAAGTTGAAGAGTTAAGGTTTCTTTGAAGTAATGACTGGAATTTAATAAACTCAGAATGGCAGGTAGCGGTTTATGTCTCTTTTTCGTAGTGAGGGAATGTTACGTCAACGTTTGTGGTAGCTTTTTGATATTATACTACAAATGTTCAATGCATGTCAACAGCATTGCCATTCACAAGCATTGAACCATTGTACTGGTTAAATAGAAAGAGACCGTCGTGGATTATTTCTAGTGAAGGCATATCTAAATTATTGCTTTTTTTACAAGTGGAGGGGCTGCTCGTAAGGAGATTTGGTATACAACTAGTGCTGGTTATTTTTTCGACACTTTCTTTTTGGCATAAGTTTAGTTCGTAATAGCTTTTACAGGGTTTTCTTACTTCAAACATTTTATTTTATCAAGACATTATTGTTTCGTATTCTAATTTTATACTATCATTTCCTGTCTTTATTGGTTTTATTAACATAGTTTTACAATAAGTTTTATTTACTATAGGCAAATTTGTTACATATAATAAAATCGAATTATTTGAGGCGATTTTAATATTTTTTTAAACATTGTTCCAAATCATTATAGGGAAAATTTCGCTCTACAATTAATTCGTTTAAAATTTCTAATTCATTGTGAGAGAATAGCAAAGGATTTATGATACCACCATTCGGCCATGGTAATGCCTGTTCAATATTAGTTACTTCTTCTTTGAGTATCTGCAATTCAATTCTGCGGTATTATCTATGTCGTGTGCTTGTATATTCTTAGTCATCTCCTTCGCCAAATTTGTAAGTTCGTTTAGTTTCCGTTCAAAGAGTTTGTTTATACTAATTTGGTTGCCAGGCTGTCGTAAGTTGTGATTTATTTTGTCTGTTAAAATCTCAGAGTCTGTCCGATCCGGTGAGCCTGCAGTCCATTTCCATACGGTACCAATTTCGTTGATTATTCTTTTGGGGTTTTTAAAGGGTCTTATCCGATTCATAAGGTTGTGCAGTTTCGCCATTTCATGTTTAAGAAGTGGAATGAGAGGATTGGATTTATTTATCTTAAAATCGATTTCCTCGCTTATAAGACAATTGTAGTCGGAATTGGATTTAAAAAGACAACAAAATTACTTTTCTATGATGAATTTCAATGTTATTGGTTTTATGTTCCAACTAAAATACAATGTGTTTTGAACATAAAACCGATAACATTGAAATTAATCATAGAAAAGTATTTTTTGTCATCTTTTTAAATACAATTCAGACTACATTGGTTTCTGTAACAACCCCGAATATCCAATTCGTGTATTAGGTTCAAGGTTCCGTTCTTTATTAGAGTTCGTCACAATCTCGGAATTGGAATAGTCGAGAATTTGTATTTCAGCACTTATGATGTGCAGAAGAAGTCTGTAAATGAAAAAAACGCTATGTTTTCATCAAGCTTTTGTGGACTATTTGACCAGATATAGTTTTAATTATATTACTGAAATATTCGGCTACTTTTTCTTCCTTATATGTTGGTGATAATTTAGTCCCTATTCTTTTATTAGTTTTCACATAAACTGTGTCTTAGGAGAAATATTGCTTAGGAAGTGTTCGATGTTTTGTTATGGAATGCTAAATCTGCTTCTTGTTTATTCTTTAGTTTTTGTATGTGGTTCTTTCTTTCTTCTGTGAGGTCTTCTGGTTTTAATCTTCCAAAAAATACATCAGCTGGTTTTTTCCCGGTAGTAGAATGCACAGAATAATTATACCTGCTAACGGATATCTCAAGCAGCTCTTTAAAAGAATTATGAACTTTTTCCGCTCTAACACAAAGCATTATTTCGGAAAGTGTTGAATGAAATCTCTCAGTTTGTCAGTTGCCGGTGCTAGTGTACGATGGAGCTTTTAATATGTCTATACCAAATTGATTCTCCATCATATGCTTTATTGGTGCAGATCTTAGTGACTTTTCGTTGTCTATAATTATTATTTCAGAAGGTCCGAGGCTCACTAAGATTTTGCATAATGGTTTTTTGATATCCTGCGTTGATCTGGATTTCATAATTTTTACTGTCACATATTTTGAGAATTTGTCTATGGCTGTTAACACGGCGTTTTGTCCCATATATTCTGGAATTGGAGTTTCATTAAGCAATAGTTTCGTTGGATGTCGTTCATATTTTTGTTATTTACACGTTCTGCATTGTTTAACTATTTTTTATTTTAGCGCTCAAAGTAAACTCTTTTAATCAATTCGTTTTTGTTTTCAGCCGCATTGCGGTAAGCGCGTTGGTGTTCATTGAGTATTTTTTTCGAGATCTCCATCGTTTATTATATCGTTTTTCGGGATATATTTCTTGTATCTTTCCTGGGAAGGCATCAGTAGTGTTCAACAAATTTATGACTGATGGATTTATATACTTTTTAAGGATGGCTACTAGTTTTTCTTTTGTGTAGTCGATTTGGTAAATGAAGTGCCGGTGGAAGGTGGGGAAGATTATTTGAAATTCGTAAGTGATTTTGTCCTCTTCGTTCGTTAGCTATTGGAATGAGGTGGTGTGACGAGGTGTTATCGCCATGAGCTGTCGTAGTCATCGAGTTTACTAGAGGAGATCGTGATCGGTCGTCAGTACCACCGTTTGTTCGCCCCGGTTTCTAAAGTTGTTCGTAGTTGTGGTCTTCAAGGTTAGCCTTCTAGAGTTTCATTTTATTGTTGTTATTCTTACTACTTAATACGTACGTTAAGGGCTGGTAATTGATGAATACTTTTATTTTGGCTCAACGGTGACCGAATTTAGTTTTCGGTAGTCAATCACCATTCTGAATTTCGTTTCCAGGGGAATTGTATGGGGATCGCGAAGGACTTATAATACGATCGCTAAGCAGTTTCTCTGTTTGTGAATTTTTTTTCGTCTTTAAGGTGCATTGGGTAGAGGTATGATTTACTGTAAACCGATGTATCGGAGGTCGTACGGATTTCACCCGTTACCTTCGAGGTGTATGTTAATTTTTCATTTGGTTCGGTGAAGAGATCTTGAAACTGACCTATTATATTTGAAAGTTCCTGAGTAGTTTGAATATCAGGGTGATGCGTTTGAATGTTATTTTTATTGGTATCTAATGTTTGTAAGTTATTTATTGATATCTTGAGATTGAAATTGTTTCAATCAAAATTTTAGGATTTTGATTCGAAGAATATTATTTTCGTGTCAATTACGGCTGATGGTTCTTTAAGTGTATCGTTGCCCAAGATGGCATCAAAACAAGATAGTGAGGGTAGAATGTAAAATACAATTGTCTTGTTGAGCCCAAAAAGATTAGCATTTGTATAGTGTGAAGTTTTAATATTTCCTGCAGCGGAATTTGCAGTAAATGGACTTTTGTTTCTTATTGGTGTTGATATAATCTCGGATTTAATGTAGTTCTTATTCGATCCGGTATTTTTAGTATTTTCCCGTTCCTCATTCGGGATTGTAGATAAGGTACTGTGGAACTCCTCATTCGAGTGATTCTTCGGGATACTGTTGGTTGCTTTTCAAATTAATAGAAAAATAATACATGTATATCACTCACATCTAAAATATCATTCTCTTATTTGTTGCGCTCTCAAAACCATAACAAAGCTTCTCTTGAAATTTACTGCTAATATTATTCCCGTGTTGCCAGTGACTTCATAAGCATTTTTCTGTTAAATCTGCTATTAGTTATAAACTAATATTATGAGTGATTCAAGATTTAATTGTTTAAATAAAAATTGTTCTTTGATTAATGATGACGAAAAAATGATAATTTGTTGGCTTTGTAATGGTGTTTGTCATTTTAAGTGTGGTGGGATGAAAACACTTGTTGCTGAAGCTCCTCCAAACACTAAAGGCTTGAAGTGGTGCTGCTATGATTGTCAGAAATTTGATGCTGAATTTTTTCGGTTTTACCAAAGCACTAAGAATACTTTTAGCAACATACAAAATAAAATGTCTGTTTTGTCCAACAAAATTGCTGCATATGGATTTTTTTTTGGATTTTAAGCAACTTGATAGTTTGCAATTGCTTGAGTCTTTCCAAAACGTCGTAAATTCGCCAGAAATAACATTAAAGCCAATAATAAGCCCTGAATTAATCATAATCAGCCTGATACTGATTCTGTTTCATCCATTGATCTTACAACTACTGGCGATAAGTCTAACTATGACACTTCATCATCACTCGAAATAAAGTCAATGTGTAAGGTTTTTACCGATCGGGGAGAATCATCTTCTGATCTTTTTCCTGGTCCATTTAGGTCGGCGAATAACATCTATTGTCAAAAATGCAAAAGTGGTGCTCTATCATCATTCCCATACTGATCCAACAAGTTCTGGTGCAGTGAATAATGTTCCAGCCACTGAGCAATTAATTGTTTTGCCACCGAAAAGATACATATTCATATCCCGTTTGGCTTATGATACAACTGTTGATGAGCATTTGAAATCTAAATTGGATGTAGGAGCCGATGTATATGTATCCAAATATTCATTTTCACAGCGGTTTGAAATTCCTGCTCCAGCACATGTCTATGACCGAATTTGGGATCCTAGTTTTTGGCCTGTAAATATTTTTGTTCGCTAATTTATATTGAAGCATATTCCAAGGTCTAGAAACATTGCTCGTTTTGTTGTTTTCATTGCAGAAATTCCTTGAAATAAATAACAAATATATATAATATATATATATATATATATATGGTGGAGTTCTAATTGCTGTCTCTTGCTTATACCCATCTGAAATCATTGTAACTGATTATTCTAACATTGAATTTGTTGCTGTCGCTGTTAAACTGAAAAATAAACAAATTTACTTCACTTGTTCCTATGTTTCTCCGGACTCCGATTCTTCTGTTTACTCTAAGCATGTTCAAGCCATATAGTATGTTACTTTACTTCTTCATGTCTATATGTAGTTCAGTTTCTGCATCATCAGCATGATAAGTAAAGTCGTCATCATCAGCACCTTCAACACCAAATGCAGGAATATCAGCTTCACCGTCATCACTCATCTCTGCAATCATGAAGTCTGCAAATCTATCATCCACTGCACGTCTTTCATACTCACGACTTACCACAATTTAAGCAATATCTAAATTTTCCTCTGCCATTGTATATCACTTTTATTTCTCTTTAGCACTCAATGTTCACTGTCCACTATTTCAACTTTGTATGATTTGGTTTACGAAATTAGAGCCGCTTTTATACTATTTTTTACGACTTTCTAGCTTCTACCTTGCACATATGCGTATATGTACATATAGGCAAGAGTATGCACAGGTAATAAAAAGTAACGGTAGATTAAAAAACCCGTTGAAATGTGTTTAAACATAGATCAGGTAAAAAAAACAACATGGCACAGAAAGTTTTTTTATGTTTTCAAGGAAAGGTGCAATAAAACAATCCAAAAAGTAACTAAAATTAAAAAACACGTTCGTGATGTGTTCCAACAATAAAGCAATAAAAAAGTGCTTTTATTAATGATTATTTTAAATTTCAGTACAAGGTCCCAGCGGACCTTTTCACACGTTCTCGTATTAAACACCTTTAAAACTCAATAGAAAATAAACTATTGGTCGGATCGCCTTGAATTTTTTTAACGATTCTAGATAAAATTTCGTTAGAATACATGTGGGCGTCGGGTATCATTCCCATGGACCATCAAGAAGTAATTTCAGTTTGAAAATGAAAAAGGTCACAAGGGACCTTCTCACCCATCGGAGGGTTAAAAGATTTTTTTGGATTAGCTCGTTATCAAGTAAATTGTGTCTGCAATGATATTGGGAAAATTCTTGATTTATTGTTTGCCAATTATGTTGATGATTGCACTATTATTCGATCGGAACCTTTTACACTGCCTGAAGATCGGTATCATCCCACGATTAAAATTAGCTCTCCTATTACATCCGAAATTAAGCTGAATCTAGAGAAAGTTTTTGTTTCAAACGAACGGACTTTAGTTTATTAAATGACAAAATAAGAAATACTTGCTGGAATGACGCTTAGAAAAACAATATAAACAACAATTCGGATATTGATGCGATTGTTACCACATTTTACGATAAAATCGACTCATTTTTATCTCTATATGTTTGGGTCAAGAATTTTATTGATTCATTGCTTGCTTTCATGCTTGAAATTTTATTGAGGAGTAGAATGAGGCGAGCATAGACAGTTTGATAGAAGTCGATGATTGATGAATTGCCCTGTACTAATGACATTAATTGGTATTCTAATGTTTTTAGGGTGCTGGTCATCATAGTGATGGCTTAAAGATGCCGCAATTGCTCGCCATTCCAGTGGTGTGTTGTATGCTTCTAAAGCCGCATCAGCTTCTCCTTTTATACCTAATTGTCATAATAATGGCGTAATATTTGGGAGTGCCTCTGGAGCTATCGCACTCTTTCTACACTCTTTTTCCAAGAACTAAATTCGGTGTGTTTCCCTGAAAATTTTTTTTCTAAATCGTCTAAATTATGATTATACCTTTTGTAAATTGCTTGCTTGGGTAAGTTAGCGAATTCTGTATGGTTATTAACCATACTGTTATTACATTATTTCTTAATGTTCTACCTTCGGTCCGAAACAATTATCTTAAGGAGCCTTGTAAGTTTGTCTGTAGTTGGTCGAATAGCGTTTGGCTTAATCCTGTAGGAAATAAAAATTTTTAAAAATCTAAAGATTTATTGATACTTTACTTTCAAGAATAAAATTTGTTTGTTCTTTTCTTTTTCCGTTTTTATTTATGTTTATTAATTACTTTTTACTATAATAGGGTATAACTAAAGGAGCTAATGGTATTTTAATTTCAAAATATTATTCTTTTTACCATAATAGGTTATTCGTAATTTCTATAAATATTACAATATTTAAAAATAATGTTGTTGGTTTCAAAGCTGTATTAAGAGTTGGCAGTTCTCAATTCAATTACTATAAGATGTGTTTTTTATCTCACACACAGTTTATTTATTCTCAAGAGTTTTGTCAATCTTTTATATTTTAATTTGAGAAATATGTGTAATTTATTCTTAGTATTTTTTCACAAATTTGCTAACGTTTTGAGTTCAGTTTTAGCTTGTCGATTGACTATTTTGTTTTATATTATGAGTAGTTTGTTTTTATTTTGCATTCTTTTTATTCACAAAAAATACTTTATAATTAAATGCAGAGTATTTTGTTGAAAAAACGTTTTGAAATAAATTTCAGTAAAAAAATGTATACATTTCGTTTTATAGTCCTTATCATCACTATATTTTTATTACTCTTTTAATCCTTATAAGGATATTTAAAAAAAGTTTTTAGTCCTTATTATTAGGATATTTTGAATAAGTTTTTAATCCTTATTGTCAGGATATTTTACATTATTGTTTTAACGTTTGGCGCCACTTAATAAAATTATTGTTTATTTAGTTTTCTGACAAAAACTTTATTATTTATAATTTTAATTTATTACAATTAAGTTTTGTCTTCTAAGAAGATTTTTTACAAACTAAATTTTTGTTAATAAGCTATTAGAAACGAAACTTTGAACAACCAACAGAATGACAAGTAAATGCTGACAAGGCGCCTGTATTTATTTTGTTAAAGTTTACTATTACATCCTGTCAAATAAAAATAAACAAAAAGTGTAACGGATATTTGTTAACAATTTACAGTTTTTAATGTTTTAGATTCAATGGGCTAATTGAAGGTTGAGAAATAAAAGGTTCGTTAACTTATATATTTACCGTAGTCAATACTACATCTGTATGTTGTTAAAAAGTCTCTTCCAAGAATTCCGTCGGTGTTTATTGGAAAATTATTTTCGACTAGTTGTATTTTGTGTTTCATAATTTCGTTATTTATGTTAATTTTAAAAACTGCGGAGCCAAGTGATCTAACAATATTATTTGATATACCAGTCAAATTACAATAATCTTCTACATTTGCTTCGGGAATTTTGATCTACAAAGCGAAACGTCTGCTCCTTGTCTATTAAAAATGTCAATTGTCATATCTGTACAACTATAAGTGTGAAGTTTTCTAAATTCGGCGTGTGTTATTCTTCGAATAACGTGCGACTTCCAGAAAAATATTAGTGGTGTAGGGGGGAGAAACAGGTACCTCCCATCAAGGTATCTATTAGTTTTCTCATATCTGTACAACTGTAAGGGAATAATTTCTAAATTCGATGTTTGTTATTCTTAGAATAACGTGCAATTTTCAGCAAAATATTACCGGTATAGAAGGGGTAAACGGGTATCCTGATAAGAGGAAATTATTAATTTTCTTATATCTGTACAACTATAAGAGTAAGGATTTCTGAATTCGGTGAGTTTTATTCTTAGAATAACGTACAATTTCCAAAAAATATACTGGCCGTATAGGATGAGGAAACGGTTACCTCCCATACAAAGTTATCTACATACATAATACGGAATGTGTGTTTGTTTTCTCCAACCAAGCCTAATTTGACGCCAACAAAATTATCCTTTCACATAGTTTTTAACAGATTCTATAATATACACAGGTATAACTTCGTCATTTGTAGACCAATTTTCAAAATTCTTTTTTTTTTTAAATTGGGAGGAACCACTTTTTGTCTTTTGAAATTGGGAGGAACATTGCTTACTTCAATAGTTGATTATCAAATAACTTCCTAATTTGTGGACCAATTTTCAAAGTGCTTATCGCATATGGAGGAGGTGCACCCAAATTTTTTTTCAAATGCAGGGAGGGGGTGGGAGGAGCTTCGAAATGTACCCGCTAAAAATATTACCAATTTTCTAAAAAAGTTTTGTATATGGAATTGTTTTTGGGGAATTTGGGGAGGAGGCGGTGGTGCAAATTGCTTGCAAAGTAATTGATTATCAAATAACATCGTCATTTGTGGACTAATTTTCAAAATGCTTTTTGCATATGGAAGAGGTCTACTATTATTATTTTTTTTGAATTTGAAATGTGCACGTCAAAAAAATTTATTATCAAATTACTTTGTTACTTACATACCTATTTATGTATATTAAAAATAATTTTTGCATATGAAAAAGGTCCCCAATTTTTTTTTTGGGAAATGTGATGGTGCGGGGTGCGTTGCCGCGAATCGCTTGCCCCAGTAATTGGTTATCAAATAACTTCGGCATATGTGAACTAATTTTCAAAAGAGAAAATTAAACATCTGAAGAACAAGCAACACGTTGCATTATTAGCTACTCAGCGATCTCGAACTTCAACCTCAAGAGCCTCCGACGAAGAAATGTGTTGCTGCCTCGCATTCCCATTATACCAACAGATTTGCCATTTGACTTCAAAATATTGTAATTTGCTGTTCGGTTAGTTTTAGTAATGACAATCAAGTTGGTGGTCAATTCCTGCAAGTTTATAATACATTGTCAATGTTTTGTACTACGGAGTTTTGAAACACTATACTTTGTACGAAGACAAAGCAATAGATGTTTTGGAAGTCAGCCTCTGTCATGAAAAAATATAGGATTTGGCCAATGAAGAACGATTCTGAACCATTGTGCAATGTAATATTTGATAATGAGTTCAAATTGATATTATGTCACCGAAATGTACACAAAAAAATGGCGTCGGCTTGGAGAATAAAAGGAATATTTCTGCAATGAAGTTTATAACAGTGCACGATACGGGTAATGGTTGTATATTCAACGACGTTTTTGAATAAAATAAGATTTTAGATTGCATAAACCCCAAGAAACTGCATTTTAATGTTTTAATAAAAGATTTGAGCATCTTGTCCTAAAAATTGAGATTTCAAGATAGAAAATTCTCATAACATATACTTACACTTCTTATGTTTGAGACATCGATCTTATGTTAATTTTTCGTGGATTTACCTTTATAACTAAAATACAACAAAAGAACTGTGCGTTTTTGAAAACGTTTCCGTATCATTTTTATAATAAAATAGACTGATATTCGTGGTCATGTGACAAGAAGTTATTACTTTTTATATATTACCATTAGTATTATTACTATGTATGTATTATATTTATTACTACTACAATTACTTACTTGCTTTTACCTTAATTAATATTAAATGTTTATTCAATAATTTAATTTTATGTTTTAAAAATTTATCTTTGTATTATAATAAACACATATGTAATTTTATTAAAGAGTAATGCCTAAAATTAATGTACTTGCGGCTGGTATCACAGTATGTTATCCTGCCAGTCCACTTTCGAAAGGCCTTTATTACGATTTTTGATTCTCACGAACGGCTGAGACAATATTAGTCGCGAGGTGGCCAATTCGCATCGCCAAGTCGGCTGATAGCACAATTCTTCACGTTGTTCCAGCGTAAAGCGACTAATTTTGGTCTGCAAATGTATGATACTCACCATTTCTGTCAATATTTTGGACATACAAAATCTATCAGTAAAATAACGTATGATTCGAAAACGTACATACTTGTATTTGGACCCCCCGTAACAGTCCCTCACATCAATACCATCGCACTTGCACTCAATACGCCTTATTTTGTAAAATACAACGCGTTGATAAATTTAATGTGTAAAATTATGAAATTACAAAAACAAATGCTATAATTTCCAAAAAACTCGAAACCCTTTTGGGGAAATTTGAACCCTTTTAAACGACAAGATAGAACAAACCCACAATAAGACAACCTCCTTCCAACACCTGAACCAATGGATATAAATAAGTTCGAAACACCGAACAATCAGGATCAGAACATATATAAAAATGAAAATTTTCGATCTTCAGCCTCAAGGAACTACCATATATACAAATTAGAACTAAGTTGGGACACCTAAAATTAATAATAGACACAGGTGCAACCAACTCCATCTTGAATCCAAATATTTTTCATCCAAAATGGATACAAAAAATTACGCCAATCCCTATAAAAACCTTGCAACACGAAATATATATTAACGAGAAAATCAAAATTCCCGTTTTTAAAGAATTTGGTACAGGACTCGACACAATAGAATTTTACATAACAAACTTTCATGAATACTACGACGCACAGTGGCTGAAAATCGTTTTTCATTGGCCAAAACTCTGTAACTTTTGAACCGATCAAAATATTGAAGTAATTTTTTTTTATTGGATAGATATTTAGTTCAGCTTGACTCAGTTTAAATTTTATTAAAATTGATTGAGGACTTTTTAACGAATTCTAGGTCAAAGTTGAACTTTTGAATTTTTTTTAACTTTTAGAGTGAAATATGGAATTATTATTTTTTTATTTATTAAAAAAATTGAATATTTGGAAATTAATAATAATTATAAATAATTTTTGTAATAATGGAATTTTTTTTATGTTACACTTAAAAAAATTGTACACTGAAAAAAATAGTAAAATCAACTGGAGATTTTGCTATTATTACAGAAAATTTAAAATTTTTTGCTGACAAATTTGCAAATTTGTTTACACTCAAAGAATAGTTACACTTAAAAAAAACGTTAATAATATTATCTAAAAATATTGCTATTACTACAGAAAAATTTATTATTTTTTGCTGTCAAATTTGATAATTTTAAAAACATTTTAAAATAAAAACTGCAATAAATTTTAATAGCATTTGTAACAATGGTAGGTTCGTTTATTATTATTTTTTACTAATACTATGTTTTTCGTACTTAAATAACAATGAAAGGCAATTATAATTATTATTCATTTGACTCAAATATTGATTGCAAATATTCCATATTTTGTTCTGTGCTATCTCTGTTCTTTAGTAGTTTTTTGGCTTCTTCATCTAAATCCCGATGTTCCACTTTCCATTGATTTCGAATACTGGAGATAAACGGATCTGACGTTGCCAATAATATATTAAATAGATCTTCATTTGTTGAATTTCTTGAAATTTTTCTAGTATTGTGCTCTCTATAAAATCTGTAATCCTTGTTCCTTTTTTCCTGAGCCTCCTCTGATAGATCTCCAAGTGGCACCAAATGATATTTAATGACATCTTCTCCATGATAAAGGATTTTGTGAACTGTTGCAGACATATTTCTCCATGGGTAGTTGGTTGTATATATTTTTGCAGTTTCCTTTGCATAATCTCCAAATTTCCTAGAGTCAATTTCTTCATTGCACGCAAGTACTTCTAGGATTATTTTAAATCTGAAAATGAGGTTTAAATCCACTCCTGTTATTTCAGATGCTGTTTCTGGATCTGAAAAGAATCTTCTTGCGGTATTGCCATCATTTGTATTGCCTGACCCTTGTTTTGGCTGATCTATAATCAATCCTAATTTGCGATATTCATCTTGAACGTGTTTCTTTTTTGCACTTCTTAACTCTTTGTTGGTTTCGTTGTTTCTTATTGATCCTGAAGACCCGAAATCCAAATCATAACTGATTTTTAGTATGTGTTCCATAAGTCGTATTCTTGCATGTAGTGGTGATAATCCAAATTCATATGCATCTTTATTATCTAATGATTTTGTCGGGACCTGGTTTAATTGGGTTGATGTTGCTTGGCATATAATGCAGCTGGATGCAGCCTTCGTGTTAGTCAAAGCCTGACCTACTTTTCCATCTATCATTGTCAGCACTAATTGGTAGCTTACTTCAATTTGCTGCCCATCTAACTGTAATTGTAATGGCTGTAGTGTTGCAATTTGGGTCTTGATATCACTAACTTCTTTGCTAATGGCATCATGAGTTTCTTTTTTGAATTCAAATTTGATTGGCCTGCAGTATTTCGTAGAAGATGGTGTCTCATTTTTCCAAATATCCATTGTTTGCGTTGTACTAGTCGAAGGCTCTGAATCTTCCAAAATCTTTTTCAATCGCAATGGTACAAATGATACCATGAACATATCTGAGTCCGATATATTTTCACATACAAGTTGTTTGTATTGTTTTTGTCCCGAAGAACCATCACATCCCCATTTACAAAAAAGAATTAACTTTGTGTTTCCACATTTCTTTAACTCATTTCCTGTTATTGATTGTAGCAAGCGTTCGGCTGTGTGATCAAGTAGAGATTGTAGTTGTACCTCTGCCGAAATTGGTGTGATTGTAATAGTGTCCTTTGATGGCAAACAGTCCATTTTAGCAGCGGTTATGTGATGATATGCTGGATACATATTTGAGCCTTTTTCAATCGCACGCAGTCTGAGCTTAATATATTGCTGTTTTGTTAATTTCAAATCCAGAAATAATGCTAATGCCTCCTCATTTGTGTACTGTATTGCATCACTCGGAGTTGGTATACTGTTAAGAATCCGTTTTGTTCTCACTGGACTAGCTTTAACAACTTTTTCAATGATATCCACTTTTGTTAATTGGTTCTGTGATCGTAATTGATGTAGGAAAGATTCTTTTATATTTGTACAACCAATTGCATCGTTAATATCTTTAAGTTTCCGCCTCTTAGATCTATCGCTGCAGTTGCCCATTAATGATTTGCGTGGTCTTCCACCCTTATCTTGCTTTGCTGTTTCTGCAGCGACAGTAAGTTGGCCTTCTAACCAGGTTGCACTTTTTATATAAAACTTTTGTTTACTGTAGCTAACTTCTTTGTAGCGTTTTTTTAGTGCTTTTACGAAATTAGATAATTCCTCTTCCATTTCGGTGCTACACGAATTTAAGTTTAATTTTATTTTAACGTAGCTAAGAACATCTTCCTGGTTTTTGTTTCTAAAATACTCTTCGGCCAGTTCTTTATAACTGAAGCTCTCCATATTTTTCTGAATATTTTTATTTGTGTCTGTTATGTTTTAATTGTACACTTAAAGGATTAACTTATTACTGAGTAATCCCTTATCGAATCCGTATTTTTATACATTTTTAGATACATGTTATTCACACATTGATCTTTAATTTCATAGCAGGTACTGCTTAAATTGCACATGTTGTCCAGACCTTAATATCAGGTAAAACTAATTAGTATCTCGCCAATATTTGTTGTTGTTGTTGGGTTATTTTTTTTTCTTTAGTGCTTTAATGTCGCGATTATTGTTATAAAATTGCTTATGACTTTGGTTGACCCTAACATTTAATAACAGGTAAATTAAAATTAAACCCTTTCGCAGGTATTATATTTAATTTTTTTAGTTTTACGTAGTCTAAAGTAAAAAACATAAACTTTTAGGCAAAAAAGTGAAAATTATATACACCATTGTATACGAGTACTTTGGAGTAATTTCATTAAAATGAAAAAAGTGTTCTACAGACGGCTCGTCGCGGGTGCAAAAGTATATATAGCGTTAAAGAGGACACTTTCACCTTTCTCCGGGTGGTATACATTTCTTGTTCCCTTTTGTTCCCTAGAAGTTCTATTCCACTAAAGTTTAAATTTGAGAAAAATATAGTAGTTTCATAAATATTCCGTAACGCCCTTAATATTAAACGCTAGAGCTCTGACCACTTACAAAAACTAAAGACTATAATCCTACCAACATTATAAAAAAGACCGCAGGCCATTATCGATGATAGCTTGCGAGTAGTAACCATTTATTTTTTATAAAAAACAAAAGAAAAACACCTTTTTCTGAAATTAAAAAAACCGTTGAGTTTGACAGCATGCCACGCTCACAATTATCAATAGTTTAACCTAATTTTTTGGCTACCTTAATCTGGATATATTAGCTGCAAAATGGCGTAAAAATTTTAAAAATCGGTGACAAAAAAAATTTGAGTTTTGGCCAATGAAAAACGATTTTCAGCCACAGTGCGACGCACAGTGGCTGAAAATCGTTTTTCATTGGCCAAAATTCTGTAACTTTTGAACCGATCAAAATATTGAAGTAATTTTTATTTCATTGGATAGATATTTAGTTCAGCTTGACTCAGTTTAAATTACATTAAAATTGATTGAGGACTTTTTAAGGAATTCTAGGTCAAAGTTGAACTTTTGAATTTTTTTAACTTTTAGAGTGAAATATGGGTTTATTCTTTTTTTATTTATTAAAAAATTTAATATTTGGAAATTAATAATAATTATAAATAATTTTTGTAATAATGGAATTTTTTTAATGTTACACTTAAACAAATTTTTACACTAAAAAATAGTAAAATCAACTGGAGATTTTACTATTACAGAAAAATTAAAAATTTTTTGCTGACAAATTTGAAAATTTTTTTACACTCAAAGAATAGTTACACTTAAAAAAAAACGTTAATAATATCATCTAAAAATATTGCTATTACTACAGAAAAATTTATTATTTTTTGCTGTCAAATTTGATAATTTTAAAACAATTTAAAAATAAAAACTGCAATAAATTTTAATAGCATTTGTAACAATGGTGGGTTCTGTTTATTATTATTTTTTACTAATACTATGTTTTTCGTACTTAAATAACAATGAAAGGCAATTATAATTATTATTCATTTGACTCAAATATTGATTGCAAATATTCCATATTTTGTTCTGTGCTATTTCTGTTCTTTAGTCTAAAAGCTTCTTCATCTAAATCCCGATGTTCCACTTTCCATTGATTTCGAATAATGGAGATGAACGGATCCGACGTTGCCAATAATATATTAAATAGATCTTCATTTGTTGAATTTCGTGAAATTTTTCTAGTATTGTGCTCTCTATAAAATCTGTAATCCTTGTTCCTTTTTTCCCGAGCCTCCTCTGATAGATCTCCAAGTGGCACCAAATGATATTTAATGACATCTTCTCCATGATAAAGGATTTTGTGAACTGTTGCAGACATATTTCTCCATGGGTAGTTGGTTGTATATATTTTTGCAGTTTCCTTTGCATAATCTCCAAATTTTCTAGGGTCAATTTCTTCATTGCACGCAAGTACTTCTAGGATTATTTTAAATCTGAAAATAAGGTTTAAATCCACTCCTGTTATTTCAGATGCTGTTTCTGGATCTGAAAAGAATCTTCTTGCGGTATTGCCATCATTTGTATTGCTTGACCCTTGTTTTGGCTGATCTATAATCAATCCAAATTTGCGATATTCATTTGAACATGTTTCTTTTTTGAACTCTTTGTTGGTTTCGTTGTTTCTTATTCATCCTGAAGACCCGAAATCCAAATCATAACTGATTTTTAGTATGTGTTCCATAAGTCGTATTCTTGCATGTACTGGTGATAATCCAAATTCATATGCATCGGTATTATCTAATGATTTTGTCGGTATTTGGTTTAATTGGGTTGATGTTGCTTGGCATATAATGCAGCTGGATGCAGCCTTCGTGTTAGTCAAAGCCTGACCTACTTTTCCATCTATCATTGTCAGCACTAATTGGTAGCTTACTTCAATTTGCTGCCCATCTAACTGTAATTGTAATGGCTGTAGTGTTGCAATTTGGGCCTTAATATCACTAAATAATAATAATCTTATTAAATAGAAATAATGCTAATGCCTCCTCTTTTGTGTACTGTATTGCATCACTCGGAGTTGGTATATTTTTAAGAATCCGTTTTGTTCTCACTGGACTAGCTTTAACAACTTTTTCAATGATATCCACTTTTGTTAATTGGTTCTGTGATCGTAATTGATGTATGAAAGATTCTTTTATATTTGTACAACCTATTGCATCGTTGATATCTTTAAGTTTCCGCCTCTTAGATCTATCGCTGCAGTTGTCCAATGATTTGCGTGATCTTCCAGCCTTATCTTGCTTTGCTGTTTCTGCAGCGACAGTAAGTTGGCCCTCTAACCAGTTTGCACTTTTTATATAAAAGTTTTGTTTGCTGTAGCGAACTTCTTTGTAGCGTTTTTTAGTGCTTTGACGAAATTAGATAATTGCTCTTGCATTTCGGTGCTACACGAATTTAAGTTTAATTTTATTTTAACGTAGCTAAGAACATCTTCCTGGTTTTTGTTTCTAAAATACTCTTCGGCCAGTTCTTTATAACTGAAGCTCTCCATATTTTTCTGAATATTTTTATTTGTGTCTGTTATGTTTTAATTGTACACTTAAAGGATTAACTTATTACTGAGTAATCCCTTATCGAATCCGTAGTTTTATACATTTTTAGATACATGTTATTCACACATTGATCTTTAATTTCATAGCAGGTAGTGCTTAAATTGAACAAAACTGCACATTTTGTCCAGACCTTAATATCAGGTATCTCGCGAATATTTGTTGTTGTTGTTGTTGGGTTGTTTTTATCTTTAGTGGTTTAATGTCGCAATTATTATCATAAAATTGTTTATGACTTTGGTTGACCCTAACATTTGATAACAGGTAAACTTAGAAACAGATCATATGTTTACTGTAGAATTTTGTGATAATTTGTGATAATTTTATTACCAATTTTTGGCTGATCAAAACAAAGCCATTAAACCCTTTCGCAAGTATTATATTTAATTTTTTTAGTTTTACGTAGTCTAAAGTAAAAAAACATAAACTTTTAGGCAAAAAAGTGAAAATTATATACTCCATTGTATACGAGTACTTTGGAGTAATTTCATTAAAATGAAAAAAGTGTTCTACCCACGGCTCGTCACGGGTGCAAAAGTATATATAGCGAAAGAGGACACTTTCACCTTTCTCCGGATCATATACGTTTCTTGTTCCCCTTTGTTCCCTAGAAGTTCATAAATATTCCGTAACACCCTAATATTAAACGCTAGAGCTGTGACCAATTACAACAACTAAAGACTATAATCCTACCAACATTATAAAAAAGACCACAGGCCATTATCGATGATAGCTTGCGCGTAGTAACCATTTATTTTTTATAAAAAACAAAAAAAAACACCTTTTTCTGAAATTAAAAAAAACAGTTGAGTTTGACAGCATGCCACGTCCACAATTATCAATAGTTTAACCTAATTTTTTGGCTACCTTAATCTGGATATATTAGCTAAAAAAGGCGTAAAAATTTAAAAAATCGGTGACAAAAAGAAATTAGACTTTTGGCCAATGAAAAACGATTTTCAGCCACTGTGCGTCGGTCAAATATAATATAAGAAATTGTAAGCAAAAATGGAAAAAAATTATAAGTTCGTATTTGAAAATCTTAATTTCAATGATATGAATAAAAAGCCACCACATAAAATTGCAATTGTGCTTTATTTTAATAAGCTTTCTAATGTATGTAATTAAGTTCAAAGCAAGATTTTTTAAGTTTTTGGGAAAAAGGCATATCTCCTAGAAGAACAAAAAAAAACGAATTGAGAGACCACTTCCCGTTCATAAATATTTAATTGTTATACACCAAACTCTTTGTTTTAGAGATTAAGATTAAGAAAATCGAAGTTCATGAAGAAATTTCGAAAAAAATTAAAAGTGAGACGGTCTGGTATACATACAACTAAATATAAAAATGAGTACTTAAGTATCATCGGTGCTCATGCAGTGCACGAGCCGGATATTATAAAACTAAAAATAGAGAATTGAGCCAAAGGTTTTCCTAGGCTACCACCAAATACCCTATTTATAATAATATTGGCGTACTCGTTGCAACCCAGCTCAATTTGTGCCAGAGCAGAAATATGGAACTGTGGATCGGCTTATTGAAACCCTGGAAATTCTTCGACGATTCTACCATCGATCGACCTGGCGGCTGTAGTGTCCGTAAACCCTTTCCTCACTGTGGCATAGGTTTCAACCGTCACACTATTGCTATGGTTGCCTCAAAGAATGAGCATACATTTTTCCGTATGCTCCACGAGAACGATCCTGGCCTTGTTGTCGAACTACTGCGTCGGACACGATGGTGTTCTAATCCTGTGTCAATAACTGCCCGTTCAAAAATATATTTGGTTCCGGTGACGATTTTGATGATTGCAGTTGGTTTCAATAGTATTGTTTCTGTAATTTGATAGGTCGGCACCGTAGCAGCAAAATGTACATTCATCCTCCGACAAACGTTTGCATTTCGTGCAGTTACCTTACCGTTTCTCGAAATATCAGGAACTACAGCTTGAGACGAACTAGATCTCTCGCCGTCCTGACCATCGGACGAACGAGGTCACCTGGCTGAGTTATGGGACGATCGAAGTCCTTTACAAATCTTTGCGTTTCTTAGAGCTTGACGATCGAGGTCTTGTGTTCGATTTATGAAGGAGCGTGTGAAGCATATCACCGCAACGCTTGCATTTCCCCGTACTTTCGCAAGTACACCAGATATGGTCATGACTTAGGCAACTCACACAATACTTATATATCGAAATCAACTACATTCTTTCTTGGATTGCTACTTCTAAGAATTTTTGCAAAACCGCAAAGGGTGATGTTTCAGATACACTCGGTAAACCATGCTGTGGGACGAAGTATTTTCGGCATATTTTTTGTTAGAAACCATGATGATACAAAATCTGAAATGGAAAAAAAGAAACCCAGTAGGTTGGGGTAAGTATTAACTTCACAACTGGTCGGTTAATCACACCGCGTGCTGTTTTGACCTCCACAAGTCAGACGTGATCATCTTTTTCTGTGTGGACCTCTACGACTCGACCTGTGTGCCGTTGCTAATTATCTTTCCGAGCAACGACCAGGTCACAAATTTGCAGGTTCCTTTTATTAAATTTCCATTTATGACTTCTGTGAAGGTCTTTTAGGTGATCATCTTTCCACTTGGCACGTAAGCGTTGATTTAAAGCTTTGACCCCGCTGCCATCAATTAATAATAAGTGACGATTCTACAACTTCCGCCTCCGTTGGCGCAAAGAGTGGGCCTCCAATCAAAAAGTGGTCTTTAGAATATGTAGGCAGTCGATATTTTCAGTTAATGACCTAGAATTTAAGCACGACTCTATACGGGCTAATAAGGTTGAGAATTCCTCGAAAGTGTATTTGAGATGACCCGAAATTCTTTTTAAATCGAGCTTGAAGGTTTTCACGCCTGCTCACCACAGACCACCCATATCTGTTGCCGCGGCAGGGTTAAAGTGCCAACACAATCCCTGGGGTCCATATCTGCCATTTACCACCAGTCTTACGAAGAAAATCACGAAACTCGGTTCTTAATACTCGGTCGGCTCCCAAGAAGTTAGTGCAGCTGTCCGAATAGATATCCTTCAGGTATCCTCGTCGAAAAATGAATCTTTCGAAAGAATTCTGGTGTAGAGAGACTACTAACTGCTTCCAAATGAATTACCTTGGTGGCGAAACATATACGAAGGCGGATTTTTTTCGATTAATAACTGTTGATAAAACTTGGGTCCACCACTACACACCTGAAACCAAAAATCAATCAAAACAATGGGTGGAAGCTGGTGGAAGTGCTCCGAAGAAGGCGAAGACAGTGAAATCGGCTGGCAAGATAATGGCCACTGTATTTTGGGATGCACACGGTATATTGCTCATCGATTATCTTGGAAAAGGATCCATAATCACAGGAAAGTATGATCGTGCATTATTGGATCAATTGATTGTTTTTGAAATTGAAAATTACGTGAAATATAATTGGAATTGGTTGATCATCCACCTTATATTCCAGATTTAGATCCTACTGAGTTTTTCCTGTTTCCAAACTTGAAAAACTGGCTCGCAGGAAAAAGATTCATCTCAAACGAAGAAGTGATTACCGAAACTAACGCGTATTTTGAGGGGTTCCCAAATCGTATTATTCAGATGGTATAAAAAAGTTGGAATATTACTAAGTGTATTGAGCTAAAACAAGACTATAATAATATAAATAAATTGTTTTTGAAAAAAAATGTTTTTTTCCTACTTAGGTAGCTTCAATATCAATCCGCCCTCGTAAATAAGCAGACGTAGCCCTTGGTGATTACACACGATCGACCTTTGTAGTTTCGGATAATAAAAGGCCCGGCGAAATCTACCCCTGTGATGGTAAATAGACGGGTAATAACGGTTCGCCGCGTAGGTATGGCTGCCATGATCTGACTATGAGTTGCCCTATTTTGCAATGTAAAGCTCTTACATCGACCTATAATTCTTTTTATTAAGTTCTTGACATGTGAAATAACGAACTTTGTACATATTACTCTTAACATCAATTGATTTCCGCCGTGCATCGTGATTTTGTAGACAAAGCCAACAAACAGAAAGGCAAATCAGGTACCAGGGTGCAAAACTATAGGAAATTTTTCGCTATCTGTTAGGTCAGGAGCATTTTGTAGCCGTCCTCCAATTTGAATTATTCCATTTTTATCCAAGAATAAAGATAAGCTCAGCACTTTCCCCTCCAATATAGCTTGATCGTTGGACAATTTGTAGTATTCTTCAAGAAAAAAAGCCTTCTTAGATACGACAATTAACCTCACTTTAACTGGCCAAAAGTCTTTTTTTTGTCACCAATTTTTAAAATTTTTACGCCCTTTTGCAGCTAATATATCCAGATTAAGGTAGCCAAAAATTAGGTTAAACTATTGATAATTGTGGACGTGGCATGCTGTCAAACTCAACTGTTTTTTTAATTTCAGAAAAAGGTGTTTTTTTTTGTTTTTTATAAAAAATAAATGGTTACTACTCGCAAGCTATCATCGATAATGGCCTGCGGTCTTTTTTATAATGTTGGTAGGATTATAGTCTTTAGTTTTTGTAAGTGGTCAGAGCTCTAGCGTTTAATATGAAGGGCGTTAAGGAATATTTATGAAACTACTATATTTTTCTCAAATTTAAACTTTAATGGAATAGAACTTCTAGGGAACAAAGGGGAACATGAAACGTATATGATCCGGAGAAAGGTGAAAGTGTCCTCTTTCGCTATATATACTTTTGCACCCGTGACGAGCCGTGTTTAGAACACTTTTTTCATTTTAATGAAATTACTCCAAAGTACTCGTATACAATGGTGTATATAATTTTCACTTTTTTGCCTAAAAGTTTGTGTTTTTTTACTTTAGACTACGTAAAACTAAAAAAAAATTAAATATAATACCTGCGAAGGGGCTTAATGGCTTTGTTTTGATCAGCAAAAAATAAGTCATAAAATTATCACAATACGTTCTACAGTAAACATATGATCTGTTTCTATATTTACCTGTTATCAAATGTTAGGGTCAACCAAAGTCATAAGCAATTTTATAACAATAATCGGGACATTAAACCACTAAAAATAAAAAAAAAAACAACCCAACAACAACAAATATTGGCGAGATACTAATCAGTTTTACCTGATATTAAGGTCTGGACAACATGTGCAGTTTTGTGCAATTTAAGCACTACCTGCTATGAAATTAAAGATCAATGTGTGAATAACATGTATCTAAAAATGTATAAAACTACGGATTCGATAAGGGATTACTCAGTAATAAGTTAATCCTCTATGTGTACGGGTAAAACATAACAAACGCAAATAAAAATATTCAGAAAAATATGGAGAGCTTCAGTTATAAAGAACTGGCGGAAGAGTATTTTAGAAACAAAAACCAGGAAGATGTTCTTAGTTACGTTAAAATAAGCTTAAATTCGTGTAGCACCGAAATGCAAGAGCAATTATCTAATTTCGTCAAAGCTCTAAAAAAACGCTACAAAGAAGTTCGCTACAGTAAACAAAACTTTTATATAAAAAGTGCAAACTGGTTAGAGGGCCAACTTGCTGTCGCTGCAGAAACAGCAAAGCAAGATAAGGCTGGAAGAACACGCAAATCATTGGACAACTGCAGCGATAGATCAAAGAGGTGGAAACTTAAAGATATCAACGATGCAATAGGTTGTACAAATATAAAAGAATATTTCCTACATCAATTACGATCACAGAACCAATTAACAAAAGTGGATATCATTGAAAAAGTTGTTAAAGCTAGTCCAGTGAGAACAAAACGGATTCTTAAAAATATACCAACTCCGAGTGATGCAATACAGTACACAAAAGAGGAGGCATTAGCATTATTTCTGGATTTGAAATTAACAAAACAGCAATATATTAAGCTCAGACTGCGTGCGATTAAAAAAGGCTCAAATATGTATCCAGCATATCATTACATAACCGCTGCTAAAATGGACTGTTTGCCATCAAAGGACACTATTACGATCACACCAATTTCGGCAGAGGTACAACTACAATCTCTACTTGATCACACAGCCGAATGCTTGCTACAATCAATAACAGGAAATGAGTTAAAGAAATATGGAAACACAAAGTTAATTCATTTTTGTAAATGGGGATGTGATAGTTCTTCGGGACAAAAGCAATACAAACAAGTTGTATGTGGATTATCACCACTACATGTAAGAATACGACTTATGGAACACATACTAAAAATCAGTTATGATTTAGATTTCGGGTCTCCAGGATCAATAAGAAACAACGAAACCAACAAAGAGTTAAGAAGATCAAAAAAGAAACATGTTCAAGATGAATATCGCAAATTTGGATTGATTATAGATCACCCAAAACAAGGGTCAGGCAATACAAGTGATGGCAATACCGCAAGAAGATTCTTTTCAGATCCAGAAACAGCACCTGAAATAACAGGAGTGGATTTAAACCTTATTTTCAGATTTAAAATAATCCTAGAAGTACTTGCGTGCAATGAAGAAATTGACCCTAGAAAATTTGGAGATTATGCAAAGGAAACTGCAAAAATATATACAACCAACTACCCATGGAGAAATATGTCTGCAACAGTTCACAAAATCTTTTATAATGGAGAAGATGTCATTAAATATCATTTGGTGCCACTTGGAGATCTATCAGAGGAGGCTCAGGAAAAAAGGAACAAGGATTACAGATTTTATAGAGAGCACAATACTAGAAAAATTTCACGAAATTCAAGAAATGAAGATCTATTTAATATAATATTGGCAACGTCAGATCCGTTTATCTCCAGTATTCGAAATCAATGGAAAGTGGAACATCGGGATTTAGATGAAGAAGCCAAAAAACTACTAAAGAACAGAGATAGCACAGAACAAAATATGGAATATTTGCAATCAATATTTGAGTCAAATGAATAATAATTATAATTGCCTTTCATTGTTATTTAAGTACGAAAAACATAGTATTAGTCAAAAATAATAATAAACAGAACCTACCATTGTTGCAAATGCTATTAAAATTTATTGCAGTTTTTATTTTTAAAATGTTTTTAAAATTATCAAATTTGACAGCAAAAAATAATAAATTTTTCTGTAGTAATAGCAATATTTTTAGATAATATTATTAAAGTTTTTTTTAAGTGTAACTATTCTTTGAGTGTAAACAAATTTGCAAATTTGTCAGCAACAAATTTTTAATTTTTCTGTAATAGCAAAATCTCCAGTTGATTTTACTATTTTTTTTAGTGTAAATTTTTTTTAAGTGTAACATTAAAAAAATTCCATTATTATATAGCACGAATTTGTTATGAAAGCACACACAACTCTTTGATAGAAACAGAAACCACTAAAGAAAAATATTGAACAAGAAGAAAATAATTACGTCAATGAGTTACATAAGAATGGAATGAGTTACATAAAAGCACAAAACAAATCAAGCAATGTTTAGGCCTTACTGGCTATTATAGGAAATTTATTCAAGACTATTCTTTAATCGCTAAGCCCATGACAAAATACGCGTTGGGAGCAATTCTCTCACAGAACGACCACCCATATGTTACGCAAGTCGCACCCTAAACACACATGAAATTAACTATAGTACCATAGAAAAGGAATTACTAGCTATTATATGGGCTGCGAAGTACTTCAGGCCTTACCTTTTCGGCCGCAGATTCATAATAGAGACAGACCATAAGCCTCTAACACGGCTCTTCTCAATAAAAGAACCCAACTCCAAACTTGTAAGATGTAGACTTAAATTATCAGAATTTGATTACCAAATTAAATATAAAAGAGGGGTCAAAAATGGCAACTCCGATGCCATATCCAGGATCGAACTTGATTCAAGTAATATTAATACATTAGAATTAAACCACACAAAAATAAAAGAAACCAAATTCCCAATTAAAATATTCAAAAATCAAATTGTTATTACAAAAATAACATCAGGCTCACTGAAGATAAAAAACAAATCAATTTTTGGAAATAACAGAAAAACTAAAGAACTGGATAGAGAAACAGCAATCATCCTACTTAAGAATGATTTTAACCCTACGCAGTTGAATGCTGTTCCAATAGAAGAAGAATTTTATACAGTGCTAAAAACGACGTTCGACGAACTCTTCGCAAATAACACAAAATTTAGGATCATAAGATACTTTCACTTAGACGAAGAAACACTAACGGAGACCATAAAAAGTGAACACCTTGACAAAAATCACCGAGGTATTCAAGCAGTTTTTAAAGAACTCATAACACGTATCTACAACCCTAAATTGAAACTAAGAATTACACAGTTTATAAATAATTGCGAAATATGAGAGGAGACCACCCAAAATACTGTATAAAATTACTGAAACTCCATCTAGACCCCGCGAAGTGATGCACTTGGATGTATTTTACACTTTAGAAAAAAAACTGTTCATGACAGCAATAGATAAATTCTCTAAATTCGCAATGGCATTTCAAATTAATGGAAGAAATTGGACTGCGTTTATTAAGACCAAATTACTGCAAATTATAAATACGTACGGCAAAGAAAAGAAAATTACAGTGGACAACGAACTCGGATTTAAGGCTATTCCGATGCAACAATTTTTGAAAGAGAAGAACATTGAAATACACTTCACATCTAATAGCAATCACACATCCAACGCAGACATCGAACGGTTACACAATACTATGAACGAACACATACGTTTATTAAGACATGATGACAGAAATAGGGATGAAACTATAGAAGAGAAAATGATAAGGATAATAGGTTTCAATCCATAGTACCACAGGAATCAAACCCATTAACTTTTTAAATAGCAAAATACATGAAGATAGGTATAAAGAAATTCAGAACGTAATAAATTCAAAAAAAGAAAAATATATACAGAAATTAAATGAAAATAGAAACGATATAGAACTGGAATATGGAACAAACTATATCAGAGAAATAAGAGGCGGGAAGAATCATAGAAAATATAGAAAGGTAAATACAAAAATAATAGATAAGGGCCACATACAGACAATAGGAACTGCACATAAATACTATAAATCTCACGTTAAACACAAAAGAAAATACCAGGACAGAAACAATCCTACTATAAAATCCACGAAATAATTTCCTTTCACATGACAACTTGGATGCTAATATTCACTCTCTTCACAGTAACAAAAACGCAATATTTAGATATTCAAGATCTAACCAACAACAATGGATATATTCCAATTAAACTACACGAAATCAGGCCAAAATAATACATGTGATTAATACAACCTTGTATGAGGAAACACTCGACTTAATTGCAGATAATATAGCTATACTGAAAACTACTACCACGGACATTAAGACATTACTAGATACTGTTGACAAAAACTTTGTCATAATTAAAGCTAAGATTGAAAGTCTGAATACAAAACTTAGACAAAAACGTGGACTGATTAATATACTAGGGAAAGGATTAAAAATTATAGCAGAAACAATGGACAGTGATGATGAAGAACACATAAATACTAGTTTGAAACATCTCCATGAGAACGAAGGAATTTTAACTAACACAATACATAATCTAACACAAATCAATAACTTACTATCAGCGCAAATACAGAATATAACGTATCATATCAATATATAACAAACACACGTAGGAAAGAACTTAAATCAATTCAAAAATATTTTCCAGAATAAAATAGCAACATTAGAGGATGAGGTAATATTTATGAAAATCATCTATCAAATTAACAATGACATATCACTTTCACGGGATCACATCGATGACATAGGGCAGGTAATTTTTTCTAGCAAAATTGGAATTATCCCAACAGACATTTTAACGCCAAAGGAAACGGGCCTTATAACAGATTTTGACAGCTACACAAACATAAATGTCTGTGGCCCTTCACGACGAAAATATATTACTAATTTTCAAAATACCCTTATATTCAAAATACACTTAACAAAATCACCTTCGAACGAATTCCGGATATTAAAAATAAAACATTAGCATTAAAATCACATACAATACTTATTGATCAAAGCAAAAAAATATACGAGCTATTTTTTTAAAGATAACTTAGAGAAATATCTAATATACAAAATATTTTAGAGTATAAAGAAGAAGTAGTAGAAATACTTCCCGGATTACTTATATTCAAAAATTATTACCAAAATCTTAAACAAAACTGTAACGAAGAAGAATTGCAAATTAAAGGAACTTTCTTGATAAAATTCGAAAATTGTAAGATTTCAACAAACAACAATAATTTTACTAATGTTAATTTAAAAATTAGAGATAATATAATATTACCAAATATTATAACAAAAATATAAAACAACAAAAACGTTACCCTAAACGATTTAAAACTAGAAACACTATACTTGAAACAATTAAAATACGAAGAAAATTCAAACAATGTATTATACTACGATAAGACAAGAAAAACTATTAGTTATAGCATTGTTACTGTAATTATTTTATGCATCATTTTAGTAGTTATATATATTATTATAGGACCAAAACAAATCTATAATGTTTCGACGGAGCCACAATCTAACGGTGGGGGTGTTATAATGTCTCCCGTTATTCCCTTAACACGAACCAATATAATATAAATATTAACATACGTACATAAACATGTACATAACCACTTTAATTTACTTACTTTATCTTTACTTTATTCTAAATTCCAAGAATTGTTTACGAACTTTATTTAATTCACTATTAATAACTTGCATTTCCGTTCCCACTAAATAAATGCAACTCCAACATTTGAACACAGACAAATTTATTGGGAATTGTTTTGCAATAACACATTTCATTATTTTCTTTATTAATTTATTGCGAATTGTTTTTCAACAATCCATTCCATTATTAATATGATTGGCAAGCAAAATTGATAAGAAAATATTTATATATTTTAACTATAAGAAAATAAATTGTAAAATTAGTATTTAAGAAAGTGTAAGAAGATAAATAAAGTCAGTCTTAATTTGAAAATGGAAAAGTGGAAGTGTTTTTTTAGGCATACATTTTTAAGATTCAAAAGTGCAAATCACGGCATTCGATATCGAGTAAAATCCCATACAAAATTCTTTGAATTTGTATGGAAATTTCGCTCGATATCGAATGCCGTGATTTGCCCCCAATTCATTTTATATGAATATGAAGAAATTAATTTTTATCTCCTAAGATCTTAACTTATATGTTGCATTAGGGAAAATACGAAAATATGCTGTAAGTTGTTCTTTTGCCTTATTTAAAGACAAGTACTTCCTTCAATGTCACTATAGAGAATGTCTATATATTTATTTATTTGTTCTTCTTGCAAACTAACAGAGTTGTACAAAGTAGTAATTTATAAAAGGAATACAGGGTGCAGTAATATATCAAGAGTAATACAGGGTTTGGTAATATATAACAGTAATACAGAGTTTGGCACATTTCAAAAATATGGTTTAAGGTCTACTTATGACTTGGCATTAGCACCAATGAAATGCATGTATATAGACTAGCTAAAAAATCCTCAACAAACCAAAGTTTTTTTATTATATATTTGATTTTATAAAATAAACATGAATACTTGTTCTTAAAAAATCCTTGTTTCTTCACTAATTTCAATAGGTTTTATAAGATAAGGAACCAATCATACATTTTTGCATACGATCAATGTCTTTGTTTACACGGTTTATTTTACACGGTTTTTTCTGGAACCAATCTACCGTGTAAAAACAGAATTGGGTGTATTTCGGGGAAGTATACCTCGCTTTTTTTTGTAAACGCTTTAACAATAAAATTTTTATTTTTTATTTGATAACATTAAAGCAGCGTGATCATCGGACTTAGTTATTAAATTATTTTATGATTAATTATTTTTTATAATAGTTCATAAAATTAAGAGACCAAAAAAAATCTTATATAATAAGTGTTTACATTTTGTATTTTATACAATTTTTAATTAAAATTTATTAAAGTTCAAAGTTTAATTTGTACTTGTTTTTATGTTATGTTATATGGATTAAAGTTGCATTAACTTATACTTTTCTGTTTTATTTAAAGTTTTCTGATTTTGCCTTTATGATTAAGTACCGCTTATTTCTCAGCAGCCAATGGCGCTGAATAAGCAAGAGAGACTGAAATATATAGAGTAGTTATTCATCATAGATGGGATTTCGTACTAACCGAAATTGATTTGACATGTGAAAATGAATAAGTTTGTACTTTTCGTATCCTAATTTGTTAAATAATACGGTTAAATAGTTGATATTCCTGATCACTAGTATCCACCGTTAAAAGTGGTAAAATTGAACAAAGAACGCTGATGAGATGGTGTAGCGACCTCGAAATCAGTACTGATCCGTTCTGCTAGTATGATGAATAATAAAAAAAAAAAATTGTTCTATATATAGCACTCTCTTAATAAAAAAATAATAATGAATTTATCCAAAAAATTTTCTAATAAAAATTAAAAAATTAGAATAAATAAATGGGTAAATTCGGGTTTGAACTTGAGCCAAAATTAATCGTTTCAATATATAAAAAAGTAAATTTTTAATTTAACGAAATCCTTTTGTTGTTCTAAATCATGTTTGGTTTTATTAGTTTTCTTTGACATTGCTCGAGTTATCATTGAAAATACGTTGTTACTTAAATTTTTTGTTAACTTGGAAGATGGGTCTTTTATACTAAATAAATACACTAACGGTCGATGATACGATCGAAAAGTGATTGAAGTGGCGTAGATATATGGCCGGAAATGAATATTTTGATTTTAATTTAATAAAAGAGTTATAGCACTGTTTAGTCCAGTTAAATGGTGTATTTTTTCTTGTAATAAAATTCAAAGGCGCTGCTAAAATAGCGAAGTTTGGAATAAATTTCCGATAATAATTGGCAAATGCTACAAATCGTCTTACAGCGTCTTCATCTGTAGGAATTGGATATGTTTTTATAACATTGATTTTGGAATCATCTGGCAGCATACCTTTTGCGGTACATTTACGGCCTAAAAATGTTACTTCGGGCCGGAAGAAGTTGCATTTGTAAAGATTTATCTTGAGCTTGTGGTTTCTTAAAACTTCAAACACATTTTTTAGTTTTTGAATATGACGTTGTTTACTACATCCAATAACAATAACGTCATCAATATACAAAAAAGCTTTGTTTGGTGCAAGGCCTGAAAAAGCGACAGACATCATTCTAGAAAAGAAATTTGGGGCGATGTTAAGGCCGAAAGGTAAAACTTTCCAACGGTATGATCCGCTATCTGTGCTAAAAGATGTGATGTCGCGAGAATCTGGGTGCAGTGGTATCTGATGGAAACCGGAGTACAAATCTATGAGGGAAAAATATTTTGCACGGTGACTTTTTGTCACCTAAACTCTTTTTGTGTACTAATATTATTGGGCTGTTATAGTTAGAAGTACTTGGTTCAATTAGATCGTTGTCCAATAAACTTTTGACTTACTTATTTATCTCATCTTTTTTCGTGTGTACCAGTCGATGATTCTTAATGTAAACAGGTGTAGGGTCGTTTAACCTAAGTTTTTGTTCATAGAAGTTTGTAATTGTCGTTTAACCTAAGTTTTTGTTCATAGAAGTTTGTAATTGTCATTTCGTCATCCTTTAATGCAAAAATATCTGCAAATTGTTCGCAAAGTGGTAATAAATCTTTTCTAACATCTTTTGACATTTGCTGCAGCAATACAGTTTTAAGCTTTGAAACACGTTCACAATCTGTTTTAGCTTTATTTATTGGAGGTTTTCCGCTTTGATGCTATAATTTTTAATATATTTTATTTCGTTTGTTGTATTAACTAAACGTAGAATAGGATGGTTTGGATCAATAATTCCTTTCCATATGATAAACATTGGTTCTGTTACATTTTTAAAATTGAAAATTCTGTAAACTTCACATCTAGGTGGAATAATTACTTGTACCTTATGATATTGGAATTTTAAATTTGGTATTTTGAAGAAAAAGTGACAATGTCATGGGTTCGTTATCAATCTTACATTTATTTTTTTAAGAAAGTCTTTTTCCGAGTATACTATTTGAGGGAATATTAAAATTATCTTTAACTACATGAAATGTCTGTGGAAATTTGAAATATTTAGCTGTGTGTGAATTGTTCCTAATGTCGGTACGGGAAATGTTGTTATACCAGTTATACTTTCTCCTTTTCATTTATCTTAATGTTTGTGTCTAAACGTGAAACTTTTGCCAGTGAAATGTCTGTTTGTGAATTCACAAGAACAGTACATGCTATATCTGTTAAATAAGTTAAACTGAATAAAGTCTGCATATCTGGGATTGAAGCTATTAATTGACTTAAAAGTTTTTGATTTGTCTAAAATTCTTGCCGCAAAAATTTCCGTGATTGCTACCACGATAATCCCGATTGATACGGTGTTCATTAATATTATTGGTATAACATGAATTATTTTTGAAATTGCGTTTATTTGTTCGAAAGGAAAGGACTTGTTGTTCTTTAGTTTCCGTCGCTTGTTCCACAACCAGATTTGCAACTACCTCTTTGGTATCTGAAAATGCTGATGATGCCAATATGGATTTGACCAAATCAGACTTGGCTTTCAACCGACACATGCTTACAGTTTGTTCCACTGCCTTTTCATGTGCTTTACTAATGAACGTTCAAATGCTTCCGCTATTTCTTCCGCTTGTTTAGAAAATTCTACATAATTGTTATTTTTCACTTTTAATGATGCCATCTTACCAGCAATAACTTTCGAGTTATCTGGTTTGATCCTCCTTTCAAACCTGTTTTAATATCGTTTACTGTGTTAATATTTTCTAGTAATGCTTCACTAGCTTTTCGTTCTAGTTTTGATTTCATAAAGGGCAAAAAATAGACACTAAAATTTCCTCCGTGAGGTCTTCAATCAAACTGATTTTGTCTAAAAAGTAATCTAACGCTAATGAATTACCATTGTAATTGTGTCTAAGAATGGATGAACACATACTAACGTATGCTTTTTTTGTTCAGTCCTTGCCATTCAGTGTTTAAGCTATTTTTCTTTGAGTCGTTTTCACCATCCGTCAGAAGTAGTATGTATGTATGTGCCGGATCGCGACCACGTTTTTGATACAAAATGAATGTGCATGCCTGGCTGAAAAAAAATATAAAAATAGTTTATGTTAGGTGATTAAGTGTATTAATTATGGAAATGCGTTTTCCATCCTTGGATGTTTGTTTTTATTAGGAGGTTTCATAAAATTTGTGTTGTGTTTTAAAGGGTTTCAAAAAAAAATGTTATATGTAAATTTTTTGTTATTTTCACATGCCTGATTTGCATGTCAGTCAGGGCTCCTCTATTGAATATGCATATTGAACAACTCTGTTGAATGTTTGTCAGGAAGCTTGAAATTTTCTTCATGTGTGGGTCTATCTCTTTATTACACTTGTCCTTTTTGTTTTTCGTTAGTCTTTCTGTCTATCCATTTGCATTTTCTTTTTATTGCACTTGCCTTTTCCGTCTATCTTTTTTATTGCGGTTAATCTTTTTATTTTTTGAAAATTCTTGGATTGACATTTTTATGAGTGGCTGTCTCCTCTACCGTCTGTCTTTTTTTATATAAAAAGGGTGAGGGAAAATTTTTAAGCACCTGCGCATCTCGCTCTATTTTTATTACACTATTCCTTTCTGTCTGTCCATTAGCATTTTCTTTTTATTGCACTTGACTATTTTGTCTATCTTTTTTTGTTGCGGTTGATTTTTTTTTTTTTTAATTTTGAGTTAACATTTTTATGCCCGTCTGTATCTTCTATCGTCTGCCTATTTTTAATCAAAAATAAGGGTGCGGGAATACTTGTCTAAAACATGCATATGTCGTGTGCGTATGTGTACAGTTACATCCATGGTGGAATAATACAGGTGGTGTCGAAGCTGCAACAACACTGTCAAAAATTACAAAAGAAAAATGGCAAAATGGTTGCATTTTCTGTTCTACATATACAGAATTTTATTTCTTTTACTTTTCTTATTTGCATTTGAAACAAGTGATAAAGTGTGCTTTCTTAGCAGTGTGGGTGTGTGTTAGTAATACATAATTAAATTTTGACAGACTCGAACCCAAAAAAAGTCCGTTAACGCTTCGACACTACCTGTATTACTCTACCATGGTTACATCGCTATTGGTCAGTTTGAGTAAAATCGTTAAAATTATTATATTGAGCATGTGTACGTGTGTTTGCATTGGATAGTTTTCTTTCTGTCCTCCTCTACCTTCTATCTTGTTAACTCTTCCTATTTCACTCACCAGTGCGTATATTTACATACATATATGTATAAGGATATACAACTTCATTACACATATTTCTTAGTTCTTAATGAATTCAGTAAGTTGACGACGTTTTTATTTGATATAATATAATAATAATACCAAAAATTGAAATAACTTGACTGTGTAAGGAAAAACTTTAAATAATAAAATATAACAACATATTTTAATTCATTATTTTTATTTTAATTTTTCTTTGAAAATCGAATGATGTACGTATGAATGTAAACAAGTGGTATTCTGATAGTTGTGTTTTTAAAGTTAAAGTTTGTTAACTTTTCCATTTACTTATCTGTATTGCGGTTGTACCAGAGGCTAAAGGTTTTGGTTCAATATAACCCGTATATATCTGATATAGAATCACAATCGAATTTCAACAATTTATTTAAAAAGGGTGTAAAAATACAAATTCGGTAATTTATATTCAGCCTGCTAAGAAAACAGATGGCTTTAATTTAAAATATTTTTTATTTAAATCTTTTGCGTTTGTAAAATTTTACTGTGCAAGACAAAGAACTAAATATGAAAAATTACGGTTTATTTTCTTAATATTTTGCCATGATTTCTTAAATGTTTTGAATGAATTTAATGAATAGTTCATTTTATATGCATATGAAGAAGTGAATTTTTTATCTCCTAAGATCTTAACTTATCATTTTGTATATGTTGAATTGGGAAAAATACGAAAATATGCAAAAACTACTATTTATACTATTTTTACACACGGCACAGCTCGCGAACTATTACCGCTACGCCCTACAAATGTTTTTGAAATTTTCCTCAAATATTCCGATCTAAAATTTAGGCAAATTTAAATATTTTTTTTCGGTCAGTCGTTCCAAAGTTCATATATATGTATATATATGATAGGAACAGATTGTTGAAAAATATTTGATGAATTGCGAACGATTCTTAGAATACATTTTAAGCCCAAATTAAATTATTAACTTGGATAAAGCAATCTAGAAGCTAAATGTAAATTTGTGGAAAATAGCTATTTGCAATATTCAAAATTCAATGCATTTTAATTTTTCTATTCCTTTTTTTATAATTTTGCTGTTTTTTAGTCAGTATTAAATCGTGCAATTTTTCTGATATTCGAGTATTTTTAAGATTTTTCGCCATTTTGGAGATTTTTTCAAGACTGTTGGCAATCGGCACATTTATATGATTTTTTTAAAATAAATTTTGGGACTAATTTTCAATATTGCAGGTGCAATTTTCAGAAAATGCGCTATTTTCGCGGGATTTTCAAGTTTTTAGTTTCTTTGCTAATTACATTTTGGAGCTTGATATCAAATTAAATTCTTACATCAAATTTTGTTTTCATTTTATAGAAAACGCAATTAATTGAATTGCATTTTTAGGACATACATGTAACGCAAAAGTTATGCTGCCAGGTGATTCCAAAATCAATGTTATAAAAACATATCCAGTTCCTACAGATAAAGACGCTGTAAGACGATTTGTAGCATTTGCCAATTATTACCTGAAATATATTCCAAACTTCGCTATTTTAGCAGCGCCTTTGAATTTTATTACAAGAAAAAATACACCATTTAACTGGACTAAACACTGCTATAACTCTTTTATCAAATTAAAATCAAAATATTCATTTCCGGCCATATATCTACGCCACTTCAATCACTTTTCGATCGTATCATCGACCGTTATTGTATTTATTTAATATGAAGTAGGTGCGGATGCTTTATCCAAAATGTCCATTAATGAATCAAAAAACTTAAGTAACAACGCATTTTCAATGATAACTCGAGCAATGTCAAAGAAAACTAATAAAACCAAACATGATTTAGAACAACAAAAGTATTTCGTTTGACGACATTGAAATTGACGACAAATTTTCATATAATTTTGATAGACAAGTTTCGAAGATTAAAACAGAATTATTTTATATAAATCAAAAACTTACCAAAATGCGCATAAATATATAAAAAATTGAAAAAACTGCTATATTTTGATTTTTCACAGCAGAATGGTCCAAAAGTGATCTATTTTTTTCAATTTGTTCAATACAAACCTTAAAAGATAATGGAGTAAAGATTTTAGAACTTTAGAACAGCACCAATGGAAATAATAATTGAAGAAAGTGATAAGCTAAAATTGATTGAAATATATCATAATGATCCTATAAAAGGTGGACAGTGTGGTCAAAAGAAGTTATACGCGAAAATTCGAACAAAGCACTATTGGAAAAAAATGAAAGACATTTCAAAATTTGTTGAAAACTGCAGTGAATGTAGTTTAAATAAAGTCGGGCCAGGCAATGTCGAAAAACTAGTCTTAACCCCTACTCCAATCAAAGCTTTTGATAAGTCGTTTTAGATACCATAGGTCCTTTACCACAATCAACTTACAGCAATAAGTATGCAATAACATTAATATATGATTTAACGAAATATCTATTTACAATTTCGATACCCGATAAATCAGCTCATACTGTAGCACGTGCAATATTTGAAAACTTTATTTTAATATATGGTAAAATGAACACCATAAAATCGGACCAAGGTACTGAGTTCAAAACCGAATTATTTACCGAATTATGAAAGTTATTAAAAATTGATCTAAATATGTGTGGGTACAGTTCAACGCAGCAACCGTGTATTCAATGAATATATCCGAGCGTATATAAAATAAAACATGGCAGATTGGGACACATATTTAAAATACTTCACCTTTTACCATAACACTACACCGAACACTGTATTTGATAACCAATTTACACCTTTTTAGCTAGTTTTTGGTAAAAAGGCTATAATGGCAAATTAAACAATAACTAATTTAGACCCACTTTAGAATTTGGATAATTACAGTAAAGAGGTAAAACATAGACTGCAACAGACTAACATCATTGTAAAAAATTTAATAGACAAACATAAGGCAAGAAACAAACAACTTTATGACAAATTTGCAAAGCCTTTAACGTTGAAAGTTGATGATGTTCTATTGAAAAAAGAACCTTACGAAAAGCATAAATGGCGTTAATGTAACTATTTATAATGAATTACCAAAAAAAAAACTGTCCATAAAGGCAAAATCAGAAAACTTTAAATAAAACAGAAAAGTATAAGTTAATGCAACTTTAATCCATATAACATAACATAAAAACAAGTACAAATTAAACTTTGAACTTTAATAAATTTTAATTAAAAATTGTATAAAATACAAAATGTAAACAAAATGTAAAATACAAAATGTAACGCACACACACACACACATATATATATATATACAAACTTAAAATTTTATTGTTAAAGCGTTTACAAATAAAAGCGAGGTATACTTACCCGAAATACACCTAATACTGTTTTTACACGGTAGATTGGTTCCAGAAAAAACCGTGTAAAAATAAACCGTGTAAACAAAAAGCAAAAATGTGTGATTGGTTCATTATCTCTAAAACCGATTGAAATTTAGTGAAGAAACAAGGATTTTTTAAGAACAAGTATTCATATTTATTTTATAAAATCAAATATATAATAAAAAACTTTTGCTTGTTGAGGGTTTTTTAGCTAGTCTATATACATGTATTTCATTACTGCTAATGCCAAGTCATAAGTAGACCTTAAACCATATTTTTGAAATGTTTCAAACATCTTATCTTATACAAAAAATTTTAAAAAACCAATGAGAATTTCAAAATTCCAAAAGTATAAATAAGCATAGCTGCGGTTTCTTTAATCCAAAGTGATTAATTTTTTTGGCTAAAGTTCGTAACATTTTTTATTCAGAAAGAATTGGACATGAGACAACAAAGCAACAAGGGAAAATTTTAACTTACAATTAATTTCAACTTACACGGCAGAACAGAAACAACGTTGTTTTTCGGGAGCCGCTACACTCCCATCATCAGTGTTCATGTGTGTTTCCATGTATCCGCCACTGTTTAGGTGGCTCGGTTGAATGTGATTTCAAATTTGTATTTATACAAATAATGTCTAGAAAAAGGATACAAGAGTTATTTGTATTATTATTTGTTTTTACAGTAAACACTGTTTTACCACTATCAATATTCAAATTTTACCATCACTAATTAACGTTAAATTAACCCCTTGTTACATGTTTGTTTTATCTCATGTACCATTTTTTCTTTCTATTTTTTGTTTTTACTTAAGACAAACTTTTTTGGTTTGATTAATACTTAAGTGTTATTGCTTTTTGTTTTTTTGTCAACTAGCTGAGTTTTTTTGATTTATTTGATCAATTTTAACTAGTTATGTGACAGTAAACATTGCAAGGCTCATGCCAGTAGCTGTAATTTTATAATAATTATAATTTTATTAATACTTTTGTAATTTTGAAATTCTCATTGGTACCCTACCCGTGCCACTGGATAGGTTACGGTCTCAAGTCCTGAACTACAATATACTATTTTTTTAAAGAATTTTTAATACATTTCAGTTAATTTTATTACTTTTGCTTTTTATTTGAAAAAGTTTGTTCTTTTTTTTAAGAATTTTTGATAGCTTTAAATTATTTTCAATATGAAGATAATATTGGAACATTTTAATCATTAGACTAACAGATTTATGTAAAAGTTGGCGATTTTTTAAATAAATTTTGAGAGAATTTCTTCTAATTTCTACGGAAGTAGTAAAAAAAATTTAAAAACTAAATTAAAATTAAAAATAAGGTGAGTGAAAATGTGTGGTAGAGGCAGAAGCAAAAGAAATGTAAAAATATTAATAGCAAAACAAAAGAATAACTATGTGGAAAGTTTAAACACTGTAGAAAAAAGTTGTGACTATGAATTTATGACAGCAAATATTCCAACTTCTAATGAAATAGTGACTGAAACATATAAAAATGAAAAAAACGACGGTACAAAAGCAAAGCCTTTGATTGAAAGACTTAAAGAATGGATTATTAGAAATAGGATCACTAGAAAAGCGGCTGACGAACTATTAGCAATTCTCCATGGAGAAAATTTAAATGTTCCTCTCAGCATGAAAACCCTTATCCCAAACAAAGAAAAAGCTATAATTAAAGTGGTCTTACCGGGCGTATATTCTCATTTCGGAATTAGGAAGCAATTAAAATCACTGGAAAGACTTAAAATAAATTTCGAGGAAGTTGTGTTCGATTTAAATATAGACGGCTTACCTCTTTTTAAAAGCACCAGAGCACAATTGTGGCCAATACTTTTAAGAATAGTAAATATAAAAAACATTACCGCAATACCTGTTGGCATTTATCTAGGGAAAAGTAAGCCCAACAATATATCAGAGTTTTTGTCAGGAATTTATTCAAGAAATGAAAGATCTGCAAGAAAATGGCCTTGAGTTAGGAGAAAAGTTATTGCGTGTAAAAATTAGAGCTATCATTTGTGACTCGCCGGCAAAAGCGTTCGTTTGCGGGACTACTGGACATACATCCTCCCATGGATGCACGAAATGCACTCAGGTTGCAAGAAAAAATGACAATGTTCTTACATATTCTACTGAGTGTAGAGCATTAATATCTGATGACGACTTTGATACGAGACGATACATAAATCATCACAAAATAAATTTTCACTACCAAAAAACTCCTTTAGAAAACATCGGAGTTAAAATGATATCCCAAGTACCAATCGACAGTATGCACCTTGTTGATTTAGACGTAATGAGAAAAATGTTATTGCGAATGATTCACAACAACATAAGTTTTAAAATAACAAAAGTCCAAATAAAAAGTATTTCCGTTCATATAGAATCACTCAAACCAAATATTCCAAAAGAATTCGCTCGTTATCCAAGAAGTTTGGATGAAATCTACAATTGGAAGGCCACAGAATTCCGCCAAATGCTTTTATATACTGGTATCTTAATATTTAAAGATAAAATACCCATTGAAGTTTATCAGGAGTATCTTTTGTTACATTGTTCGTGCAGATTGTTATCAACGGAAAAAAACTTGCAACAGAATATCGAAGTAGCACAGAATATGCTGGAAAAATTTGTTCAAAATTTTTCAATTATTTTTGGGCAAAACACTATATCTTACAACGTCCATAATCTTCTTCACTTAAGTGAATGTGTAAATCATTTCGGTGTTCTGCAAAATTTCTCAGCATACGATTTCGAAAACTATTTACAAGTTTTGAAAAACTATGTCAAACAACCTACTCGAATAGTGCAACAACTTTTTAACAAAATTAAATGTGAAGAACGAAATATAAAGAAAGTAAAAAAAGAATTTAAAATTAAAAACAAAATTGTTCAAAATTACATAACAAATGATTTTATATTCAGTATAAAAAACCCAATAATATTTGTTATATAAAACCGGAAATACCTATTGAAATTACAGCATTTGACGCGGACAGAGAACTCGTCGTAAGAAAAAGATTAAAAAATAAGATGAGATTTTTCAATAACCCTTTAAATTCAACTGACTTAGGAATTTGCTTAGTGGACGTTACTACATCCACAGTAGAAGAGCACTTCAAACTGAGTGAAATAGAAAATAAATTGGTTTGTTTCCCACACAAAGATAAACTATTGTTAATACCTCTTCTACATGGATATTTTTAATTTATAGTTAGTATAATATGCCCTTTATATTTCAAGCATAATCATGAAACGCAGTCGCCGGCCAAATCATATTAATGCGAACGACCCTATTTCAGAAAAAAACTGCAAAGATTGTTCCGAAATGCAGTCCTATATTAATGTACTGTTTACACAACAAACAGGTAATAAAATACTTACTTATGTACATATGTACATATATTTGAAGACATAATAATATTTTACTTTATACAAAATATTTTTAGAAAAGGTATGCGAACAAAATAAGAAGATAATGGAAGTATTGTCCGAGCAAAATGTTATAATAAAACTCCTCATAAGACAGGATGCAACATCGAATCAAAAAATCATTCCCTATAACTACTGAAGCATCTCTCAGCGATATTGATACACAAATAAATGAACATAATAAACATTTATACGTAAGTATACCATATGAAAAATTGCAATAACAATTTTCAACATCTTATTTCTTTTTTAAAACTAGGTGACGGCAATAAAGGAGTTAATAAAAAAAATTATTAAAAATATTGGACTAGTAATTTCTGAAGACATTTTATATAAATATAATTTAGACGGTACTCATGGTACAAATAGACTAAAAGATTTTAAAAATCTGTACAGCGCAATTCAAGGTAATATCAAAATAGTCCATATGTATGTACATACATATATCAAAACTAATTTTATTTTTATTTGTTTATTTACATGTATGTATGTAGATGCCGTGAAAGCAAATCCAGATATTGATGACATTGATGCAAATATAAGAAAAGCTATATATTTGATAAAAAAGCGCCATTTCAAGAAAATTTTAAAAGATAGACAATCGCAAAATACATGAGCTTGACGTTTTCACGTGGTTTGTAAAAGGCTGAATTAAAAGTTAAAAACGTATGAATGTACGAATATGTTTGTGTTATTTTATTTTTTGTTTTAAATGCTTTTTGTTATATCGCCTTATTCATATTGAGATGTTAATTTCTAATATTTGCTATAAAAATAGGTTTAATTACCGCTTTTATATAATTCTGAATATATTTAAGTTATCTAAATATGTATCTATACATGCACATACATATATGTACACCTATCCCTCGATTTACACGATAGATGCGTTCCTGAAAAAATCGTGTAAATCGAAATAAAATATTTTTGTATGAAAAATCGTGTAAATCGAAAAAAAGAGCCAAATACGAATAATTTAAAATATTTTTTTAGCAAATTCATTTATTTAAACGTTAAAAATAACGAAAAACATATATGTACATAAATTATAAATAAAATAATAAAATATATACTAAAAAAAAATCATATCTTTGAATTCATTAAGTTACATGTATTAAAAAAAGTACAATATTTTTCGTAAAGCAAAATAAACCTTATTTATAAACAAACTAGTATTTGGCAGTCTATAAAAAGAAATACATATGTATAAATATTTTTAATAATAAAACACACATCAGTTATCAGATTCAATCAGTTCTTCATCACTCTCTTCTACTACTAGTCGTATCTGTTTAGTGGGTGACATATCGTTTTCATCACTAGATAATGTTATATTTGTTTCTGGATCTGTAGTTAATATATTAGATATAATATCGGTTCGTGGAGATTTTGAAATGTAATCTGTTATTAATGCTTGTGTCGATTTATTGTTTAAGTCCTTGTAAACCTCCCGGTATTGGGCTAAGCCCTGTGTTATATATCGCTGGAAAGCAAGGGCTCTTTCAATGTTTGGATCATTTTTTAAAAAATGATTTCCCAACTTTCGACCTATCTCAAGTCCTTCACTAATATTTTTGGTTGTTAGTGCTATTGGTTCAGCCAGAACTTCATCGCAATCACTGTCGTTTTCTTCGATCAACATTTCTACTAAATCTTCAACATCAAGTTCTTTATTTGTCATCAATTCTTCTATATCAAGTGCACTAAAGTCATTAAAACCTTCTCCTCCCACCGTACGTGCCATATCGACTATCTCAGAATATTCATCATCCAAGGATTGAGAGGACATGCTATTTTCTCCTACATCTGGCCATAAATTTTTCCAACAACCTTTGAGTGTTGATTGTTTAATTGCATTATAAGCCAATGTGACATTTTTGACACAGTCTAACAAAGTATATTTTTTCCATGCATTGATTACTGATAAAGATTCATCATTCTCTATTATATCTAAGATATACTTGAACGATTGCTTGATATATAACGCTTTAAAAGTTGATATTATTCCCTGGTCTAAGGGCTGCAACAAAGAAGTAGTATTTTTTGGAAGAAATACAACTTGCACATTCTCGTGTTGCAAGTCTTTTGGATGTCCAGGTGCGTTGTCAATAGCTAAAAGCACTTTAAATGGCAATCCTTTTTTGTTCAGATACCGTTTTGCATCTGGAACAAATATATTATGAAACCAATCACTGAACACAGCGGCCGTAACCCATGCCTTTTTATTGGCCATCCAATAAACGGGTAAGTTATCTTTATTTAATCCTTTAAATGCACGTGGTGTTTGCGATTTGTTTATGACTAAAGGCTTCATAATATGATCGCCAGAAGCATTGGAACAAAAAAGTATTGTTATACGATCTTTAGCAGCTTTGTATTTACTTGCAGATTTATTAGCCTTTGAAATAAAAGTCCGCTGAGGCATTTTTTTCCAAAACAGGCTAGACTCATCTGCATTAAAGACTTGGTCAGGAACGTATGATTTAGCAGCAATAATTTCAGCAAATTTTTCAGGATATTCTTTGGCTGCATTAGTGTCAGCGGAAGCTTGTTCTCCTTTTAATTTTAGATTATGTAAGGAACTTCTTTGCTTAAATTTTTCAAACCATCCTTTACTTGCAGTAAAGGCTGACTTATTTGAAGTTGATGATGTAGATGGTAGCTGATCATTAAGTTTTTCATGAATTTTTAAAGCTTTATTAGTAATGGCAGTGGTATCAATTGGAATTCTCTTTTGAGTTTGATCTTCAATCCAGATCATGAGTGCCTTTTCCGTATTTTCAATTATAGTATCCCGTACGTATGAAGTTGTACTTAAACTTGTTTTAGTTCCAGCTGTAACACTTTTCCTGATTATGTCTTCGTTTTTCTTTATAGTTCTAATTGTTGCTTCATGAATGGAAAAAATTTTAGAAACTGTTGTCACTCTGTCTCCTTTACGTAGTCTATCTAAAATCTGAATTTTAGTTTCCAATGATATAACTTTTCTTTTTGCTTGATCTTTAATAATATTTTTCGGCATGGTTAAAAAATTATAAATGAATTAAGAATTACATATGCCACACAATTTTGAATAACTAACTTCACAAATATTTTAATTGTTCTGAATATGTACCACGACACACGCCTGTCTGTTTCCAAACACTAACTGAATTGATTGTCTATACATTTTTGAGCTTCTTTTGTGTATGCATGCTATACATGGGAATTCCCTTTTTATATCTAATGGCGGTGTTACCAGATGAAAATAAACGTTTGGTAACATTCGTTAAATTTGAAAAATATTAAAAAGCTTTAATGTATGTTATTTTTTGATGAAATATTTAAAAATTATTATTTATTTTACGAGACATATTTTCTGAAAAAAAAATTAATTTCTGATAAAATTTTGAAAAAACCGTGTAAATTGAGGTAATTTCTGTATCCCTCGATTTGTACGAAATCCAAAGAAATCGTGTAAAAGTGAAATCGTGTAAAAAAAGTATCGTGTAAATCGAGGGATAGGTGTATCTGTATGTAAATCGTGTATACTTTAATATTATGAGTGAATTAATAAAATTTTTATTTTTTAAATACATTTTTTACATATGTATAAATTTATTGTTGTGGAACTTTTACACTCGTTCGGTGATAGGTTATCGAAGGACAAGATTTTTTACGAGGCCTTAAGGCCTAATCTGTGACATGTTTATTAAGGACTAGACTCAGACAGGTTACTTTAAGTTGGTTCTATTACCGGTTTTTAAGAAACCATAACTGGGACTGGTACTAAATACACCTCCACAGGACAAGTACGTAAAGGTTGGGTCTACAACCTGTCACCGAATATCTTAATTATGTCAATTGACCCCCTCCAATGACAACGCCGTGTTAAAGTTACCGGTACCTCTCATATAAAGTTCCGGAACTCGAACCGGTTGCTAGTCCCTGGGAACCAGTCACGTGACGTATCTTGTGACAGGTTCTTTTCCCTCTAGGGGATATGATATCTATAGACAAAATAAATAAATAACACTCGATCGAAGACTCGCTATTGAAAGCCATCATCTCACGTTTTATTTGGTTTTGTTTGATAACGAATGCCATAATCCCAAAACAAAATTCGTTATCTAATTAACTCGACATCGAGAGCGGTAATTAGATCCAAGGCTTATTTTTGAGTTCTTTTACTAAATTTTTCAGTTCGAACTTTGTTATTGCACTAATTTTAAATTTTTTATTTGTGAACTGTAGTTTTTTATATATTTCACTTTTTCGATCGATTCTCTTATTAACTTAATTTATGAATTTATTTTTCTCATTCTCTATTATTGTTTTATATTCATTTCTAATGGCTCTGTAGTTTGCTCATGAATCGTTCGTATTTTCATATTTTGCTATTTGGTATTTGCTGATTTTACTCTCTCTTCATTGCACTTATTTCATGGTTATACCATTTGTTAACAATATTTTTCTCTTTTATTTTTTTATAACAAACTTCTTCACTGTTTGCTCAAAACATTTATCGAAAAAATATACATTTCCATTCACATTTTTCATATCTTCGTATCTTAGCACTGAACTTAATTCTCTATTAAACGATGCGTTATTTTATTTAAATATTTCTACTTCTTTGCTATAGGACTCTGTAGTACTATTATGTTCGTTTTCAATTATAATGTTAATAATTTCATGGTCCGATATTTTATTCGTGCTACTATTTTGTGCCGATATTTTATTATTATTTGTGATTACGTAATCGATTATTGCTCTCGTATTTTTTGTTACTCTAGTAAGGTTGTTAACGATATGTTGTATCACGTTGTCATTTAAGCACCTTTCAATTTGGTGTTTATAAAAGCTATCTTTCAACCAGTCTATATTCAAGTCTACCGCTATTAAAATATCACAATTATTTTTACAAATTTCTTCCAAGGCTTCTCCGAAAATATCACAGAAATCTGATGAATGGCTACTGGGTGATCTGTACATTGCTGCAACGCTCATATTCACTTGTTTGTATTTGCCTGCACAAGCTATAATCCAAAAATTGGAGTCTTCTACTTTCTCAAAATATTTTACTACGTCCCATTATTTTTTTAATATATGTGTATGATTACCCCTCCTGTTCAGTATTATTTCTTCTTCTCCAATATCTTTCGTAAGATGTGTCTCTGATAATATAGTAAAATCGGGAATTTACATTGCTGCTAGTATTTCTAATTGATTGAAGTTATTTCTTAGTCCTTGTATGTTTGTATAAATCGCTTTTAAATTCTATGACTGTTAACTTGAAACCCATCTTTCTTTCCTATTTTTTAGTTTGTTTTGATAAACGGTACATTGTTTATTGCAGTTCATACATTTGACTGTGGTATGATTTTTGCATTCATTATATTTATGGTTTCCACGGCACTTAAAACATGTTTCTTCGTTTTTGCATTCACTAGCTATATGATTAAAACCTTCGCATTTGAAACATTAAAGGACATCAGTTCCGTCAAATAATTTGCACCGTTCCCAGCCTATATTCACTCTTTGCTCCATCATCGTCTACTCGAAACGAATCACAGCAAAATAATAAAGCTCTATAAAAGTAATATAAATAAAATGTAAGTGTTGAAAAAAATAGAAACAGACTATTTAAAAAAGCATTATAAGTAACAATGCACTTGTTCAAAGTAAAGATTTTAAAAATAAACTGAAGTTAAGAACAAATAAATAAAACAAATGTTTAACTCAGTAATGGCTGAGTGTAATAAACGCAAGGGGACGATAAGAGGCGAGAGTGGTAATAATGTGAGGCTGTTTGTGGTAAAATTTACCATAGCGCCGTAAAATGTTCAGATATGATGAATGTATACAATGCATCCATAATATTGATGAGGTGCTGTGTAATATTCAAGATGGAGTTCAAATAAATAAACATCAATTAAGACTATAAAAATGAATTTGAAACTTCACTGAAACACAACGAAAATGATATAAAACAACTGTTAGGGGCAATAGAATGAAGATATGATGAAATAATAAAAAAACTGAATAATGCTTTTAAAATATGCGAGACAAATATTAAAGAAGTTAAAAATTGTAGTAAAAAAAATAAGAGAAGTTGAAGATAAAAATAATGAAATATGTAAAACAATAGAAAATAATAACCTAAAAACGTGCAGCGAAATATGGAAAGTTGTAAAATAAACGATTGTCAAAACAAACCAAATGTCATATGCAAATAATTAAGAAACAATATTTCAGTGATGGCAGATCTAAAGAAAAAAGTCCCACTTATAATTAAACCAAAAGAGAAACAAAATGTTGAGAAAACAAAAAAAGAGTAAATAAAGTTGATCATGTGTTGCTATTTTTACATTGTATATTGTTCGATTATTTACATTGTATTCTTAAGTTTTTATTATTTTCATATTATTGTCCCGTAAAAACGGGTTTTGCTTCTTAAATTATTCGATTAGTTAATATATATACGTAATTGTTGATGTTTATGGCTTGAGTTCAAATCTGAGTTTACCCATATCTTCTTAATTTAAGAAATCACTAGTATCCACCGTCAAAAGTGGTAAAATCGAACAAAAAGAACGCTGATGAGATGGTGTAGCGACCTCGAAATCAGTACTGATCCGTTCTGCTAGTCTGATGAATAAATTGTTTCAAATAAAAAGTAATCTCTTAATAAAATAATGAATTTATCCAAAAATAATTTCTTAAATTAAAATATATGGATAAACTCAGATTTGAACTCAAGCCATAAAAATTTCATTTCAATTTTATTCGATTAGTTCTGTTTCTGAATACTTAAAACTTATATACCTTATGTCAACATTTAGATCTCTTGGATAAGATACCCTTATAATCATCACTCATTTCACTCTGTATTACATTTTTTATTTTTTCTCTATCTTCAGCGTTTTCGGTCGGTATCACTACGGTTCCATTTCTTCGGCTTTCGACATTAGTTATTTTTAAATTTCCAGGAGTTCCTCTCTTATTTTTTCAACACCTTGTTTTCCTTTTGGCTTGGCGATTACTGGGAATCGTTTAATTAAGTCAGAGTCGTCTCTCAGTATGACACTTGTTTTTGTTTGGAACTTGTTGCGTATATTACTTTCTTAATTTCATTACACATCTTAACATTCTTTTCTTCTATTAAGTTACACATCTCTTTATTGTTATTTTTATAACCGTTTATATTACCATAATTCTTTTTATTTCTTGTTTTTTATTTATTTAAGTTACAGAAGTTTTAAGCTTCATCTAATTTTTTAAGTCTTTCACCATATCTTTTTTCAATAGCTTCAAGCCATATTAGTTTTTGTTTTAAACTACTGATAATGTTTTTTATACAAAATTTTTATTTCCATACACGAAGAAAATAAATAGTTTATTTATGTTGTAACGACAAAAGTCGGCACCGCATCGTTTTTGCCACCAGTTTTATTAGTATTGTAGTTATAAGTGAATGAATTTATGTTGAAGTTTAATTATTTAGAAATGAACGAATTTATATTGTCTTTAATAAGTAATGAATCACAATTATTATTTATTTCAAAAGTAACGCCTTAGATAAAGGCGCCACCTATGGGCGCATAGTAGTAGTAAAGTAAATAGTTACTCTAAAATACAAACCAAAATAGTAAGTTACGTCGTATGACAACTGAATAGTAGAATTTTAGTATATAAGCAGTGGCATTAGCAATAAGTTTTCAGTCTGCCTGCGGCTGTCGACTAGGTAAGCTCGATAAAATTGTTGGTGGTTGGACCGCTGGATTCCTGCTGACTTCTAGCAAGCAGTAGGAAATTGTGAAGTGAGCATATGGTGGTTGGACCGCTGTATCCGAACTAAGCGATCTACACCCAGATAACGCACCGCCGGTGGTCAATAGGAGTTTGGTGGTTGGACCGCTAGATTCCTACTGGTCAATAGACATTGTGTGCCTGGTGAGCAGCAGAGTTTGGTGATTGTATCATTGCGCTCTTGTTGAGCAACAGTAGCGGAATAGCGTCACTGTGCCATTTAAATTTGACTGCTGTATGGGATTACCATAGTTAACTCAAGGCGCAATAGTAAACTAAATAAAATAAATTGTAAATCCTACTCTGTATCTTTCTCTTCTCTCGGGTATCAAAAACCAAAGAAATTTTTGTGACGAAACCTTGCCAACGGCGAGTGAGACCCAGCATAAGAAATATCGTTACAATGTCTTATAATAGTCTCGTGTATTTTAAATCACTTTAAATATTTATATATTGAAACGATTAATTTTGGCTCAAGTTCAAACCCGAATTTACCCATTTATTTATGCTAATTTATTTTTAATTTTTTATTTAGAAAATTTGTACTTTTCGTATCCTAATTTGTTAAATAATACGGTTAAATAGTTGATATTCCTGATCACTAGTATCCACCGTCAAAAGTGGTAAAATTGAACAAAGAACGCTGATGAGATGGTGTAGCGACCTCGAAATCAGTACTGATCCGTTCTGCTAATATGATGAATAATAAAAATTGTTCTATATATAGTACTCTCTTAATAAAAAATATAATGAATTTATCCAAAAAATTTTCTAAATAAAAAATTAAAAATAAATTAGAATAAATAAATGGGTAAATTCGGGTTTGAACTTGAGCCAAAATTAATCGTTTCAATATATAAATATTAATAAAAAAGTTCGACTAATTACTTATAAACATAAATCACTTTAAATATTTAATTTTCCAGTAGTTCATCAGAATGACGGCAAAAAAGTTGCTGCTGTTAGGCAGATATGAGAAAGCAATTGGATCCATTTTATGCATTGGAACAAAATGCGTCTTCATACAAAATGTTGCCGCTCCAAGTCAATTTAAACAAAAAATAAATAATAAAAACCTTCCCCTGTAAAATTTAGTTTTTGACGCATGAGATTTTACTGCTGCTACGACTCGATATAAAATTGAGCCTGTGGTAGACCAAAATCATTCTCTCATGCATTTGATATTTCATTATTCACATTAGTTAACTGTCTTCTATGCGTTAAGTATGACTGAAACCAGCTCAGTTCTGTGCCTTGAACAACGTATTTAGATAATTTTTTCAATAGGATATGTCTATCGATTGTTTCAAATTCTCTTTTGAAATCAAGGAAAATTGCCATTATTTTATTTTTCCTCTTTTTATATTTCCATCTATTTATAACATACTTTACTGCTGTTTCACAAGAATATTTCTTACAAAAGCCTGCTTGATATTTTGACAATAGCAAGTGTTTTTCCATGTAGTTTTATAGTTTATCTTTTACTATTTTTTCAATAATTTTTTCACAGGTTTTTAAAGTAATTATAGATCGATAATCTTTACAACTTACTGTATCTTTTACTTTTTCAATAGGTAATATCATAAATTCTTTCCAGTTATTTGGAAACATACCAATCTCAAGTAATTTATGATTTTTAATAAGATGTTGCCGGTTATATCCCAGTTATCTAGGATAATGTTACTTGATATTTTTTTATAGTCTGGTTTATTTTTTATATTTTTACAGATATTTTTTAGTTCTTGTAAATTTATTCCACGGAATTTACATCTAAAGTCTATCACAGGTACTTGATTTTCATATTCACCCCTATTCTGCATTTCAGTTACGTTCGAATCGAAAAATGATATTTAAAAAAAACTTAATCGAAAGCAATTTTGTAAACATTCTAATTGTTAATTTGTAAAAAGTTAAATTTACTGAAAATAATTGTCATAAATATATGAAAAATAAATATTATGGTAACTACAATTAAATAAATACGGAGAGTAAGAAAAAGCTAGAATATGAGTAAGCTGTATTTGTGGCCAAACTATTCCAGCGTGAAGAATCCTCTAGCGGCGGAGGTGATATTTTCATTTTATATGAATTATTTGGAACTTCCTCCCAGAATTCCTGCACTTCTTACTTGGGACACTCCACATGCAATATCCTCATTAGTTGCCATTAAATTTTTCAGCTTTTCATATCGCTCAGGTGTTGTATTTTCGACATGCAATAAATTAAATAAAGCTTACAAATTTGATTAAAAAAAATTAAAGAATTTATTACAAAATAATTTTATAGCATTTTATTTAATTATACACTTTTTAACTACAGAAATAAAAATCGAAAAACGATTACGATCGTAATGCAGAATACATACAATCGAAATGATACGGGAAACGGAACGCAGAATACCAAATTAGCAAAACGGAGAAAATTTCGATTCGAATCGAAAAGCAGAATAGGTGTGATTGCACATCTTCAATGGAATTTCTAATTTCTTTAATACTATTTATAAAATAATTATTTAAATTTTTGGCTATTTGGGAAATTTATTTGTATTCTATTTGGTTATTATCACAGTTTATTACATTTTTGGGTTTTCTTAGCACTAGTTCCTTAATTTTATTACACATCTCTTTTTTGGTTATTTGCATTATTTATTTTGTTATTGAAATATTTAATTTGTTCATATTCAATTTTAACATTATATTTATTTCTTGTTACATTTTAACTTTTCCACGCAGCATCCGTATTTTCCACAATTACTCATTGGTATTTAAATTGTTTTCTCTTTTTATTGTTATGAGTTCATTATTAAACCATTTATAATTACTTTTCTAATTTAATTTTTTCTTAACAGTAAATTTTCTTATCAAAACTATGGACATATGCCTGATCTACATAAAGACTTTTGCAACGTCTATTTTCTTAATTTTCTTTAGCAGTTGCTTCCAAAAATCATTTGCTTTCACATGATGATTTTTAATAGACGTCTGTTTTTTGTAACCAGGGTTGATTTTATTTTTCTTTTTGTGCCATAATTGTTTTTTTTTTTTTGCTTAATCGGTTAATGTTCTTTAGTTTTTTTTTCGAATTAATAAGAACACAGAAATATTTTAAAAGTTAAAAATAAAAAAAAGTTTTTATACATTTTTTTGTAAAAATAATTAACCAATAAATTTAAGGGTTCGTAAATAAAACTAAAAGAAAGATTTTAATAAACTGAGGTAATTAATATAATCATTTCGGTGAGAGTTGAATATTTTTGTTTGATTGTGAAGTAAAATTTCTAATTGAAGAACTTTTTCAGCTTTTTTCTGTGAAAATAAATAAAATGGAGCAGCTTTTTGAGTTAACGGAAGTAGCTATTGAAAATTTGGACTTCGATAATAGTGATAACGAAGAAATAGTTCTAATACTATTAGATAGCTGTAAAGAAGTTTGTCACTATCAAAAGAAAAAAAAGAGGACCTGGGTCAAAGAATGGACGTCTCAATAACATGTCTTCCTTCTTAAATTATATAAGAATGACTCCTGAGACATTTAACTGTATTCTGTAAAAAATTTAAAGTGACATTAAGAGAAATGATTCTTGGTTGAGATCTGCAAAAACTCCTGCAGAGAAATTAGCTGCTACACTCCGATATCTAGCTACAGGAGAATCTTATAGGAATACAAATTACCAAACGAGATTGTCGAGTTAATTTCTTTGTGCTGCGGTACCAGAAGTGTGTGAGGCAATATGGAAAAACTTTAAGGATGAATTTTTAAAATTATGTATTTATTGGCGCAGTTATACGCCACCAAAATGAAATAATGTAAGCAGCCTTTTCAATATAAAATATTTTTATACATAACAATATATTATTATTATTTTTTTACATAACAATATATTACATAACAAAAATATTTTTATTATTTTATTACATAACAAAGGAAATTAAATAAATAAAATAAAAAAGTTTTCATAAATAAAATCTTAAAAATACTAAAAATGGCTCATTTAAAAATCTTCGTCTTCTAAAATATCAATGACCGCTTCTTGCACAATGTCTGTTGTTGATTATTGGCTAGTATTTTCGAAAGAATAGCAGTATCCAGAAGGCTGGAGTGGTGAAAATTTCTGGTGGCGGAGTAAAAGTTGTGCATATAGGTTGTGTTTGAGCTTGTGCATATTGTAGGCAATATTTTCGCAATACCTGCTGAATCTCCCACACAGGTTATTCTTGTACAGCTTCATTTTTTAATTTAATTTTTTTTTTTGTGATCTGAAATAAAACTTGCTTACCTAGCCAGTCGCAACAAGATTTTTTTCAGAGCTGCTAACAATCATCTTCAACTTATCAATTCTTTCATTGATATTGAAAGTTTTTTCTGAAACAAAAACATAATAAAAAATAAAAAAGCTTTTTCTTTTAGAATTAATATCATAATTTTTTTCTGTAACTATGAAATAATTCTATTCATTTCAATTTGCTTTACATTCCCGACATCAAAAAGTGAATGGGAAGCTATTGCCGATAATTTTACGATTAAATGGCAAACATGTCGCCTTCAAATCTCGTCGCTCAGATGGATCAATCTTTTATAATTATAAAGGAAGCAACAGCATAGTTTTGCTAGCATTGGTGGATGCAGATTGCCGTTTCATTTTGTTACAGAGTGACTTAAAAAAGTTATCGATGAAGCAAAACGCCATTTTCCAGACGACAAAATTATTGGTAATGGAAGAAGATTGAAAGGCAAATATTTAATATTCGCCTAATTAGAGCTAGACAAGTTGTTGAACCAGCATTTGGTATAATGTCTAGCCGATTTAGAATTTTCATGCAAAAATGAATTTATCGGTTGAGAAGGTGGAGCTTGTCACTAAGACTTGATGCCTGCTACACAAATTACTAAGTAGTAGACACAATAGTTATTTGAACGAGCCATTTCTTGCTGAGGTTCAGGCTGAACAATTAATAACCACCCAACTGGTAGTTACGGAAAGGGAGCAGCTCAAAATATTCGCCAAGCTTTCAAGGGCAAGTTATCTTGGCAAAATACAAAATTATAATAAAATAAAATAATATGATAATGCCACATTGCACTTTTAATGGGTTTTTGGGTTTTCATTTAGTGTTTTTGTTTTTTTAAATTATAACTTACTCTTTTGCTCCTCGTTGTCTACATCACAACCTTCATTACTTGTAGCTTCAAAGCTGTTATCAGCTACAAAGGTTTTATCAGAATTATTAGTCTGAAAATAAACAACATATGTAGAAATATAATTTTATAAGATAATAAAGCGGCACCGCGGCATTCTTACCTTCGAAATATTGGATTCAGACTTTCGAGATAGAGCAATGAGGCTTTAAAAACTGTAATTGGTTGAAGCCAAGGAATATGGACATCATCATCACCAACACCACTCCTCTTACTGTTTGCGATGTCCCTGGATTCCTTTATGAATTGTGCCCTTAGAGTGTGAACCTTTTTCTTTATATCTTCCGGCGTAATGTTTTCATTAAATTTTTTGAACTCATTACAAATTAGCAATACCGTTTTTGACCTCTTTGTTCTGTTTAAATATGAAGCATTTCTAACATCATATAAATTTTCATGCTGCTGGTAAGAATTAATTAAAACTTCTATAATTTCTTTCGTCCACACTTTTAAAATCTTATTTATAAATTCCTCTTGTTCCTATAGGGAGCATAGGGCCTCAATTGCTTTTAAAATAAATATTCCTATTTTTAAAACATAATTTTGGCATTAACAATTTTTTTTTGTTCACTGTAGCTATAGTACTTACCAAAAAAATTGATGTATGTACAAATAAATAAATATTGATTTATTTGTATAGTATACATATGTTTATTTTACTTGCACTGCTGTTTAAAATTTTTTCTTTTATTTGTTTATTTTTTTCTATTTTATTTATATCGTGCCGCTTCAAAGTACGAAAACAAATAAAACAAACAAGAAGAAAATAATGTAGCATAAAGACAAATAAGACAAACACGAAAACACAAAACGTGATTTTTTGTCTACCCCTCTCAAAACAAAAATCTATTATTTGTCAAAATCATTGATTTCATCACATTTTAATTTTTGGATTCAATAAATATATCAATAGAATCTATCGGCTACCAACAAATTTTTAAAAGATTTATTTTACGCATTACATAGCTTCGATAACTGCGATTAACTCTGACACAACATGAGAAAAAACGTCGGCAGAGTAGCAAAACCAAATTTATCTTCATGTTTTACATGAGGAACAGATATTTTTATTTTTGTTATAAGGTTTCATTATGTGCAATTACTCATTGAGTAGAGATGTACCAAATCTCCAAAATAGCCAATTTCTTTAACAATATTTATTAATAAATAACTTAAAAATCAATGAATTTTCGTTATTTATATACGCACATATATATTCACTTATACATATGTATATGTACGTATTTTGACATTTCATATCGTAAGATTGTTGTGATAAGATTTATTATAACAGCGTTTCCATAATACTTATTGTAATAACAATATTTTCAAGTATACACGTAAGATAATTCTCTCTGCGATTACAATAGACGTTCCTTGATAGAAAAATATTAGATATTATGTTAGGTGTACACTCTATGTTAAATAAAATTCTTTGTTGTAGCGAAAAATTAGTGTAATGTACAACAACAATCGCATTTTTTAGTCTAACTACATACATATAAGTCGTAAAAATTCATTGTATTGGGCGACGACTCGTATTTTCAAAAACGACGGCGCACAGTGGCTGAAAATACGATCACAGAACCAATTAACAAAAGTGGATATCATTGAAAAAGTTGTTAAAGCTAGTCCAGTGAGAACGAAACGGATTCTTAAAAGTATACCAACTCCGAGTGATGCAATACAGTACACAAATGAGGAGGCATTAGCATTAGTATTTCTGGATTTGAAATTAACAAAACAGCAATATATTAAGCTCAGACTGCGTGTGATTAAAAAGGCTCAAATATGTATCCAGCATATCATTACATAACAGCAGAACGCTTGCTACAATCAATAACAGGAAATGAGTTAAAGAAATATGGAAACACAAAGTTAATTCTTTTTTGTAAATGGGGATGTTATGGTTCTTCGGGACAAAAACAATACAAACAAGTTGTATGTGAAAATATTTCCGACTCAGCTATGTTCATGGTATCATTTGTACCATTGCGATTGAAAAATATTTTAGAAGATTCAGAGCCTTCGACTAGTACAACGCAAACAATGGATATTTGGAAAAATGAGACACCATCTTCTACGAAATATGCAGGCCAATCAAATTTGAATTCAAAAAAGAAACTCATGATGCCATTAACAAAGAAGTTATTGATATTAAGGCCCAAATTGCAACACTACAGCCATTACAATTACAGTTAGATGGCCAGCAAATTTAAGTAAGCTACCAATTAGTGCTGACAATGACAGATGGAAAAGTAGGTCAGGCTTTGACTAACACGAAGGCTGCATCCAGCTGCATTATATGCCAAGCAACATCAACCCAATTAAACCAAATACCGACAAAATCATTAGATAATACCGATGCATATGAATTTGGATTATCACCACTACATGCAAGAATACGACTTATGGAACACATACTAAAAATCAGTTATGATTTGGATTTCGGGTCTTCAGGATCAATAAGAAACAACGAAACCAACAAAGAGTTAAGAAGTTCAAAAAAGAAACATGTTCAAGATGAATATCGCAAATTTGGATTGATTATAGATCAGCCAAAACAAGGGTCAGGCAATACAAATGATGGCAATACCGCAAGAAGATTCTTTTCAGATCCAGAAACAGCATCTGAAATAACAGGAGTGGATTTAAACCTTATTTTCAGATTTAAAATAATCCTAGAAGTACTTGCGTGCAATGAAGAAATTTACCCTAGAAAAGTTGGAGATTATGCAAAGGAAACTGCAAAAATATATACAACCAACTACCCATGGAGAAATATGTCTGCAACAGTTCACAAAATCCTTTATCATGGAGAAGATGTCATTAAATATCATTTGGTGCCACTTGGAGATCTATCAGAGGAGGCTCAGGAAAAAAAGAACAAGGATTACAGATTTTATAGAGAGCACAATACTAGAAAAATTTCACGAAATTAAACAAATGAAGATCTATTTAATATATTATTGGCAACGTCAGATCCGTTTATCTCCAGTATTCGAAATCAATGGAAAGTGGAACATCGGGATTTAGATGAAGAAGCAAAAAAACTACTAAAGAACAGAGATAGCACAGAACAAAATATGGAATATTTGCAATCAATATTTGAGTCAAATGAATAATAATTATAATTGCCTTTCATTGTTATTTAAGTACGAAAAAAATAGTATTAGTAAAAAATAATAATAAACAGAACCTACCATTGTTGCAAATGCTATTAAAATTTATTGCAGTTTTTATTTTAAAAATGTTTTTAAAATTATCAAATTTGAAAGCAAAAAATAATAAATTTTTCTGTAGTAATAGCAATATTTTTAGATAATATTATTAAAGAAGAAAATAATGTAGCATAAAGACAAATAAGACAAACACGAAAACACAAAACGTGATTTTTTGTCTACCCCTCTCAAAACAAAAATCTATTATTTGTCAAAATCATTGATTTCATCACATTTTAATTTTTGGATTCAATAAATATATCAATAGAATCTATCGGCTACCAACAAATTTTTAAAAGATTTATTTTACGCATTACATAGCTTCGATAACTGCGATTATCTCTGACACAACATGAGAGAAAACGTCGGCAGAGTAGCAAAACCAAATTTATCTTCATGTTTTACATGAGGAACAGATATTTTTATTTTTGTTATAAGGTTTCATTATGTGCAATTACTCATTGAGTAGAGATGTACCAAATCTCCAAAATAGCCAATTTCTTTAACAATATTTATTAATAAATAACTTAAAAATCAATGAATTTTCGTTATTTATATACGCACATATATATTCACTTATACATATGTATATGTACGTATTTTGACATTTCATATCGTAAGATTGTTGTGATAAGATTTATTATAACAGCGTTTCCATAATACTTATTGTAATAACAATATTTTCAAGTATACACTTAAGATAATTCTCTCTGCGATTACAATAGACGTTCCTTGATAGAAAAATATTAGATATTATGTTAGGTGTACACTCTATGTTAAATAAAATTCTTTGTTGTAGCGAAAAATTAGTGTAATGTACAACAACAATCGCATTTTTTAGTCTAACTACATACATATAAGTCGTAAAAATTCATTGTATTGGGCGACGACTCGTATTTTCAAAAACGACGGCGCACAGTGGCTGAAAATACGATCACAGAACCAATTAACAAAAGTGGATATCATTGAAAAAGTACAGAAACAGCATCTGAAATAACAGGAGTGGATTTAAACCTTATTTTCAGATTTAAAATAACCCTAGAAGTACTTGCGTGCAATGAAGAAATTGACCCTAGAAAATTTGGAGATTATGCAAAGGAAACTGCAAAAATATATACAACCAACTACCCATGGAGAAATATGTCTGCAACAGTTCACAAAATCCTTTATCATGGAGAAGATGTCATTAAATATCATTTAGTGCCACTTGGAGATCTATCAGAGGAGGCTCAGGAAAAAAAGAACAAGGATTACAGATTTTATAGAGAGCACAATACTAGAAAAATTTCACGAAATTAAACAAATGAAGATCTATTTAATATATTATTGGCAACGTCAGATCCGTTTATCTCCAGTATTCGAAATCAATGGAAAGTGGAACATCGGGATTTAGATGAAGAAGCAAAAAAACTACTAAAGAACAGAGATAGCACAGAACAAAATATGGAATATTTGCAATCAATATTTGAGTCAAATGAATAATAATTATAATTGCCTTTCATTGTTATTTAAGTACGAAAAAAATAGTATTAGTAAAAAATAATAATAAACAGAACCTACCATTGTTGCAAATGCTATTAAAATTTATTGCAGTTTTTATTTTAAAAATGTTTTTAAAATTATCAAATTTGAAAGCAAAAAATAATAAATTTTTCTGTAGTAATAGCAATATTTTTAGATAATATTATTAAAGTTTTTTTTAAGTTTAACTATTCTTTGAGTGTAAACAAATTTGTAAATTTGTCAGCAACAAATTTTTAATTTTTCTGTAATAGCAAAATCTCCAGTTGATTTTACTATTTTTTCAGTGTAAAATTTTTTTAAGTGTAACATTAAAAAAATTCCATTATTACAAAAAATATTTATAATTATTATTAATTTCTAAATATTAAATTTTTTAATAAATAAAAAATAATAAACCCATATTTCACTCTAAAAGTTAAAAAATTCAAAAGTTCAACTTTGACCTAGAATTCCTTAAAAAGTCCTCAATCAATGCGGCGCACAGTGGCTGAAAATCGTTTTTCATTGGCCAAAATTCTGTAACTTTTGAACCGATCAAAATATAGAAGTTATTTTTATTTTATTGTATAGATATTTAGTTCAGCTTGACTCAGTTTAAATTACATTAAAATTGATTGAGGACTTTTTAAGGAATTCTAGGTCAAAGTTGAACTTTTGAATTTTTTTAACTTTTAGAGTGAAATATGGGTTTATTATTTTTTATTTATTAAAAAATTTAATATTTGGAAATTAATAATAATTATAAATATTTTTTGTAATAATGGAATTTTTTTAATGTTACACTTAAAAAAATTTTACACTGAAAAAATAGTAAAATCAACTGGAGATTTTGCTATTACAGAAAAATTAAAAATTTGTTGCTGACAAATTTGCAAATTTGTTTACACTCAAAGAATAGTTAAACTTAAAAAAAACTTTAATAATATTATCTAAAAATATTGCTATTACTACAGAAAAATTTATTATTTTTTGCTTTCAAATTTGATAATTTTAAAAACATTTTTAAAATAAAAACTGCAATAAATTTTAATAGCATTTGCAACAATGGTAGGTTCTGTTTATTATTATTTTTTACTAATACTATTTTTCTCGTACTTAAATAACAATGAAAGGCAATTATAATTATTATTCATTTGACTCAAATATTGATTGCAAATATTCGATATTTTGTTCTGTGCTATCTCTGTTCTTTAGTAGTTTTTTTTGCTTCTTCATCTAAATCCCGATGTTCCACTTTCCATTGATTTCGAATACTGGAGATAAACGGATCTGACGTTGCCAATAATATATTAAATAGATCTTCATTTGTTTAATTTCGTGAAATTTTTCTAGTATTGTGCTCTCTATAAAATCTGTAATCCTTGTTCTTTTTTTCCTGAGCCTCCTCTGATAGATCTCCAAGTGGCACTAAATGATATTTAATGACATCTTCTCCATGATAAAGGATTTTGTGAACTGTTGCAGACATATTTCTCCATGGGTAGTTGGTTGTATATATTTTTGCAGTTTCTTTGCATAATCTCCAAATTTTCTAGGGTAAATTTCTTCATTGCACGCAAGTACTTCTAGGGTTATTTTAAATCTGAAAATAAGGTTTAAATCCACTCCTGTTATTTTAGATGCTGTTTCTGTACTTTTTCAATGATATCCACTTTTGTTAATTGGTTCTGTGATCGTATTTTCAGCCACTGTGCGCCGTCGTTTTTGAAAATACGAGTCGTCGCCCAATACAATGAATTTTTACGACTTATATGTATGTAGTTAGACTAAAAAATGCGATTGTTGTTGTACATTACACTAATTTTTCGCTACAACAAAGAATTTTATTTAACATAGAGTGTACACCTAACATAATATCTAATATTTTTCTATCAAGGAACGTCTATTGTAATCGCAGAGAGAATTATCTTAAGTGTATACTTGAAAATATTGTTATTACAATAAGTATTATGGAAACGCTGTTATAATAAATCTTATCACAACAATCTTACGATATGAAATGTCAAAATACGTACATATACATATGTATAAGTGAATATATATGTGCGTATATAAATAACGAAAATTCATTGATTTTTAAGTTATTTATTAATAAATATTGTTAAAGAAATTGGCTATTTTGGAGATTTGGTACATCTCTACTCAATGAGTAATTGCACATAATGAAACCTTATAACAAAAATAAAAATATCTGTTCCTCATGTAAAACATGAAGATAAATTTGGTTTTGCTACTCTGCCGACGTTTTCTCTCATGTTGTGTCAGAGATAATCGCAGTTATCGAAGCTATGTAATGCGTAAAATAAATCTTTTAAAAATTTGTTGGTAGCCGATAGATTCTATTGATATATTTATTGAATCCAAAAATTAAAATGTGATGAAATCAATGATTTTGACAAATAATAGATTTTTGTTTTGAGAGGGGTAGACAAAAAATCACGTTTTGTGTTTTCGTGTTTGTCTTATTTGTCTTTATGCTACATTATTTTCTTCTTTAATAATATTATCTAAAAATATTGCTATTACTACAGAAAAATTTGTTATTTTTTGCTGTCAAATTTGGTAATTTTAAAAACATTTTAAAAATAAAAACTGCAATAAATTTTAATAGCATTTGCAACAATGGTAGATTCTGTTTATTATTATTTTTTACTAATATGTACTATGTTTTTCGTACTTAAATAACAATGAAAGGCAATTATAATTATTATTCATTTGACTCAAATATTTATTGCAAATATTCCATATTTTGTTCTGTGCTATCTCTGTTCTTTAGTAGTTTTTTTGGCTTCTTCATCTAAATCCCGATGTTCCACTTTCCATTGATTTCGAATACTGGAGATAAACGGATCTGACGTTGCCAATAATATATTAAATAGATCTTCATTTGTTGAATTTCGTGAAATTTTTCTAGTAGTGTCTCATTTTTCCAAATATCCATTGTTTGCGTTATACTAGTCGAAGGCTCTGAATCTTCCAAAATCTTTTTCAATCGCAATGGTACAATTGATACCATGAACATATCCGAAATATTTTCACATACAACTTCTTTGTATTGTTTTTGTCCCGAAGAACCATCACATCCCCATTTACAAAAAAGAATTAACTTTGTGTTTCCATATTTCTTTAACTCATTTCCTGTTATTGATTGTAGCAAGCGTTCTGCTGTGTGATCAAGTACAGATTATAGTTGTACCTCTGCCGAAATTGGTGTGATTGTAATAGTGTCCTTTGATGGCAAACAGTCCATTTTAGCAGCGGTTATGTAATGATATGCTGGATACATTTTTGAGCCTTTTTCAATCGCACGCAGTCTGAGCTTAATATATTGCTGTTTTGTTAATTTCAAATCAGGAAATAATGCTAATGCCTCCTCATTTGTGTACTGTATTGCATCACTCGGAGTTGGTATACTTTTAAGAATCCGTTTTGTTCTCACTGGACTAGCTTTAACAACTTTTTCAATGATATCCACTTTTGTTAATTGGTTCTGTGATCGTAATTGATGTAGGAAAGATTCTTTTATATTTGTACAACCAATTGCATCGTTGATATCTTTAAGTTTCCGCCTCTTAGATCTATCGCTGCAGTTGTCCAATGATTTGCCTTATCTTGCTTTGCTGTTTCTGCAGCGACAGTAAGTTGGCCCTCTAACCAGTTTGCACTTTTTATATAAAAGTTTTGTTTACAGTAGCGAACTTCTTTGTAGCGTTTTTTTAGTGCTTTGACGAAATTAGATAATTGCTCTTGCATTTCGGTGCTACACGAATTTAAGTTTAATTTTATTTAAACGTAACTAACTTAACTATTTTATTTTAACGTAAAACTTACTAGTATCTCGCCAAGATTTGTTGTTGTTGTTCGGTTGTTTTTTTATCTTTAGTGGTTTAATGTCCCGATTATTGTTATAAAATTGCTTATGACTTTGGTTGACCCTAACATTTGATAACAGGTAAATTTAGAAACAGATCATATGTTTACTGTAGAATTTTGTGATAATTTGTGATAATTTTATTACCAATTTTTGGCTGATCAAAACAAAGCCATTAAACCCTTTCGCAGGTATTATATTTAATTTTTTTAGTTTTACGTAGTCTAAAGTAAAAAACATAAACTTTTAGGCAAAAAAGTGAAAATTATATACACCATTGTATACGAGTACTTTGGAGTAATTTCATTAAAATGAAAAAAGTGTTCTACACACGGCTCGTCACGGGTGCAAAAGTATATATAGCGGTAAAGAGGACACTTTCACCTTTCTCCGGATCATATACGTTTCTTGTTCCCTTTTGTTCCCTAGAAGTTCTAATCTACTAAAGTTTAAATTTGAGAAAAATATAGTAGTTTCATAAATATTCCGTAACGCCCTTAATATTAAACGCTAGAGCTCTGACCACTTACAAAAACTAAAGACTATAATCCTACCAAAAAAGACCGCAGGCCATTATCGATGATAGCTTGCGAGTAGTAATCATTTATTTTTGATAAAAAACAACAGAAAAACACCTTTTTCTGAAATTACAAAAAACCGTTGAGTTTGACAGCATGCCACGCTCACAATTATCAATAGTTTAACCTAATTTTTTGGCTACCTTAATCTGGATATATTAGCTGCAAAAGGGCGTAAAAATTTTAAAAATCGGTGACAAAAAAAAATTTGACTTTTGGCCAATGAAAAACGATTTTCAGCCACAGTGCGGCGGTGGCTTACTGTGTTTTGTGATACCATGCTTCTACTTTGCTGCTTGTCAAAAATGTACAAGTTCTGGCAAAAATTCAACTAGCCCCTAGGGCTAGTGAAATTTTATTCACCTCAGCAGTGTCAAAAATTTCCATACCAAAGTATCAAAGTAGTAGTATTTATTATACTTTCAATAAAAAACTTATAATTATTATTTAACAATTTTCTTTTATTTTTATAAATTTTTTTGAGTTATGTTATTATTATTTCTTACAAATTGTGCAATATATTTTTTAAGGACGTTAATATTTCTCTCTGATTTAGTATAATTAGGAAGCATATTATATAGTTTTAGGCCCTTAAAAAAAAAGAGATTTTTGCACCGCTGTTGTTGTCACCCTTTGTAGTTTTCCGCATTCCATAGATTATATGGCTAAACTTCTCCCACGTAATTTAGTTGGTCAATTAAGTACTGTTTGAAACAAAGTCACCAACTGTGTTGTTTACTTTGAAAAAAAGCAGTAACAGAATTAGTGGTACACAATTTGATTTAGTTTGCATGTCGATATCTTTTATTATATATTTGGGGATGTGTGACATTGTCAATGTTTGCATGGTTGCGTTAGCCGCGGTTCACACACTTCAACTTTTGCTGCTCAACTCGTAATTCAGCTGTAAGAAAGACGGAGATGGAAATACAAATAACTCTTTTTTTCTTACAGCTGAATTATGAGTTGACTAACAAAAGTTAAAGTGTGTGAACCGGGGCTTAAGGAATGCATGACTTTGTTCAGTTGCATTGAAAACGACGTTTTGAAACTCACCCTTTTATACATATTTATTGCTGTTATTATCTATACTTTATTTCGCACTCGTTTAAAAACCTGGATTTTTTTAACCAATGTTTTTTTTATTTATTTATTCAATGTGCTGATTAGATTTTAAATCTTTATCGATTATGAAACCGAGATATTTAATTTGTTTGACTCTTTCAATAGTTTCATTATTTATTTTAATAACTTGGGGCCTGTTCATGTTTATTTCCATTATTTTAGTTTTATTTTCATTTAGCTTTAAATTGTTCATTTTCAGCCAGTTGTTTATTTTGTTGATATCGCGCATTATATGCCCCTCATCCGCAAATACAAAATTTAAGCAAGTAAGAGAGATATATTCGGCTATGCCGAATCTTATAAACCCTTCACAATCACGAAAATTCACGCCCACGAAATACGAAAAAAAATAAAAAAAAAGAATTTAAATGGAAAAAATACATTAAATCAAACAAAAATTGCCACTCACCGTCTCACGGACGCACCCTCACGTGATGGAAATAAAAAATTAATCACGATCACGCATTATTGGTTCTAATCTCTATTTCATAGTATAGGCTGATTTCATAAACACAGCTTGCAAAGCAACACTGAAAGCATGAGTTTACAAGGCATTCTAGTGTTGCTTTGCAAACTGCGTTTATGAAGTCAGCCATAAATTATGAATTTCGTAACAAATTTGTAACACTTTCTTGCGTAGAGTGCAATATAAAAATATTAACATCCCCTTATTATCACTTATATAATTTTTCACACATCCAAGAAATGTTTCAACGTCTTTATCAATAAGCCAGTGGTCTTCGACTAAACAAAGAAATGATTTGAAACGTAAGAAAAGATTTAATAATGAAGAAATTCTCCCAAAAATCGCCAACAATTATATAAATCTGTTAGTCTAATGATTAAAATGTTCCAATATTATCTTCATATTGAAAATAATTTAAAGCTATCAAAAATTATTAAAAAAAGAACGAACTTTTTCAAATAAAAAGTAAAAGTAATAAAAATATCTAAAATGTATCAAAAATTAAAAAAAAATTAATAAATGGTTGGTCAGGATTTGAAACCGCACCTTCTTACCCGGTGGCACGGTTTCGAATCCTGGACACAACAAAATGCTATTTTTTAGAATTTTCGATACATTTTAGTTGTTTTTATTACTTTTACTTTTTATTTGAAAAAGTTTGTTTCACAATTTATTTAAAAAACCAGGCACAATCTCATTTCTAATATTTTTTTAATTTTTGCGTTTTTCCAATTTTATGAACGATAAAAGGTTTATTTTTCAAAAATATCCAATATGTTATCGGATAGGATTTTGTACAGTGGTCAAATAATTATATAATGAATTCAGTAAGTTTTCGACGTTTTTATTTGATAATACCAAAAATAAAAATAACTTGACGGTGTAAGAACAAATTTTAAATATTTAAAATTTATTATATTTTAATTCATTATTTTAATGTAATTTTTTCTTTGAAACTCGTATGATGTACGTATGTATGAAAACTAGTGGTATTCTGATAGTTGTCTTTTTTTTAATTTTGTTAACTTTTCCATTTACTTATCTGTATTGCGGTTGGACCAGACGATAAAGGTTTTGGTTCAATATAACCTGTATATTTCTGATATAGAAACACAATACAATTTCAACCACAGTTGATTTAAAAAATACGAATTCGGTAATTCATATTCAGCCTGCTAAGAAAACAGATGAATTTAATTAAAAACATTTTTTATTTAAATCTTCTGCGTTTACTGTGTAAGACAGAAAACTAAATATGAAAAATTACGATAAAATCGCAAACAGAAAGCTTTTTGCTCGCAACTCCAACCCATAATTCGGCTTATTTTCGTAATATTTTACCATTAATCCACGTCCAATTCCGTAGTGCGTGCTATCGACAATGCGATATTCCGCAAAACTATGATTTTTTAGGTGTTTTTAATGAATGTAAGTAAGACCAGTTAATTTTATATGAATATGAAGAAATCAATTTTTTATCTCCTAAGATCTTAACTTATCATTTTATAAAGGTTGAATTGGGGAAAATACGAAAATATACACAAAAAAAAAAATAAAATACAAATATGTTTGCATATACTATTTTTAGACGCGGTACAGCTCGCGAACTATTATAGCTACGCTTTACAAATGTTTTCGAAATTTTCCCCAAACATTTAGATCTAAAAATCCAAAGTTCATATGTATGTATACGATAGGAACTGATTGTTTGAAAAATATTTGATGAATTGCGAACTATTCTTAGAATACATTTTAATTAAGCCCACATTAAATTATTCACTTGGATAATGCAATCTAGAAGCTAAATATAAATTTGTGGAAAGTAGGTATTTGCAATACTTTTATTCAAAATACAAATGCATTGAAAATTTTTATTCCAAATACAAAATAGTTTTTAATAAAAGTTTAATTTTCACAATGGAAATGATATTTTATTTTTAGGAAATTTTGGCATTTTAGAGATTTTTTCAAGACTTTTGGCTGCCGATTGCCAATTATATAATTTTTTTTAAATAAATTTTGGGAATAATTTCCAATATTGCAGTTCCAATTTTTAGAATATGCGCTATTTTCGTGGGTTTTCAATTTTTTAGTTTCTTTGCTAATTACATTTTGGAACTTGATATCAAATTAAATTCTTACATCAAACTTTGTTTTTGTTTTATAGAAAAGGCAATTAATTGAATTGCTTTTGAAGATTTGCTCACTGATGTTACAGAACGAAAGAAACATTTCTTATAAAATTCTAGCCGGGATGAAATTTTTCTGCTTTGTTATGTGTTACTAAGTATCCAAACAACATTTTAATTGTCAAAAGATTTTTTATCACATTGTACAAATACAATAATAATACCGGATTCTGAGATACTGCAGGTACGCTCTGCTCTGCACCTGAATATTGAAAATAATTTCATCTGATATCACAAATAGTCATAAAAAAATGAAAAATTAACACATTTTTAAAACAAAACTAGAATTCAATTTCACTGATTTTGTATATTTACTCGTACGAGCCCCGACCACTATTAATTCGTACGGCAAGCATTTTTACGCGTATGCAATGTTTAACAGATGATATTTTCAATACTAAAGTAGACAACACATGCAAACCTATTTTTTCTGAAAGATCATTTTATTCTCTTAATTTTAGAAAAACAAATTTTTGTTGTACTTCAACAACAACAACAACAACAACATTTATTTATTTGAATGCTTTGCTTAACTGATAAGAAAAATTTGACCAGTATTAATTCGTACGGTGCGTTAGCTTAGCTTAGAATTGAAACAAGATCAAAAAAACGCAAAAGTAGAAACAGTTATGCAATGCAGAATGTCAGAAGTGTGTTATTGCTTCAAATTATTCAAAGTTTACCAACCATGGCACGTGGTAAGCCGATTTGCAAAGAAATAAGAAGTTTAGTTCTAGATTATTATAAATCTGGGAACAGTTTTGGTGAAATAGCCAAGCAATTAAATTTGGCTAAGTCGTCCATTCAAGGAATAGTAAACAATTTTAAGAAAAATGGCAATATTGAAAATAATATCGCAAATAGAGGCCGAACTTCGGCAAAAACAGCTCGTGATAAAAGAACCCTGGCCACGATTGTGAAGGCTGATCGTCGCCAAAGTTTGAGAAATTTAGCATCAGAATGGTCTGATAAAATCGGAAAAAGTGTTAAGCGTGAGTGGACGCGCCTGCAATTGCGTGATATTGGATATAAGTTCTATAAGGTATGTATAGGGATTATCTACGTTACATATGCAATATCTTAAATTACTAGGCCAAGGAAAAACCATTGCTTACGATTCGCCAAAAGAAGAAGCGTTTACAATGGTGTCGGGAACGGATGTCTTGGACTCAAAGGCAATGGAACTCCATCATATTTAGCGATGAATCTAAATTTGATGTGAGTGTCGGTGATGCGCGAAGGAGTGTTATCCGCAACAAAACTGAAGCGTACCATAAAGACTGCCTTAAAAGGACAGTTAAGTTCCCAGCAAGCATAATGGTGTGGAGTTGTATGTCTGCCAAAGGGGTAGGACAACTGCAATTTATTGATGGGATGGTCAACGCTGAAAAATACGTTAACATACTAGAAGAAAGTTTGCTGCCATCAATACCAAAACTGGCTGACTGTGGTGAATACACGTTTCAACAGGATGGAGCATCATCTCATACTGCCAAACGAACCAAATCATGGCTGCAGTCTAAGGAAATTAAGGTCTTAGATTGGCCATCAAATAGTTCAATAGAGAATATATGAGGAATAATGAAAAGAAAACTAAAAAATGAGCCTCAAAGAACCCTTTCTGATTTAAAAACAAAATTGCAAGAGATGTGGGACTCTATTTCAACAGAACAATGCCAGAATTTATTAAAATCTATGCCAAACCGTTGTAAATGTGTTATAAAGGCAAAAGGCGATGTTACCCAATATTAATATTTAAAAAAATTACATGTTTGATAAAATAGTAAATATTTAACGCACCGTACGAATTAATACTGGTCAAATTTTTGTTATCAGTTAAGCAAAGCATTCAAATAAATAAATGTTGTTGTTGTTGTTGTTGTTGAAGTACAACAAAAATTTGTTTTTCTAAAATTAAGAGAATAAAATGATCTTTCAGAAAAAATAGGTTTGCATGTGTTGTCTACTTTAGTATTGAAAATATCATCTGTGAAACATTGCATACGCGTAAAAATGCTTGCCGTACGAATTAATAGTGGTCGGGGCTCGTAGATAGTGTCTTGACGATCCATTACATTTCTTTAATATAAATAATATAAAAAATAATTTTGGTTATTTATATACGAAAAGAAATAACAGCGATAAAAAATACTGTAATATGCATGCATAATATTATACTAATAAACGTACAAAAATAAGTTTAAAGAAACAAACAAAAACAAAACAACAAATCTTTGCTTTTCGATTGTTTAAATATGCACATGTTTACACACAATGTGTACATGTGCCCATGAACGCATTTCAGTATTGATGAATGTGTGACAAAAAAGGGCTAATTTACAACAACCACACCAATTTCCATCAAGAATTTGAAGCTTTAGTATTTTATAATAAATAAGATATATTATGTACTTAAACGCGAAAACTACTATGAAAAATACATTGTGGGGTATAAGAAGCGCTTGTGACTACCAACCAGTAGGTTGTTGGTATGAATCCCAACGCAACTTTTTCAAAAAAATTTTGAAAGTTCGAATACCATTTTTTTGCCATTATTTTAGTCGTTAATGGACCGACTTCAATTATTTTCAGTCTAAACCTTCGTAAAACTCCATACAAGAAATCTGCTTCTTAAAATTGACCGTAGGACAGTTGGGGCCATAAAAAAACAACAGAATAGGAAATATAACAAAAAAAGTCATTTGGCTATATCTCATTAATTATTGGGCCGAGTTTTATTATTTTCAAATCGAACAATTTTATGAAAATTTTCAAGAGAATGGTATAAAATTTATGTCTCTATGTTGTGTGAGGCCTTAATTCTACTTACACCAAAATACAGCAGACGGACATCGCTCATTCGACTTCTCTATCTATAAGCATCTTAAGTGAATAATGAAGAAATTACATACGGAATGACAAACTGTATATTCCCTTTCCAATTTTGTTAGTGAAGGGCATAAAAATTTATAACATTGCAATAATTATATGTAAATTAACCATTCTAAAACCATTTCATGATACTACATGGGACATACTACAGAATAAATATTTTTGGCCTTATTCACAAACGATTAATAAAGTTATTGTAAGTTTAATGTTGGATTTTTATAAGGGAAACCTGGTTTTGATGTACACATTAACTTTATTAATTGTTTGTGAATAAGGCCATTTATCTAAATTTGATATTTTACCAAATGAAATCATTTATGAAATCCATAAACTTTAAATTCTTTAGTTTTTACCTTCTTTGTTTTTGCGATTTAGTTCATTGTGTATGTTTAAAGTATTTCTTAAATCGTTTTTCCTTTTCCTATAACTGGCAACACTGATTTTTAAAAGCATATTGTTTTAATTTTTAATTAATGTGTTTAATTTTATTGATATTTATTCAGATCTTGTTATGTACGCTCTTGTATAAGTGAACAAACAAACTTCATTGCACTTGTCTCTTAACTATCGAGTGTTGATTGTTCTCTTTTCATAGTTATTCGCCTGTATTGAATAGATACGAATGAATAAAAAATAATGATGAAGGTTTCATGAACATCATTATTTAGTTTCATGCAGATGTTTATTATGTATATTATAAATAATAACGCTTCTACAGGTGTTACCATAGTGTACTTCTAGTTTTCCGGAAATACACTAGATTCAAAAGATTTATTTATAATGTTAACCATATTATTAGCAATAATGATCCTGTTATCTAAAACTATCTTAACTGAGACTTTGTTGAAATCTGACTTGTTCTTTAGGCACCTGCATATGTTTTAAAGTTCTATTGAAGATGATTCTCGAAATTCAAATCTAAAAGATATTACAGGTATTTTGTTTTCATATTGTATTTTTTCTACTGTATCTCTTATACTTTCGACAAAATAATTATTAAATTGTTTAGCTCTTTGACACTCGTAGTTATCCTTACACTCTATATTATTAAATATCAAATTTTTTTAAACACATTCGTGTTTATCTTAAGTACTAAGGCCCGTATTTATAAAAAAGAAGTTGTATTTGAAATGTATTTTAAGACAAATTTTTCATAAGCAGTAAGTCTTTTATTTGCTTCCACACACAAAGAAAACCAGAGGTGACACGAGACGGTATGCTATTGTTGTTGTTTTGCTGACTCTGTCACACGAAAAAATCTAAACAAAGATTTTTCTTCTTTTGTTTTGATCCATTTTCCGCCGCAAGAAATTTTTACTTTAATTTCTTAAAAAATTTGTTTTATTAACAGGTAAATTATTATTTTATTTACAGGAAAATTAAAATTGTTCATGACACATATTTTCCTAGGCTTCTGCATTTTTCTACAGCAAATTTCAATAAGCAATTTCGTTAAATAAACGCGTTAATGTAAAACCACACCTACACACTATTAAAATATTTCATCTATTCTTTTAATATTAATTACACTAAGCAACTACTACCACTTACACGACACATTTCTCACTGCAGTTATTTCAATAAGAGAACATATTAATAATTCCTCTGTTTTATATTAATTATTTTATACAATAAATTGTAAAAAGTTTTATACGTTTTTTTTATTTTTCTCCTTTGTTATTTAGTTACTTTCAAAATGCTTTAATTTTGTTTTGTTTATTTTCCCTTATTTTTATATGATATTGCTATCTCTTTTCCACGAAAAAATCGTGTGAAAAAAGATGATATGCTCCAAAACATAACCTCAAAGTTTCTTTTCTGGTATACCCTGTGTTCCACATCTGTTTCTGCAGGTCGATTCTGCAACTTTTAACAATAATCGTTATCGTTATTTGGTGGCATCTTTAACCCATTCCTGCCTGCCCATATATCGGCCCGTACGATTTTCATGAAATTTCACATATTGTGTCTAGAGGACCATAGAAGTTGATTAAAAAAAAAAAAAAATTTTTACCTCAACTTTGACCTGAGATATGACATGGGTATTTAAATACCCGACAGGCAATGGTGTGAAGTATTTACTTTGTTATATTTCGCAAAAAAACACCACGTTATATTGTGTTGACATTTTCTTTTTTGTTAACATTCGCCAAAAGTTTAAAAAAAGTGATATACCGTTATACCTAAAAGCTATTGTAAGTACACATAAATTTTTTCATTGGATTTTGCGAATATTTATATTGTATAATTATAAATAAATATATTAATTTTTAGATTATCAGAATCTATTATTGAATATATTGATATAAAATGATTCGCCGAAAGAAAATTCGAACTGCTAACGAGTTGCAAGCTCTTTTTGATAGTTGTTTTGATGAGGACAGTGATGGGGACGAAAACATTATCCAACACGCAGACGCTGTTGATATCATCATAACGCCACCCGATGACGTCGATAATCTTAGTGACAATGAAGAATTAGACGAAAATGTTCAATTGTTGCACGATGAGCAGGAGCTGCCTAATGAGATTGCCGGACAATTCGAAATTGAATGTACTTACAATGACAACAACAAGTACATGTCATCAGGTGTTGATAATTATACGGTTAGTTCTGAGCCCGGAGAAGAAGATGATACACCCATAGCCACAACATCTACTGGTCGTAAATCAACATTGACAGCAGAAAAGGCACCTAAGCGGCCTAGAATTGATGAAGGAATCAATCCAAAATGGTCTCGGTCACATAATTATCAATTTGATAAGACTCCATTCGATGATACGGTCAATGCAAACAAAGCGTTGTATGAACAAATTGGTGCCATGAAACCAGTGCAGCTTTGGGAGATGTTTATCGATGAAGAGGTGTTGAGCCTATTGGTCACTTCAACCAACCACTACGCTGCGACCAACAATTGTCCATCGTTTATTACATCAACATGCGAAATGAAAACATTCTTGGGCTTGTTGTATATCACAGGTTATCACACTTTGCCGCAAATACATAGCTATTGGTCAAATCGCGAATCATTGGGATGTGCACTAATAAAAGAATGTATATCAAGGGACAGATTTAAACGAATGAAACAGTTCTTTCACGTGTGCGACAACTCGAAATTGGATACGAAAAATAAATTTGCAAAAGTAGCACCATTGAATGATTTACTGAACAAAAAATTTCTTCAATTCGGTATATTCTCTCACCACCTTTCGATTGATGAACAGATGATTGCATACTACGGCCGGCATTCGTGCAAAATGTTCATCAAGGGAAAACCAATTCGTTTTGGGTACAAGTATTGGTGTCTGGCTTCTGCAGAAGGATATTTGTACCAGTTTATTCCATATGCTGGTGCAGTAGAACAGGTGGACCCAGGGTTTGGGTTGGGAGAAAGGGTAGTCCTATCGCTGTTGGCAAATGTGGAGGACCGCGCTAAGCACACGGTTACATTTGACAATTTTTTTACAAGTCACAAACTAATGACTCGTTTGTCGAACGAAGGATATTTTGCTTTAGGAACTGTTCGTGATAATCGGACCAATCATGCCGATTTAATGGAGGTCAAGGAAATGAAAAAGAAGCCTCGCGGGACGTCTGACTTTCGTTTTGATAAGAATAATTCTATACTCGCTGTGCGTTGGAATGATAATGCTGTAAGTTATTCACAAAAACATTGCATATTGTTAATGCATCATTGATAAGTGTCTTCATTAATTATTATATTTTTAGGTCGTGACCTTACTGTCAAATTTCCTTAGCCATACACCAATGGCCCGCGCAAAACGTTATGATAGAAAGCAACGAAAAATAGTTGCGATTGAGCAGCCCCATTTGGTCAGCCAATACAATCAGCGCATGGGAGGTGTTGACCTTTTTGACAACGCAATGAACAATTACAGAATTAGAATTCGGGGAAAAAAGTGGTACTGGCCATTGATAACGAATGCGTTCGATGCTGCTATGGTAAACGCGTGGAAACTACATTGCCTTTGCCGCAAGTATGAAAACCAGCCACCAATGCCACAATTCGACTTTCGAGTGGAGGTGTGCGAATCAATTATGATAAAGTCCAAGTATCATCATCCGGGTAGATCGTCGGCTTCTGGGGCACAACTTTCAATGCGTTACGACCGTGTCGATCATTTTGTAGGAAAACTCAGTACTCGTCATCGTTGCCCGCAATGCGGTGGAAAAACTGAGTATGGTTGTTTGAAGTGCAAAGTGAATTTGCATCCCACTACTTGCTTCCTAGATTATCATAACGGTGTTGCACCAGACCAGAAGAAGATTGCTAAGGCTAAGTGAATTCTTTTATCATGTTTTCTTAATAAAATTACAAAGTATTCGATTTAAATATGCTTTTTATTCATATCAAACAATTTTATTCACATAGCGAAAAATAGCTATTTTTAGTACACACCATGGACTGTCGGGTATTTAAATACCCATTGCCATTTTACCTGATCTGAAGACCAGCTGTGTTGACATATCCCTTGGGGATTTTCTTCATTGCATAGTGGACAACTTAAGCTCTCTGGTAAAATTGTAAGTTTTTAAATAATCCCATTTTCCAATGTTTGGCAACACTTTTCCGGAGCATTTTCCGACTTAGAGAAAACTTCGTTTTTGTCTGCGAAAAACAAAAGGTAAAAAATATATATAAAAAATCCTGCTAAATTTTTATATATAGCCTAATCTTTCCTCTTTTCAATAAAGAAAAAATTACCGCGCTATCTCTCACCTGGCCCGTGCTAAAATTGTTTATGTATCAACACTTTCTTGGGTATTTAAATACCCATTAGGCAGGAATGGGTTAAATGCTTAACTAGCAAAGACACACACCAATTTTTTAACATAGGTCTGTAAAACCCATAAAAGTAGCCGCTAGTTTGATTAAGGAAGAAAAATCTAGGAATTCGCACCACGTGCTTGCAAAAAAAAATTACTGTAAAAATTCTCCATAACCTAATGATATTACAATAATATGATATGGGATATACTTGGCAGGCACTACAAAATTGGTTTAAAGAAATTGATTTTTAGTGATATTTCTGTAGAAAATTTGGTTCGTGTCTCTGTTAGTTAAATACGAACTTATCTTCGCACGCATTAAATATGTCAAAATGAAGAAAAACAAGAGAGATATATTCGGCTGTGCCGAATCTTATATACCCTTCACCATAGTATGGAGTGACGAAAGAAGTCAGAATCACGAAAATTCACGCCCCCGAAATACAAAAAAATTTAAAAAAAGAACTTTATGGAAAAAATTACAATAAAGCAAAAAAAATTGCCACTCACCGTCTCACGGACGCACCCTCACGTGATGGAAATAAAAAATTAATCACGATCACGCATTGTTGGTTCTAATCTCTATTTCATAGTATAGGCTGATTTCATAAACACAGCTTGCAAAGCAACACTGGAAGCATGAGTTTACAAGGCATTCTAGTGTTGCTTTGCAAACTGCGTTTATGAAGTCAGCCATAAATTATGAATTCCGTAACAAATTTGTAACACTTTCTTGCCTGGGGTGCATTATAAAAATATTAACATACCCTTATTGGCACTTACATAATTTTTCACACATCCAAGAAGTGTTTCAACGTCTTTATCAAAAAGCCAGTGGTCTTCGACTAAACAAAGAAATGATTTGAAACGTAAGAAAAGATTTAATAATAAAGAAATTCTCCCAAAATTGATTAAAAAAATCGCCAACTTTTACATACATAAATCTGCCAGTCTAATGATTAAAATGTTCCAATATTATCTTCATATTGAAAATACTTTAAAGCTATCAAAAATTCGTTAAAAAACGAACTTTTCCAATAAAAAGTAAGAGTAATAAAAATAACTAAAATGTATCAAAAATTAAAAAAAAAAATTAATAAATGGTTGATCAGGATTTGAAACCGTGCCCTACCCGGTGGTGGCACCGTTTCGAATCCTGAACACAACAAAATGCTATTTTTTTTAGAATTTTCGATACATTTTAGTTGTTTTTATTACTTTTACTTATTATTTGAAAAAGTTTGTTTCACAAAAACCAGGCACAATTTCATTAATAATATTTTTTTTAATTTTTGCGTTTTTTCCAATTTTATGAACGATAAAAGTTCTATTTTCCAAAAATATCCAATATGTTATCAGATAGGATTTTGTACAGTGGTCAAATAATTATATAATGAATTCAGTAAGTTGTCGACGTTTTTATTTGATATAATATAATAATAATAACAAAAATAAAAATAACTTGACAGTGTAAGAAAAAATTTTAAATTATAAAATATAACAACTTATTTTAATTCATTATTTTAATCTAATTTTTTCTTTGAAACTCGTATGATGTACGTATGTATGTAAACTAGTGGTATTCTGATAGTTGTCTTTTTAAAATTTTGTTAAATTTTCCATTTACTTATCTGTATTGCGGTTGGACCAGACGATAAAGGTTTTGGTTCAATATAACCTGTATATTTCTGATATAGAAACACAATAGAATTTCAACCACAGTTGATTTAAAAAAATACGAATTCGGTAATTCATATTCAGCCTGCTAAGAAAACAGATGGATTTAATTAAAAATATTTTTTATTTAAATCTTCTTCTGCGTTTACTGTGTAAGACAGAAAACTAAATATGAAAAATGATGATAAAATCGCAAACAGAAAGCTTTTTGCTCTCAAATCTAACCCATAATTCGGCTTATTTTCGTAATATTTTACAATTAATCCGTGTCCAATTACGTAGTGCGTGCTATCGACAATGCGATATTCCGCAAAACTATGATTTTTTAGGTGTTTTTAATGAATGTAAGACCAGATAATTTTATATGAATATGAAGAAGTAAATTTTTTAACTCCTAAGATCTTAACTTATCATTTTGTATATTTTGAATTGGGGAAAATACGAAAATATGAAAAAAAAAAAAATTCTAATATGTATGCATATACTATTTTTAGATGCGGTACAGCTGGCGAACTATTATCGCTACGCTTTACAAATGTTTTGGAAATTTTCCCCAAATATTCCGATTTAAAAATCCAAAGTTCATATGTATGTGTACGATAGGAACTGATTGTTTGAAAAATATTCGATGAATTGCGAACTATTCTTAGAATACATTTTAGTTAAGCCCACATTAAATTATTCAATTGGATAATGCAAGTTAGAAGCTAAATTTAAATTTGTGGAAAGTAGGTATTTGCAATACTTTTATTCAAAATACAAATGCATTTTAAATTTTTATTCCAAATACAAAATAGTTTTTATTAAAAGTTTAATTTTCACAATGGAAATTATATTTTTTCAGTTTTTTTACTCTATAATTTTGCTCTTTTTTAATCAATATTGAATCAAACAATTTTTCTGATGTTCGCATATTTTTAAGAATTTTTGACATTTTAGAGATTTTTTCAAGACTTTTGGCTGCCGATTGCCAATTATATGATTTTTTTTTAAATAAATTTTGGGAATGATTTCCAATATTGCAGTTGCAATTTTTAGAAGATGCGCTATTTTCGTGGGTTTTCAATTTTTTAGTTTCTTTGCTAATAACATTTTGAAGCTTGATATCAAATTAAATTCTTACATCAAACTTTGTTTTTATCCTGTAGAAAAGCCAATTCATTGAAGTGCTCTTGAAGATTCACTCACTGTTGTTATAGAATGAAAGAAACATTTCTTATGGGAGTTTATATTGAAAGCAACAGTAAAGTACCAAGTTGTGAATATAAAATCCAAAAATTAGAAAAAAGCAAAGTAAGTATGTATACTGAAAGTTTCAATTAAAAACTATTTGGGAACAGGTATCCAATTCTAGCCGGGAAGAGATTTTTCTGCTTAGTAATGTGTTACTAAGAATCCAAACAACATTTTAATAGTCAAGAGATTTTTTATCACATTGTACAATTACAATAATAATATGTACCGGGTTCTGATATACTGCAAGTACGCTCTGCACCTGAATATAGAAAATAATTAAAATTACACAAGTCTAAAACAGGATATAAGCATCAATTTTGCCTTTCTTCTGAAATCACAAATAGTCATAAATAAATAAATGGAAAATTAATACATTTTTAAAACAAAACTAAAATTCAATTTCATTGATTTTGCATATTTACTCGTACATAGTTCTTGACGATCCATTACATTTCTTTAATATAAATATAAAAAAAATAATTATGGTTATTTATATACGAAAAGAAAATGTAAGCGATAAAAAATACTGTAATATGCACGCTTAATATTATACTAATAAACGTACAAAAATAAGTTTAAAGAAACAAACAAAAACAAAACAACAAATCATTGATTTTGATTGTTTAAATATACGCATGTATACACACAATGTGTACATGTGCCCATGAACGCATTTCAGTAGGTATGTATGTGTGACAAAAAAGGGCTAATTTACAACAACCACACCAATTTCCATCAAGAGTTTCAAGTTTTAGTATTTTATAATAAATAAGATATATTATGTACTTAAACGCGAAAACTACTATAAAAAATACACTGTGGTGTATAAGAAGCGCTTGTGACTACCAACCAGTAGGTTGTTGGTATGAATCCCAACGCAACTTTTTAAAAAAAAATTTAAAAGTAAAATAATTTTGAATACCATTTTTTGCCCATATTTTAGTCGTTAATGGACCGACTTCAATTATTTTCAGTCTAAACCTTCGTAAAACTCCATACAAGAGATCTGCCTCATAAAATTGACCGTAGGACAGTTGGGGCCATAAAAAAACAACAGAATAGGAAATATAACAAAAAAAGTCATTTGGCTATATCTCATTAATTATTGGGCCGAGTTTTGTTATTTTCAAATCGAACAATTTTATGAAAAATTCCAAGAGATTGGTATAAAATTTATGTCTCTATGTTGTGTGAGGCCTTAATTCTACTTACACCAAAATACAGCAGACGGACATCGCTCATTCGACTTCTCTATATATAAGCATCCAGAATATATATATACTTTATGGGGTCTTAAGTGAATAATGAAGAAATTACATACGGAATGACAAAACTATATATCCCCTTTCCAAATTTTTTGGTGAAGGGTATTTTAATGTAATATTAATTGTATTTGAATTGTAAAATTGTAAAATGAAAAATTTATTGTACAAATGTAAGTATTTAAAATACTACAACTAATAAATAATTATAATTAATTATGTTCGGCAAAGTTTTTCCAATTATGTCCCAATTATCAAGAATTGTCTTTACCGATACTTTATTATAATCATGCTTCTTATTCTTCAGATTTTTACATTTTATTTTAAGTTCTTGTAAATTTTCACATTTTCTATACTATCTCTAATTGTTTTAATACTATCAATAAAATAATTGGTAAACTGGTTGGCTATTTTATTTTAACTATATTCTACTTGATTAAATCTCACAAACTTTACCAGAGGTTGTTCTTTTTTAAAGATTAATGGATTTTCCCAAACGCTTAATAAAATTAATGAGTACATTAAACCCAGTTTTCCCATATAAAAATCGACATTAAACCTACAATAACTGTATTAATCGTTTGTGAATAAGGCCATGCCTTTTATTTTTTTCCACATTTGTTTTTGGTCTTTGGTATTACTTATTTGATTATTGATACACATATTTATCCTTTTCATATGTTAATTTATTTTATACACGTTTCTTATATTTTTGTATTCATTGCATGCTTCATTCGTATTCTCGGTTTTAGCAGTATGGTGTTTCATAATTTTATCATGTTTTACTAGTCTAAGTTCATTGTTAAACCATTTGTTTACATTCTATTATTTTATATTCTTTCTTATTGTAATTTTTTTAATTCCATTCTCTAGATAAAAACAATATAATTTATGTCATTCTTATTAACGTTTATTATTGCTCTTATTTCATCTCTATACGGCCATTTATTATATTTAAAATATCATCATCCGACAACACTGCCTTGAGTTGTTAACAACGTGTATTTTTGCTCGAGGATAATAAATAAATTTCTTCGTTAAATAAAATAAATATTTTCTTGACTATGAGTGGTCAGAAAAGGAGGAAGTTTTGGGACAATTGTCTCAAGTATAAGAAGCCCAAGATAAATGACGGGTCTAACGCAAACAACATCTGCGTTTGAAGATGAAGAATTAGTTAAAAATGAGAAAATTCCACCGATTATTGTGGATTCCAACGTGAGTTTAAAACTGCAACAGGGTCAAGGTATGTGCCGCTTGAGCGGGTAACCAAGATTACGCTAATTATTCACTAAACAAAAGCTCACCTGATGGCAGTATAGTGTACAAATGTCATAACTGTACAAATAAAAATTACAGAAATATAACCCTGTGTCGTAAAGATTATTTAGAGATTCGCCAAAGATTAACGGCAAAAACTAGAATGACTAGTATGAGATATAACAATAGTTATGTAATAGACGAGAGTGTTTTGTAAAGTGGCTAAAAGCAAAACACGGGACAATAACAACGAGTTATTCAATGATAAAATATTGGAAATATTTTTTAATTCATGCATTTTAAAAATGTTAAACAAAGTTTGAGAGTCTTCGGCATGATGCTTAAACATGCCATTTAAAACATTTGTTGTACACAATGTTCATGTTATGCATTGGAACGCTCAAGGTATAACAACCGACCCAGCAGCTGCACATCTCGAGCAAGTTTTTCACGACAAAAAAGTTGATATACTTTTGCTCAATGAGACGTTTTTAAAACCACATCACAAACTTCAATTATGAAGCTACAAAATTTATCGTGAAGACCCGTTCATAAACTATTACCTAAAATTAACACAAAAAGCATTGCAAATATTTCTATACAGGTTGCTATAAATAGACGTCCTGCAGTTTTTACTGCTGCATATTACTACTCCGGATTTTAAAGCGGACTTAGCCTTACTCACAAACTTCTCTTGTGACTTTTTAATTTTTGGTGATTTTAATGCACATCACACACATTAGAATCTAATAACACAGCCGGTAATGAGCTTTACACGCATTGTTTGCTTGCAAACTATTACATTTACTTTCCACTTTCATTTACCCGATTTGGTCAAAACTTAGCCCGTGTCTGGTCCTCAACAGTAGACATTTTACTATCTAATTTCAATATCCCTTTTTCAAACTTAGAGTCACACCCAAATATTTTACAGTCAGATCATGTTCCGATTTCCAGTTCCGTTTATGGACAGTTTCAAAATAAATTAAATACAGTAACTTTGTATAATCGTGCAGACTGGCCAGCAATTACAGTTTGGGTGGAAAGTGAAATTAGACGCCAAAACAATGCCCAAACAGAGTGTATTTCCAGCAACGTAGATTTATTGCTAAATAAATTAATTTCAATTGTTAATGCTGCTTTTGGTAAGATTCCCGTAGGGAGGAAAAACTCATGGTAGAGAGAAATCTCAAATACATCTAAGATGCTTACTGCTAAAGAAATAAGTTCAAACGTAAATTTCAGAGATGTAGGGATCAAATTTATAGAGCCAGTTAAACGTTATATTAAGGCAGCTTAATAGTCTAATTGAATTCCACCTTAACAAGGACAGAAATGAAAGATTTATTTCAAAACTACCCCCGGGGTCCAACAAATTCTGGAAACTAACAAAAGCTTTAAAGGGAAAGAACTCGTTTTGTTCACATCTTACATGTAATAATGAAGTTTTAAAAACCGGCACAGAAAAAGCTAATGCAATTGCAGACGCATTTGGTAGCTCTCATACTATTACTATCAATAACCCATTGCCTTTGGATACATGTGTATCAGATTTTATTAATTGTCTCGATAATAATTCTCCTATTGGTAGTAATAATATTGAACGTACAGATGCCACTGAGGTTAAGGCATTTGTTATTCTATTAAAAAATAATAAAGCCCGTGACTTAGATGGCATAAATAGTATTATCTTAAAACATATGCCAGATTGATTTTATGATATTCTAAGTAAAATATTTAATTGTTGCTTAATTAGTGGCTTCTTTCCCCGTACTTTCGAAAAATCGAAAGTAATACCGATTCCTAAAAAGAGAAAAGATCCCAAACTACCCATCAGCTAAAGCTATAAAGCGTGGACGTGCTCTATACCCCATACTTAATAGGAGGTCTAAGCTCAACCTCAAAAAAAAATATTGTTGTACAATATGTGTATTAGGCCGATACTGACTTACGGCAGTCCAAAACTGCCTAGACACATACAAAAAGACTTCAGGCTATTCAAAAATTTAAAAATAATTCATAATCTTCCCCCTAGATTCCCCACGGACTTACTGCATAATAGATTTAAATACAAAAAGATAAACACTTTCGCCAATGATATGACGCTGTCATTTAATGAAAAATGCAGATTGTCTAATTTTGAAACAATAACAAATTTACTAAACAGTCGCTGAGAATCTTTTGTTAAACAGAATCTTACTAGCGTTTGTTTTACCAAATTTCATTATAACATTTTTAAAGTTTGTAAGAGGTTTTTGTGACAAATTTTTGTAGATCTTAACGTTTATTGAAAGAATAAAGATGGAAAAACTAAAACTAATAATGTGTATAATATACAAAGCAAAGGTATAAGAAAAACATGCAGAGTTGCATTTTAGGGAAACTTTCCAACACGCCCCCTCAAATCTGCATATCTTTCGATAAAAATATATATATATATTAACAAACAATATTATTTTAAGCCAAGAGATTTTACAAATTTTACATATTTAAATTTAGATTTTAAATTTAAATTTTTAGTTAATATATCTGCTTACTGAGAGAACACTGAAGATGGCACATAGCCGAAACCGGTCTGTTTATCAACCAAATTTGACGTGGGATGACGGAAATTCATTCCAAATATATCTGCAGCCACTTCATTGGTTGATATATAGCGTATTTCAATCTGGTTTGCTTTAACTACCTCTCTGACATGTTGGTATTTAACGTCTATGTGTTTGCATCTTCCATGTAGTACGGGATTTTTAGCCAAATGTTGAGCTCCAAGATTGTCGCCGAAAATTATTAAAGGTCTCTCACACGGATAGCAACCAATTTCACTCAATAATCGTTTAAAGTATACTGCTTCTTTAGCTGCAGTTGACAAAGCCACAAATTCAGCCTCTGTGCTACTGAGAGCTATGTTTGACTGTTTCTTGCTCTCCCAACTAAAAGCACATCCCGCCATTAGGAACGAATAGCCAGTATAAGATTTTCTATCTTGGGTACAACTTGCCCAATCAGCATCCACGAAACCCTCTGGTTGCTTGCCTGTTTTGCAATATTCTAATTTTAAATCGCTTGTGGTCGGCAAATAGCGTAACAAGTGTTTAACTGCTTGTTCGTGTTCATGGTGTGGATCTCGATTTTTTTGTGCCAATTTAACAACGGAGTGCAAAATATCCGGTCTGGTAATAATTGCTAAATACATTAATGTTCCAATTATAGATTGGTATTGATCAGGCTTTACACTTTGGCAGTTTTCTTTGTGGCATGCTATTTGAAAGCCCGGATCAAGCAATGGCAATTCTCCATTCCATATTGTAGCAGAAGCTTTTTTACTGTTTATGACCTATTTTGATTTTGCCATTATCGCCCTCCCGTTCAACTTCCACGCCTAGGAATGTTCTACATTACCATTATCAACTAATTTGAATCTTCCCGAAATTTGTTTCTTTTTCTAAAATAATTTTATATGAATATGAAGAAGTAAATTTTTTAACTCCTAAGATCTTAACTTATCATTTTGTATATTTTGAATTGGGGAAAATACGAAAATATGAAAAAAAAAAAATTCTAATATGTATGCATATACTATTTTTAGATGCGGTACAGCTGGCGAACTATTATCGCTACGCTTTACAAATGTTTTGGAAATTTTCCCCAAATATTCCGATTTAAAAATCCAAAGTTCATATGTATGTGTACGATAGGAACTGATTGTTTGAAAAATATTCGATGAATTGCGAACTATTCTTAGAATACATTTTAGTTAAGCCCACATTAAATTATTCAATTGGATAATGCAAGTTAGAAGCTAAATTTAAATTTGTGGAAAGTAGGTATTTGCAATACTTTTATTCAAAATACAAATGCATTTTAAATTTTTATTCCAAATACAAAATAGTTTTTATTAAAAGTTTAATTTTCACAATGGAAATTATATTTTTTCAGTTTTTTTACTCTATAATTTTGCTCTTTTTTAATCAATATTGAATCAAACAATTTTTCTGATGTTCGCATATTTTTAAGAATTTTTGACATTTTAGAGATTTTTTCAAGACTTTTGGCTGCCGATTGCCAATTATATGATTTTTTTTTAAATAAATTTTGGGAATGATTTCCAATATTGCAGTTGCAATTTTTAGAAGATGCGCTATTTTCGTGGGTTTTCAATTTTTTAGTTTCTTTGCTAATAACATTTTGAAGCTTGATATCAAATTAAATTCTTACATCAAACTTTGTTTTTATCCTGTAGAAAAGCCAATTCATTGAAGTGCTCTTGAAGATTCACTCACTGTTGTTATAGAATGAAAGAAACATTTCTTATGGGAGTTTATATTGAAAGCAACAGTAAAGTACCAAGTTGTGAATATAAAATCCAAAAATTAGAAAAAAGCAAAGTAAGTATGTATACTGAAAGTTTCAATTAAAAACTATTTGGGAACAGGTATCCAATTCTAGCCGGGAAGAGATTTTTCTGCTTAGTAATGTGTTACTAAGAATCCAAACAACATTTTAATAGTCAAGAGATTTTTTATCACATTGTACAATTACAATAATAATATGTACCGGGTTCTGATATACTGCAAGTACGCTCTGCACCTGAATATAGAAAATAATTAAAATTACACAAGTCTAAAACAGGATATAAGCATCAATTTTGCCTTTCTTCTGAAATCACAAATAGTCATAAATAAATAAATGGAAAATTAATACATTTTTAAAACAAAACTAAAATTCAATTTCATTGATTTTGCATATTTACTCGTACATAGTTCTTGACGATCCATTACATTTCTTTAATATAAATATAAAAAAAATAATTATGGTTATTTATATACGAAAAGAAAATGTAAGCGATAAAAAATACTGTAATATGCACGCTTAATATTATACTAATAAACGTACAAAAATAAGTTTAAAGAAACAAACAAAAACAAAACAACAAATCATTGATTTTGATTGTTTAAATATACGCATGTATACACACAATGTGTACATGTGCCCATGAACGCATTTCAGTAGGTATGTATGTGTGACAAAAAAGGGCTAATTTACAACAACCACACCAATTTCCATCAAGAGTTTCAAGTTTTAGTATTTTATAATAAATAAGATATATTATGTACTTAAACGCGAAAACTACTATAAAAAATACACTGTGGTGTATAAGAAGCGCTTGTGACTACCAACCAGTAGGTTGTTGGTATGAATCCCAACGCAACTTTTTAAAAAAAAAATTTAAAAGTAAAATAATTTTGAATACCATTTTTTGCCCATATTTTAGTCGTTAATGGACCGACTTCAATTATTTTCAGTCTAAACCTTCGTAAAACTCCATACAAGAGATCTGCCTCATAAAATTGACCGTAGGACAGTTGGGGCCATAAAAAAACAACAGAATAGGAAATATAACAAAAAAAGTCATTTGGCTATATCTCATTAATTATTGGGCCGAGTTTTGTTATTTTCAAATCGAACAATTTTATGAAAAATTCCAAGAGATTGGTATAAAATTTATGTCTCTATGTTGTGTGAGGCCTTAATTCTACTTACACCAAAATACAGCAGACGGACATCGCTCATTCGACTTCTCTATATATAAGCATCCAGAATATATATATACTTTATGGGGTCTTAAGTGAATAATGAAGAAATTACATACGGAATGACAAAACTATATATCCCCTTTCCAAATTTTTTGGTGAAGGGTATTTTAATGTAATATTAATTGTATTTGAATTGTAAAATTGTAAAATGAAAAATTTATTGTACAAATGTAAGTATTTAAAATACTACAACTAATAAATAATTATAATTAATTATGTTCGGCAAAGTTTTTCCAATTATGTCCCAATTATCAAGAATTGTCTTTACCGATACTTTATTATAATCATGCTTCTTATTCTTCAGATTTTTACATTTTATTTTAAGTTCTTGTAAATTTTCACATTTTCTATACTATCTCTAATTGTTTTAATACTATCAATAAAATAATTGGTAAACTGGTTGGCTATTTTATTTTAACTATATTCTACTTGATTAAATCTCACAAACTTTACCAGAGGTTGTTCTTTTTTAAAGATTAATGGATTTTCCCAAACGCTTAATAAAGTTAATGAGTACATTAAACCCAGTTTTCCCATATAAAAATCGACATTAAACCTACAATAACTGTATTAATCGTTTGTGAATAAGGCCATGCCTTTTATTTTTTTCCACATTTGTTTTTGGTCTTTGGTATTACTTATTTGATTATTGATACACATATTTATCCTTTTCATATGTTAATTTATTTTATACACGTTTCTTATATTTTTGTATTCATTGCATGCTTCATTCGTATTCTCGGTTTTAGCAGTATGGTGTTTCATAATTTTATCATGTTTTACTAGTCTAAGTTCATTGTTAAACCATTTGTTTACATTCTATTATTTTATATTCTTTCTTATTGTAATTTTTTTAATTCCATTCTCTAGATAAAAACAATATAATTTATGTCATTCTTATTAACGTTTATTATTGCTCTTATTTCATCTCTATACGGCCATTTATTATATTTAAAATATCATCATCCGACAACACTGCCTTGAGTTGTTAACAACGTGTATTTTTGCTCGAGGATAATAAATAAATTTCTTCGTTAAATAAAATAAATATTTTCTTGACTATGAGTGGTCAGAAAAGGAGGAAGTTTTGGGACAATTGTCTCAAGTATAAGAAGCCCAAGATAAATGACGGGTCTAACGCAAACAACATCTGCGTTTGAAGATGAAGAATTAGTTAAAAATGAGAAAATTCCACCGATTATTGTGGATTCCAACGTGAGTTTAAAACTGCAACAGGGTCAAGGTATGTGCCGCTTGAGCGGGTAACCAAGATTACGCTAATTATTCACTAAACAAAAGCTCACCTGATGGCAGTATAGTGTACAAATGTCATAACTGTACAAATAAAAATTACAGAAATATAACCCTGTGTCGTAAAGATTATTTAGAGATTCGCCAAAGATTAACGGCAAAAACTAGAATGACTAGTATGAGATATAACAATAGTTATGTAATAGACGAGAGTGATTTCCCGACTCTATCGAACCAAGCACATCACGGTATTGCTCAAGACTCCCGGTTTCAAAGAAAAAATATGTTTTGTAAAGTGGCTAAAAGCAAAACACGGGACAATAACAACGAGTTATTCAATGATAAAATATTGGAAATATTTTTTAATTCATGCATTTTAAAAATGTTAAACAAAGTTTGAGAGTCTTCGGCATGATGCTTAAACATGCCATTTAAAACATTTGTTGTACACAATGTTCATGTTATGCATTGGAACGCTCAAGGTATAACAACCGACCCAGCAGCTGCACATCTCGAGCAAGTTTTTCACGACAAAAAAGTTGATATACTTTTGCTCAATGAGACGTTTTTAAAACCACATCACAAACTTCAATTATGAAGCTACAAAATTTATCGTGAAGACCCGTTCATAAACTATTACCTAAAATTAACACAAAAAGCATTGCAAATATTTCTATACAGGTTGCTATAAATAGACGTCCTGCAGTTTTTACTGCTGCATATTACTACTCCGGATTTTAGAGCGGACTTAGCCTTACTCACAAACTTCTCTTGTGACTTTTTAATTTTTGGTGATTTTAATGCACATCACACACATTAGAATCTAATAACACAGCCGGTAATGAGCTTTACACGCATTGTTTGCTTGCAAACTATTACATTTACTTTCCACTTTCATTTACCCGATTTGGTCAAAACTTAGCCCGTGTCTGGTCCTCAACAGTAGACATTTTACTATCTAATTTCAATATCCCTTTTTCAAACTTAGAGTCACACCCAAATATTTTACAGTCAGATCATGTTCCGATTTCCAGTTCCGTTTATGGACAGTTTCAAAATAAATTAAATACAGTAACTTTGTATAATCGTGCAGACTGGCCAGCAATTACAGTTTGGGTGGAAAGTGAAATTAGACGCCAAAACAATGCCCAAACAGAGTGTATTTCCAGCAACGTAGATTTATTGCTAAATAAATTAATTTCAATTGTTAATGCTGCTTTTGGTAAGATTCCCGTAGGGAGGAAAAACTCATGGTAGAGAGAAATCTCAAATACATCTAAGATGCTTACTGCTAAAGAAATAAGTTCAAACGTAAATTTCAGAGATGTAGGGATCAAATTTATAGAGCCAGTTAAACGTTATATTAAGGCAGCTTAATAGTCTAATTGAATTCCACCTTAACAAGGACAGAAATGAAAGATTTATTTCAAAACTACCCCCGGGGTCCAACAAATTCTGGAAACTAACAAAAGCTTTAAAGGGAAAGAACTCGTTTTGTTCACATCTTACATGTAATAATGAAGTTTTAAAAACCGGCACAGAAAAAGCTAATGCAATTGCAGACGCATTTGGTAGCTCTCATACTATTACTATCAATAACCCATTGCCTTTGGATACATGTGTATCAGATTTTATTAATTGTCTCGATAATAATTCTCCTATTGGTAGTAATAATATTGAACGTACAGATGCCACTGAGGTTAAGGCATTTGTTATTCTATTAAAAAATAATAAAGCCCGTGACTTAGATGGCATAAATAGTATTATCTTAAAACATATGCCAGATTGATTTTATGATATTCTAAGTAAAATATTTAATTGTTGCTTAATTAGTGGCTTCTTTCCCCGTACTTTCGAAAAATCGAAAGTAATACCGATTCCTAAAAAGAGAAAAGATCCCAAACTACCCATCAGCTAAAGCTATAAAGCGTGGACGTGCTCTATACCCCATACTTAATAGGAGGTCTAAGCTCAACCTCAAAAAAAAATATTGTTGTACAATATGTGTATTAGGCCGATACTGACTTACGGCAGTCCAAAACTGCCTAGACACATACAAAAAGACTTCAGGCTATTCAAAAATTTAAAAATAATTCATAATCTTCCCCCTAGATTCCCCACGGACTTACTGCATAATAGATTTAAATACAAAAAGATAAACACTTTCGCCAATGATATGACGCTGTCATTTAATGAAAAATGCAGATTGTCTAATTTTGAAACAATAACAAATTTACTAAACAGTCGCTGAGAATCTTTTGTTAAACAGAATCTTACTAGCGTTTGTTTTACCAAATTTCATTATAACATTTTTAAAGTTTGTAAGAGGTTTTTGTGACAAATTTTTGTAGATCTTAACGTTTATTGAAAGAATAAAGATGGAAAAACTAAAACTAATAATGTGTATAATATACAAAGCAAAGGTATAAGAAAAACATGCAGAGTTGCATTTTAGGGAAACTTTCCAACACGCCCCCTCAAATCTGCATATCTTTCGATAAAAATATATATATATATTAACAAACAATATTATTTTAAGCCAAGAGATTTTACAAATTTTACATATTTAAATTTAGATTTTAAATTTAAATTTTTAGTTAATATATCTGCTTACTGAGAGAACACTGAAGATGGCACATAGCCGAAACCGGTCTGTTTATCAACCAAATTTGACGTGGGATGACGGAAATTCATTCCAAATATATCTGCAGCCACTTCATTGGTTGATATATAGCGTATTTCAATCTGGTTTGCTTTAACTACCTCTCTGACATGTTGGTATTTAACGTCTATGTGTTTGCATCTTCCATGTAGTACGGGATTTTTAGCCAAATGTTGAGCTCCAAGATTGTCGCCGAAAATTATTAAAGGTCTCTCACACGGATAGCAACCAATTTCACTCAATAATCGTTTAAATTATACTGCTTCTTTAGCTGCAGTTGACAAAGCCACAAATTCAGCCTCTGTGCTACTGAGAGCTATGTTTGACTGTTTCTTGCTCTCCCAACTAAAAGCACATCCCGCCATTAGGAACGAATAGCCAGTATAAGATTTTCTATCTTGGGTACAACTTGCCCAATCAGCATCCACGAAACCCTCTGGTTGCTTGCCTGTTTTGCAATATTCTAATTTTAAATCGCTTGTGGTCGGCAAATAGCGTAACAAGTGTTTAACTGCTTGTTCGTGTTCATGGTGTGGATCTCGATTTTTTTGTGCCAATTTAACAACGGAGTGCAAAATATCCGGTCTGGTAATAATTGCTAAATACATTAATGTTCCAATTATAGATTGGTATTGATCAGGCTTTACACTTTGGCAGTTTTCTTTGTGGCATGCTATTTGAAAGCCCGGATCAAGCAATGGCAATTCTCCATTCCATATTGTAGCAGAAGCTTTTTTACTGTTTATGACCTATTTTGATTTTGCCATTATCGCCCTCCCGTTCAACTTCCACGCCTAGGAATGTTCTACATTACCATTATCAACTAATTTGAATCTTCCCGAAATTTGTTTCTTTTTCTAAAAAAAGAAATTTTCAGAAGAGGCAATCAGTATGTCGTCGACATATACAGCAATTAGTTTAAATTTGCCGTTTTCATTCATGCTATATAAGCAGGGCTCACTATCACAAGGCCTAAAACCAATATCTCTAATCGCTGCATCCAGTGTTGTATTCCATGCTCGACCTGATTGTTTGAGTCCATAAATAGCTCTTTTTAAACATAAAACTCGACCAGGATTTTTTATCCACAAATCCATGAGGCTGTTTCAAATAAATTTCCTCCTCCAGTCTGCTATTCAAATAAACTGTTGATACGTCTACATGATGTAAATAAAGTTCTCTTTCAGCAGCAAGAGCAAAAATCATGCGTATAGTTGAGTGTCTTAAAACCAGTGAAAACGTTTCGGTATAATTTATACCATATTCTTGGCTACACCCTTTTGCAACCAGTCGGGCCTTGAACCCATCTGTTTCCTTTTTCGTCTTTTTTAATGCTAAACATCCATTTGCTGCTAGTAACCTTCTTGTCAGATGGCAGGACAGCTAACGACCACGTATCGTTTTCTTTGAGCGAAAAATATTCTTTCTCCATTACCTCCTTCCAATAATTAGAATATTTACTGGCAACTACATCTTGATAAGATTGGGGTGTATATATTTCACTACCACCGCCATCTGCAAAGTTTAGTTCATTGCAACCTTTTTTAGGACGACCTACATTGCCTGAACGAATCTTCCTTGGTCTACCACGACCCCTGGTTTGAGCAACATTGCACTGAGATTGTTGAAATTCATTTTCATTTTCTTCTTCAAAGCCCATGAAACGAACTTCGGAATTCGATTCATATTCATCTTCATCATTCTGACTAGGTATTTTTCTTTGTAATCATCAACATTTGACGTATTGTCCAAAAATGGAATATTTGAAAAATCAACAGCTTCTGTTTTAAATTCGTTCAGAATATCATCTTCACAAAAATTTACATCTTGTTTTTTAATGATTTTCTTATCATCAATATCGTATAGCCTATAAGCTTTAGCAGTTGCAGAATATCCGACAAACGTATACTCCTTGCCTTTTGCTGCAAACTTTTTTGATTGCGTTTTATCAAGTGCCACTGCTGGTGAACCAAAAATTCGAAAATGGCTAACATCAGGTTTCATACCACACCAAATTTCATATGGAGTCTTGTCCTTCAATACTTTAGTTATTGATCTGTTTCGAATATATACCGCAGTATTTACGGCTTTTGCCCATAGTTGCTCATCTATGCCCGAGTGTACAACCATACTGCGAGCCATTACTACTAACGTCCTGTTTGCTCGCTCGGCTATACCATTTTGCTGCGGAGTGTACGGAACGGTAAGCAGCCTTTTTATGCCATTTTCTTCTAAGAAGCGTTCAAGCTGATTATTAATGTACTCCCACCATTCAGATATTCCGTCATTGTTGAAGTTTCAGTCATACGATGACTCAATAACTTTTTATAAAGACTCTCTTTACGTAGAGGGCCGGTAGGCTTATAAATATTAGCAAGCTTTTTCCATGCATCAAACGCCGTTGCACAGTTTTTTACATAGTTCATCTGGGACGGCTTTACCGATAACATTATGGTAGCAAGCGCCTTTTCATCTGATTTGTCCCATGCTGCTGCTTGCTTCTGTTCAACTGGCTTAATTAATTGTCCACTTGCAACCGACCATAATTCCGAGTGCACCAGTATACTTTTAGCCTGTATACACCATGTGTCGTAGTTTGCATTATCTAACTTGTCTATTTGATACATTGAAGAACTCATTTTCCCTCTGTTAGATCAGAATTGAATTTAACTTTTCAATTTCAATCTTTTTTCTTCAATTTAATTTTTTTTCTTTTTGTCACGTCTGAGACCATAACCTGTAGATGTTAACGTTTATTGAAAGAATAAAGATGGAAAAACTAAAACTAATAATGTGTATAATATACACATATATATAAGGTAGTAGAAAAACATGCAGAGTTGCATTTTAGGGAAACTTTCCAACAATTTTCCTCAATACGGTATTATTAATAGTTTCCTTATTCAATTATTAGATTTAATTATTGTAGTACGCTTAAGTAAAATATCATAGCATTGTACCTTATTTAGCTTATAAGATTCGTAAATTTTAATAAAATAATAATATGTACATGTCAAACATATTTAAAATATTCTATTACTTTCAATTCAATGCGTTTGGGATTTTCATGCTTAATTGTCAATTGACTCATGGTCTGATATTTCTTTTGCGTCATTAATTTTTACCGATATATTTTCAATCTTTGATATTACATAATCAATTAATATTTTTGATGTTTCCGTTATTGAGGTATATTCGTTAGCCATTTGTTTCAAATAATTATCTTGCAACATGTTTTCAATTATTGTTTTATATACTCCATCTTTCGACCAGTCAATGTTAAAATCTCGCGCAATTATTGTATCATTATTATTTTCATTTATTTCCTCTAGTATTAACTAGAAACTAAAAACTTCACAGAATTCTACTTCAGTGCAGTTTGGTAATCTGTATACCGCCATTATTATAAATTGTGTATTAAAATAACTTTGAGTTTTTGACATTACTATAAATTCCGGTTGTTCATTTAATGCAATAATTTCTAATTGATTGAAGTTATTTACTAAAACTTGAGCATTAGTGTATACTCCATGCCATTTCTTTAGTTGTTAGAAATTAAATTCCATCTGTTGCTTCTTATTATTCAACTTATTTTGATACACGGTGCATTGTTTATACATTGTAAAGTGATTCTCATCCAGACCAAGATTTAATTTCTGATTTACACGTTGAAATTTATAAATTTTTCCAAACTCTCATTATTACATTCATTTGTTCAATGGACGCCATGGCATTTTAAACAACTTTCCTTGTTCTTACAATCGCTTGATTTGTGGTTAAATCCTTGACATTTGAAACATTGCATAACCTCTGTTCCATCAAACACACTGTATCTTTCCCATCCAATATTAATTATTTCCTTCATTATTTCTTGATACGATTCAATATCTACTTTTAATTTTGCATTATAAACTGTTCTATTATTTCTTTTAAATTCATACATTTTTATGACATTCAATTCACTTTCTCGTAACATAATATTTTGTTTCCTTATTTTATCAACCAATTCATTCCCTTGTATTTAAAAGTCATGTCCTTTATATCAATTTTCATTTCAATAGGGCTTGGAACCTTTATTTCATATGTTAATGAAAGCGTGCATATAATGGACACATGTCTCGAAAGTACAATTAGAAAATTTACAAGCACAAAAATAGTTAATACAAAAAGTGACGTTAAAAAATGGTTCAACGAAGAATTAAAAGTACTCAAAAGGGAAAAAATTATACATATCTGTTGTACTTTTAGACCATAGTTAACCAAAACTCAATAAATGAAATGCGTCTGTATTGGATAAGATAATATTGCCCAGCAAACACAAAACTAAGCATTACAAATGTAATAAATTTTACTTTTAAAAGCAAAATGGAAATGAAATTTTAAAAAAGTTAATAAAATTAAATACAAAATATGCCTCAGTTTTTACAGAATTAGACAATTTTTTCACACATATTTGATTGGTCGAGTTTAATTTACAACTTAAAAAACTAAGTGTATTTAGGCATTATAAATTAAGTTTTCCAAATTTAAGATTTAACGTTTGAAAAGTTTTTTGTAAAATATTTTTTGCTAGCATTCCATCCATAAATGGTCTGCCTTGCTGAGCGATTTCCAAGCTTGAAATCTCCATTTTTTATTTTAAAAAATTTCCTCATTTTGCTCTTCTTGCAAAACCCATTCTTTAATTTTTTGCATATAAAAGTTTTTTGCTCAAGAAAAAACATTCTCCTTTTTGCCTTTTAATTGAAAATGTTTTCTTTGTTTTAAATGTTTAGTAACATAAAATGCATTGCATGTTACCAAAAGCATTTTAATGACAAAAAAATTTCTGTCGTCCATTATACTATTTTGTTTGGTGGTTTATTTTGAAATTAAATCAAAGCTGAAAAAACAATAAAGCTGAAAAAAGAGCAGTAAGCATCCGCACATGTGCACTCGTTAACACTCAATTAACGACTGAAATCAAACTGAAATAGAAGAGAACAAGCGTCGGTGTGTTTTTTTATTGTTTTTGTAGCACAATTGTGCACAGAAACTGAATATTTGGATTACTCTGTTTTAGACCGAGGGTGTAATAATAAAAGTTAACAAATTAATATTATACATAAATGGAGTTTTATTTGTTTAAAGGAATTTAAAGTGTTGCTAAGGCAAGCGAATATAGACAACTAAAATAAAAGACAGTAATTCCAATTTTAGACAGAACGCGACATTGTCCGATCCCAGACTATATGTTGTTTACTATGGTTGCCCTTAACATCTTCCTTCTTGAAGTTTTTCAGGTGATCTGGAAATAGGCTCGACTGGATGTCTGCGTACGGTTATAGGTTTTGGATTCAGATTTACAGGTGAAGTTGGAGGTGTAACAAAATCTTCCGTTGTAACTGGTGTTTCGATATGAAATTCATTGAGCAATATCTCCAGTGGTAATTTAGAATTTATTTGTAAAGATTCTTCGGATGTAGTTCTTAGTCTAAGTTGGTCGGCGTGAGATCTTACGAGAATTCTACGATCATCAATATCAATTAAAGTGTTGTAAATAACATTTCCAATTCTTTCTTTGATCTCTCCGGGTACCCAAAAGCTTTTGTTACGTCTGAAATGTTTTGCGTAAACCAAGTCTCCTGTGTTGAAAATTCTGTTTCTGGTTCCGTGTTTGTTGTTGTACTGGTTTTCCATTTCAGTGTTTCGTAGTGTTTGGTTTTGTACTGGTTTTAATAGAACATCAAAAATTGTTCTCATTTTACGTCCGATAAACGACTCTGCTGGAAAGTCTGTTTGGTGCGTTAAGGTTTGGAGTTGAGCGATATACTTTTAAAAAGGTCCGAAGTGTCTCAATGGACGTTCCTTCCTTATCGGATTTTTTTAAAGCGCGTTTGAGTGTGTCTACGAATTTTTCAGCTTGCCCGTTTGAGCTAGGATGAAATCTAACAGTTCTTGTGTGTTGCATGCCTCGCTTATTACACCAAGCTTCGAAATTTTCTGAACAAAATTGAGTACCGTTGTCAGAAACGATTTGCTCGGGATTGCCGAATTGAGAACAAAATTCAGTAAGTAATTTTATTATAGACGTTGTTGTTATATTGTTTGCTTCATATATTACAGGATATTTCGAATATGCGTCTACGATGACTAAGGCCCAATAATTGACTACTCATTTAAGTGTCATTTATCTTTAAATGCCACTTAAGTACCAATTTCATTTTTTCAGTACAAAATTATGTGATATTTAAATGAAACTTAAATGCCCATTCTTCTGTATTTAAAGTCCATTTTTTTGCACACACACATACACAAACATATGTTTTTGCTTGCGTGTTGGTATTTCGCGCAATATAGTAAACAAAAAATTTGCGGCCATTAAAAAATCAACATCTTTTGGAGTGACATTTGGACTTCTTTTATTAATATTATTCCACGAACAAAGGTTTGTTTTCACGGGATTTGTAGCATTGAGCTGACAGTTTAAACATTTTCTATTATAATCTTCGATATCTTTATCAATGTTTGGCCAGTAAACGTAACTTCTAGCAATAGATTTGCTTCTTTTCGATGAGATATGTCCTCTATGAAGCTGTTTGAGGATTCGGTTTTTATAAATGTCTGGAATTACGATTCTTGTATTGAACATTATGACATTGTTAACTTGTGAAAGTGACTCTCGTCGATTACAGAAGGGTAGTATTGCTGAATCTAATTTTTTGCTACTTTCAGGCCAACCTTGATTCATGTTCTGTAGAACTTTTTGCAGGGTTACGTCATCTTGAGTTTGTTGAACTATAATATTGTAGGAAACTGGAAGAGTTGATATAGATTCATTTTGGTCATTTCTCAAATCATTTTCCATTGAAATCGTCTGTTGCTTTTTCATGCTAGTCAATAAGCCTTGACAGAACGTCAGCATGACCGAAATCCACTGTACTAGTAAACTTTATATCAAAATCGTATGTAAGTAAAATTAGTGCCCAACGTTTTAAACGGTTAGCGGTATAAGCTGGGATACCTTTTTTTGTACCAAAAATACTGAGTAGCGGTTTGTGATCGGTGTGAAGGGTAAACTTCCTCCCGAATAGCATTTTATGAAAACGTTTGACAGCAAATACAAATGCGAGGCCTTCTTTCTCTATTTGGCTGTAATTTGTTTCTGCCGGTGTTAATGATCTGGACACGTGATGTATCGCTTTGATTCTGTTGTCTGAAAAAATGTGGTATATAACTGCGCCAATGCCGTGGGAAGATGCATCCGCTGTGACGTGTATAGGCAAATTAGGGTTGTAGTGAGTAAGAAGTAAGTCTGATACTAGAATACTTTTAAATTTATCTAATGAATTTTGACATTGTTGAGACCGCTTGAATAACTGATCCTTTTTCAATAAATCATCTAAGTGTTTTCGTAACATTCTCATGTTTGATACATATTTAGCGTAATGGTTGATTGAACCCAACAAAGACATTACCTCTGTGATATTTTCGGGAACCTTGAGATTCTGTATGGCTTTGATTTTATCAGGCTCTGGCCGTATACCTTGACTGTCGATAATTTGCCCCAAATATTTTATTTGTGTTTTGAAAAATTGGCATTTTTTGAATTTAAGACGAAATCCGAATTCTTCTATGCGTTGTAATAATTTTTCAAGATTGATTTTGTGTTCCGAAATGGTTTTGCTTGACAACATATCATCTATATATGCTTTTGCTCCATTGATACCTGCACACAGCTGATCCATTATACGTTGGAATGCTCCTGGAGCTGATTTTATACCAGGGGTTAGGCGATTAAATTTTTAAAGACCTTTATGTGTGTTAACAGTAAGTAAGTCTTTACTTTCATCGTTGACTTCAACTTGTAAGTATGCATCTGATAAATCCAAGTGAGTGAATACGGTACTGTCATGGCCGTCCGAAAAAATTTCATCAGGTGTTGGTAAAGGGTATTGATTTGGTTCTATTCTGTTGTTAAGACCCATAGAGTAGTCGCCGCAAATTCTGATTTTTCCGTTTCGTCTGCTAACAACGATTGGTGCAGCCCATTTAGACGAGTTGATAGGAGTTATAATACCCGCTGCTTCGAGTCTGTTGAGCTCGGATTCTATTTCGGTCCTAACAGAGTAGGGTACGGGTCGTTTCGGTATGAATACTTCTTTACTATCAGGTAGCAGTTGTATATGAACTTTTGTTTTTGTACAAAGTCCTAATGATGAATTGTCAAATAAAATTTTGTATTTCGTTTTGAGTTCATCCATGTAGTCCGTAAAATTGATTTGACGACACCACGCTGATATTGGCTTTTCCCAAAGTTGGAAACATTCTATCCAATCTATGCCCATGACGTTTAATTCTTTCAAATCTGTTATATAACAATTTAGCCAATCTGTAAGCGTACAGGTTGTTCATTAATTTTTAAATCGATATACTTACGTAGTTGCTGGAACTGTCATTGTTTTGTAGAAAACACGGCGTTTGTGTTGTAGTTAGACCTTGTATTGCTGAACTTCTTGTAAGTTTTGTAGTTTTTGTTGTTGCTGTTTTTTTCGTTGTTAATATGATGTGCTTTCGGTTTGTAGCCATTTTTAGCAGTGTTGCAATAATTGTTTCTGTGCCCTACCTGTTGACATGCTGCGCATTTATGTTCTTTGTAGGTACAGCATTTAACGTAATGAAACTCTCCACAAAGCCAACATGGTGTTTCAGGTATTTTATTGAAAGGCTTCTGGTTTTTTGTATGTTTTGTAGCAGCGTACACAACTTTTGATCGGTGCTCAATCAAATTGTTGTCCGTCTTCAAGTCTAAGACGCGTTGAGTTTTATCTACTAAGCGATCTAGATTCATGGAATCCTTTGCGTCATCTAGTACTTTAAGCATACGTATACGAATGTCGTTGTCTTTGCTTGCCTTTAGTCCCAAGACAAAAATTAGGCTTTTGAATTGGTCAACTTTCATTGCACTGAGCTTAAATAATTCACACTGTAGACTCATTCTGCTTGGATACTCTCGGAAATCCTCATTTGCGTCTTTTGTGAGCTGCAAGCATTTAAGACGTTGACTAACTTCGGTCTCTGTTTTGCCAAACAGTTTGTTGAGTTTTTCCACCGTTGCCTTGAGAGTCATCTCAGATGGTTTTTCTGGTAAAATATACAAGATCATTAACTTCTCTTTCAAAGTTATATATAAAACGATTATACAATGCTTGGAAAACTAGTCCGTTTTCAGGATCGTAGGCAAAGTCTGTCATGGAATGTGTAAAAGATTCCATTAACGCTGCTCTTGAGGTGCTTCTTTGTTGATTAGTTGTTGATGACTCTTGATTATGTAAGAGCCTAACAAGATAGTTCATCATCTGAGTCTGCTGCTCCATAAACTGTATTATTTTCTCGTCGGACATTTATTCGTTTAAAGGAATTTAAGGTGTTGCTAAGGCAAGCGAATATAGACAAGTAAAATAAAAGACAGTTATTCAAATTTTAGACAGAACGCGACATTGTCCTTTAAGGATGCCAGACTATTGTTGTTTACTAGAATTGCCCTTAACAATATCGAATTACTAAAACAGAAATACCGAAAACGCATGGAATGATTATAAAATAATAAGGAATATGTATAAAAATAAAATTGAAATTGAAAAAAAACAAAAATGTTAAAAATAAAATAAATAATGCCAAAGACTAGAAACAAATGTGGAAGGAAATAAAAGACATAGTACTTAAGAAGAACACGAGTGTGATAAAATCTGTGATATTTAATGACATTGAGTGTAAGGATAACTATCAAAAAGCAACAATTTAATAAGTATTTTGTCAAAAGTATTAATTCAATAAGAGATACAATAGAAAAACTGCAATACGAAAACAAAATACCTACGATATCTTCTAGATTTAAATTTAGAGCAACTTAAAAACATGTAAGAGCCTAAAGAACAAGCCATACTTCAACAAAGTCTCAGTTAAAATAATTCTAAATAACTGGAGCAGTATTGGTAAAAATCTGGTTAACATTATCAATAAATCTGTTGAAACTGGTGTATTTCCAGAGAACTGGAAGTAGATAAAACTAACAGATGTGAGGAATTCCGCCCAATAACCACTCTGAAAACATGCGAAAAAATTATAGAAAAAATTGCCAAAGAACAGTTAGAAAACTATATGGAAAAAAATATATTTTCAATATGAATCGGGATTCAGAAAAAAATAATCATGCGAAACAACAGTAAACTACGTGATAAATAAATGGAAATAAATCGAAATAAAAAATAAGATAATGGCAATTTTTTTGGATCTAAAAAGAGCGTTTGAGACTATTGATAGATAGTATAATATACATAAATGATAGGCCAAACATTTTGAATAAATGCAAAATAGTTTTATATGCCGATGACACATTGATTTATGCTAAAGGAGGTACAGATAAAAAGCTGGCTGAAAATGGACAAATTAAAACTAAATGAAAATAAAACTAAAATAATGGAAATAAACATGAACAGCAACGAAATTATTAAAATAAATGATGAAACTATTGAAAAAGTTAAACAAATTAAATATCTCGGTTTCATAATCGATAAAGACAACCTTGTTCACAAAAAATTATTATTGAAGACATTATGCTCACACTAGTTAATAGTCTGTTTTAGTCTTATTAGCCAGTAATAAGAAACCTTATTCACAAACGTTTAATAAGGCAAAATTAACTATTAAGCGATTTTTTCAGTTTTGTGATTGTGTGTTAGATACACTGTGTTATTTGAATTGTCAAATTAAAATTAATGTTGCATACAATAAAATACTCGATTAGCAAGTATTCAGTAAGGGTTGGAAAAAAGTGAAATTAGTTCCATATAAAGATTAAGAGCATAATGTTTATAATATACAAAAATATATATAAATTTATTAACACGTCTTGAAATGGTATTGCCAACAAAATTTTTGATAAAATATTACAAAAATATTCAAATGCCGTGTACGTTGCAGTTTTTTATTCACCACCAATTTATTTGAAAAATTTTTGGTGGTTGCAGTGCAAAAAATGGAAAAAAAATCATTAAAAGAAATCGCAGGAACAACTGGGTGGAAGAAGACAGGTAAGTATCAATATTTCAATGATCAGGTAAAATTATGCGTTTGCCTGTGTATAAATATCTATATACATATATACTCGGCACATACTTATATACATATGTATGTACATATATGTACGTACGTACATTTTATTGAACTTTTTTATGTTAACTAGACTTTTTTGAAGGAGTTAGTAAAAGAAAGAGTGTCCACAATAGAAAACAAAAACACAGACAGCAATTACTTCACAAAAAATTTACTTATTTTACAGTTATACTTTGCTTAAACCTACCGAGTGTCGAAATTACATTTAAAACATTCATATTTTTTTTTTAATTTTCACACTTTCAAACTTGCACAATTGTTTTTTTTTACTTTTAACAATACAAAAGTCAACTTATTAAACGGATAAACGAGGGTGATGCCTACAATAAATTTTTTGGGTTTATTAGTGTCTAATTGCAGTTTCATAGTGCTATTAAACGTTTGTGAATACTACTTTAACGATTTTTGCTTATTAGTCTCTAATAAAACGTTTGTGAATTTAAACAGCATATTGAATATATAAGTAAAAAAATGGTAAAAATTTCGGATTTTTTAAACGAGTGCGAAATAAAGTATCGATAATAACAGCACTAAATATGTATAACACTATGATAAAATCGCATTTTGAATTTGACTCCACAATTTTATTCACGCTGCATAACAACACAAATAGAAAGGTCACAAAAACTTCAAAATAAAGCTATGCGTTCAATATTAAAATGCAGCAGATATACTGCGATTAGAGTTTTTCACGGGAATTCCCGGGACGGGAATTCCCGGGAATTCCCGTGATTTTTCAATCCCGAAATCCCGGGAAATAGAGCGGGAATTCCCGGGAATTTTTTTTAAATGAAATGGCAACTCTTTTATGGTGATAAAAACAGCTGTTGATACAAGGCACATTTATTAGGTAGATGCGACGTCAATGTACATACAACAAAGCAACTTTTGCTGCGTTTTGTTGTAACAAGCCAATGTCAAAAACAGGTGGTTTATTTCTTCATGTTTGGTTGTGTATTTGCTTTGTTTGTTGACAGGGAAGAGAAAGATTTGTACAATTGTGCAATTTACAATTTTCTTAGAACACTTTTTTGTATCTTTTACAGATGCTCCCATGAATACATTATCACTTGCCTTATTTTACCTGATTTATTTTTTGTTAACATACTTTTTAATCTCATGAATGTGATTTTTAAATAAAATAGAATTACTTTAAAAATAAAAAATAGCCGTTTTATCTTATATTTTTTTTTTTGCGGGAATTCCCGGGATCCCGGGAAATTGAAAAATGAATCCCGCTTTCCCGGGAAATGAAAAAGTCCGGGAAAAGAAAAACTCTAACTGCGATACAAACTATGCTTGATACACTGAAATGGCTAAGTATACAACAAAGGCTAGCGTTCAATACGCTAAACTTTGTCAAAAAACTAAAGATGGGAAATGCTCCAGAGTACTTAATTGGCCAACTAAATTACGTGGGAGAAGTTCAGCAATATTTTTTTTATTGGGTAATTTAGTAGTATTAAAATACTTTACAGTAAATTCTTAAAAAAATATTATTTTTGTACTTAAGTTTTTATCAAAAGCTCTGTGGAATATCATTATTTCTTATAAAATATACAATTTTTCTTTTAAAAACATTAGTATTTGTTTCTGATTTTGTATTGCTCGGAAGCATGTTATATAGGTGTAGTCCTTTGTAGAAAAGTGAACGTTGCTTTGCAGTTGTTGTTGCTTTTGGTAGTCGGAAATTATCAGCATTCCTTAGTTGATACGGTTGTATGTCTCCAACATAATTAAGTTGTTCTATCAAATATTCTGGTGCGTTTCCCGTTTTCATTTTTTATATAAAGTATAGTGTATTCATTTCAAGTCTTTGTTGTATATTGAGCCATTTCAGTGCGCCAAGCATATTTTCAATTGGTGTTAAAATATTACATCTTAAAATTGATCGCATACCTTTGTTTTGCAGTTTTTGAAGTCGTTCTATTTGTGTTTCTGTGCAGCATGTATATAAAATTGTTGAACAAAATTCGAAATGTGGTTTTACCATTGTATTAAAAATATTTGTAGCCGTTAAGTACCGATATTTTATTTCGTATTCGTTTAAAAAATCCGATTTTTTTTAAACAATTTTTTACATATATATTCTATATCTTCTTTAAATTTTAATTGTTTATCTATTATAAAACCAAGATATTTAATTTCAGTTACTTTTTCTATAAATTCATTATTTATTTTAAATACCGATTCATTGTTCATGTTTATTTCCATTATTTTTGTTTTGTTTTCATTTAATTTTAGTTTATTCATTTTTAACCATTTGTTTATGTTATTAATATCGTGTATCATGTTTTCTTGACATTGTTTATCTGTGTGTCCTTCAGTGAAGATCAGTGTATCATCAGCATATAAAACTATTTCGCATTTTTGTAAAACGTCCGGCATATCGTAATTATATATAATAAACAATAGTGCTCCCAAAATTGAGCCCTGTGGCACTCCATATTCGTTGTCTATATAATCAGATTTAATATTATTTACTTTTACCATTTGTTTTCGGTCTGTAAGATACGATTTAAGCCACTTTAACTCGTTTCCTTGTATTCCATACATATGTAGTTTTTGTATTAAAATATCCCTATCAATTGTCTCGAAAGCTCTTTTAAAATCTAAAAAGATTGCCATTACTTTTTTGTTTTTTTCTACATTTTTCCATCTATTAATGACGTAGTTTACCGTTGTTTCACATGAATATTTTTTTCTAAATCCAGCTTGATATTTAGAAAATATATTATTTTCTTCAATGCATTTTTCTAATTGTTGTTTTACCACTTTTTCAATTATTTTTTCACACGTTTTTAGGGCGTTTATTGGTCGAAACTCTTCACATTTTTTTGTTTTCGCAACTTTTTCGATTGGAGTTACTGATGAAACTTTCCAGCTTTCCGGGAAATCTCCCGTTTTTAGTGATGCGTTTATTAGACTCATCATGGTCTTACCCATAATGTTCCAATTGTCCATTATTATTTTCATTGATACGTTATTAAAGTCAGATTTATTTTTTATATCTTTGCATATATTTTTAAGTTCTTGTAAATTTATTGCACGAAATTTAAATTTAGAGTTTATCACAGGTAATTGGTTTATATATTGTACATGTTCGATCGAATTTCTAATTGATTTAATACTATCCACAAAGTAGTTATTAAATTGACTGGCTATCTGGTAATTTTCTTATATTCTATTTGATTAAATATCACAGTTTGTATCACATTTTTATTTTTACTAAGTACTAATTCTTTTATTTCCTTCCACATTTGTTTCTGATCTGTGGCATTGCTTATTTTGTTATTAATAAATTTATTTTTTTCATATTCGATTTTAGTTTTATATTTATTTCTTATTACTTTATAACTGTTCCATGCTTCATTTGTGTTTTCTGTTATTGCTATACAGTATTTGGTAATTTTTTCCTTTTTTAGTAACTTTTGTTCTCTACTAAACCATTTGTTAACATTATTTTTTTCGCTAATTTTTCTTTTTTTTTGTGAATTTCTTTATTGTATTTTCAATGCACATATTGATGTTAAAAGCATTACTATTTACATTATTATTTTCAATATATTTTAATATATTATTTAGTTCGCTATTAAATAAGTTTTTATTATATTCAGATATGTATATTTCTTTTGTTATTATTTGTTCACTATTTTCTTTTTGAGTTATTATATCTATAGCTTCATGATCCGCTATTTTATTTTCGTTATTAATTCTAGCGTATACGTTATCATTATTTGTTATTACATAGTCTATTAAAGTTTTTGTATTTGCTGTTACTCTTGTATAATCATTAACAATTTGTTTGAGACCGTTATCATTTAAAGTTAGTTGTATTCGATTTTTGTATGTATCGTCTTTTCTCCAGTCTATGTTGAAATCACCTACTATAATTATTTCATAATTTGTTTCACATATTTCTTCAATTATTTTATCAAATGCGTTACAAAATTCAACTTCGCTACTGTTTGGAGATCTGTAAACAGCCATTACTATCATCATCGTACTTCTATTTTTTGCCAAATATGCACACAATCAATATTTTCAATCATCGACTTTTTCACATAATTTGATCACCTTCCATGTATTTTTAAAATAGATAATAACTCCACCGGTATGCGCAGAATTAGACAATGTTACATAAGAATCATATTCTTATAATTGATATTCTTGTTCCTTAATTTTTTTAGTTAAATGTGTTTCAGAAAGTATTAAATATTCGGGATTTTTAACTGCTGCAATTATTTCCACTTGATTAAAGTTGTTAAGTAAGCCCTCGGCATTTGTGTATATTCCATTGATTATATTCTTTGATTGTTAAACATTAAAACCCATTCTTCTCATCTTCATATTCAATTTGTTTGGATACACTGGACATTCTTTGCTTAAGGTACGAGGGGATTTTTTTTTTTTTTTTTATTATTATTATTAGTATTTTAAATACTTTAACATTTCTACATACATAGGTATATACAACAATTTAATTTTTTAAGAATTTACATTAAATCTCACAAAGTTAACACATTTTTTACAAAAAACAGTATCGTTTCTTTCATTTTTCATATTATTTGGCAAAGAATTATATAATTGAAAGCCTTTATAAAATAATGATCTCTGCATTAGCGTTGTAGTAACCCTCTGGATACGAAAATCATCGGCATTTCTAAGTCCGTATGGTTGGCTCTCCCCCACATATTTTATTTGTTCACATAGATATTCCGGGGCATCTCCTCGCTTCATTTTTCTAATAAATTTTAGGGTGTTGAATTCAAGTCTCTGCTTTATATTCATCCATTTAAGACTATGTAGCATTGTATTTATATGAGTATACCGGTCACATTTTAAAATTATTCTCATTGCTTTATTTTGTAATTTTTGCATTCTTTCTAGTTGATTTGTGTTGCTGCATGTATATAAAATTGTTGATCCAAATTCGAAGTGGGGCTTAATTATAGTGTTATATATATTTATCGCGGTAGTTTTTGATATTTTACACCTTATTCTTCTAAGGAAACCGATTTTTTTACCGATCTTTTTACACGTATAGTCTATATGTTCATTAAATTTTAGTTTTTTGTCTATTATAAATCCGAGATATTTTATATGTTCAACTTTTTCTATTACTGTGTCATTAATTTTAAATGAATCGTTAGTGTTTATGTTTATTTCTATTATTTTTGTTTTATTTTCGTTTAGTTTTAGTTTGTTCATTTTTAACCAGGTGTTTATTTTATTTATGTCATGTGTCATATTTGCTCGACATTCTTCATCATTATCGGCAGAAGTAAATACAAGTGTATCGTCAGCATACATAGCCATCTCACATCTCTCCAAAATATTTGGCATGTCGTTGATGTATATTATAAATAGCAGAGCACCTAATATGGAACCTTGCGGTACACCAAAATCATTTATTATTTCTTCTGACAGCGCTCTATTTACTTTTGTTGTCTGCTTCCTATTTTGCAGGTAGGACTGGAACCACTCTAACTCTTTTCCTCTTATCCCGTACATATATAACTTTCTGAGCATTATTCGCCGGTCAACTGTTTCGAACGCTCTCTTAAAATCGAGAAATATTGCCATCACTTTTTTAGTATTTCCCATGCCTTTCCACTTACTTATGATATAGTTTACCGTTGTCTCACACGAGTATTTTTTACGGAATCCTGACTGATATTTGTACAGCATATTATTTAATTCGATATATTTTTCCAGCTGATTTTTCACCACTTTTTCTAATGTTTTATCACAAGTTTTTAATGTGTTGATGGGCCTATACTCTTCACATTTTTTGGTTTTTGGCACTTTTTCAATTGGTGTTACCATTGTTTCTTTCCAATTTTCAGGAAAAACTCCTGTCTCCAGCGACTTATTTATTATTTTTAATATTATATTTCCCACCACATTCCAATTATCAAGTATAAGTTTATTTGAAATTTTATCATAGTCCACTTTGTTTTTCATATCTTTTATTATATTCTTAAGTTCTAATATATCTATTGCACGAAATTTAAACATATTGGTCATATTGAACGTTATTTGGTTTATATATTGCACTTCATCAATTGAGTTTCTTATAGCTCTAATGCTATCTACAAAAAATGTGTTAAATTTATTAGCTACGTCATAGTTGTCATTATATTCAACTTGTTCAAATATCACAGATTTTATCGTATTTTGATTTTTTTAAATACTAGGTCCTTTATTTTTCTCCACATTTGTTTTTGATCAACTGTGTTATTAATTTTATTATTTATATAATTGTTCTTTTCGTTTTCAATTTTTACTTTATATTGGTTTCTTATTCTTTTGTAGTTTGCCCACGCTTGATCTGTGTTAATAGATTTAGCCTGTAAATATTTAATTATTTTTTCTCTTTTTAGTACTTGTAATTCAACATTAAACCACTTATTCACATTATTGTCTTCATTAACCATTTTTTTAGATGTACATCGTTCTATTGTTTCTTTTAAACAACTGTCAAACAATACTACGTTCTCACCAATACTTTTATTGTCATCGAATTTCATGTTATTGTTTAGCTCAGTATTAAACATATATTTATTGTATTTAAAGATCTCAACCATCTTTCTTTCTTTTGTATTGCTATTGTTTATATTTCCAATCGATATATCTATCATTTCGTGATCGGCAATTTTGCTTGTTGTACTATTTTTAACTGATATATTGTAATTATTTGTTATTACGTAGTCTATTATTGTACTAGAGGTTTTTGTTACGCGGGTGCTCTCATTAACTATTTGTTTAAGACCATTATCACTAAGTATACAACTAATTTTATTTTTATATGTCGAGTTTTTTAACCAGTCTATATTAAAGTCTCCGGTAATTAAAATATCACAGTTATTAAGGCTATTATCACAGATTTCTACCACCATTTCTTCAAATATGTTACAAAACTCATATTCACTATGACTAGGGGATCTATATATTGCACAAATTATAATACTATAGTTGTCGCATGTGGCTCTACAAACTAAAATCCAGTACTTTGTGTCATCGACCTTTTCACTTATTTTGGTTATATTCCACTGATTTTTAAAATATATCACGACACCGCCGGTTCTCGAGGATGTTGACAACGACATAATATGATGGTAGCCTTGTAACTGTACTTCGGAATCATCTATATCTTTTGTTGCATGTGTCTCAGACAGTATAAAAAAATCGGGATTTTCCTGTAACGCAATAATTTCAACTTGATTGCAGTTGTTAATAAGGCCTTGTACATTCGTATATAAAGCACGTACTTCCTTTAATTGTTAGGTCGTTAGACTAAACCTTCTCATTTTGTTGTTTAATTTGTTTTGAAATACTGGGCACTCCCTATCATTTGTATGATGATTTTCGTCTAAGTCCATATTGAGTTTGCTGTTTACTTTCATACAGTTAATACATCTCATTACTCGTTCATTACTATCGCAATTTTTTGTCCTATGTTGTCCATGGCATTTTAAGCATATCTCTTGGTTTTTACATTCTTTCGCTAAGTGGTTATATCCTTTACATTTCATACATTGAAGTATTTCTGTACCATCATAAACTTTGCATCTTTCCCATCCAATATTTACTTTTGCCTCTTCCATAATTTTCTGATATGCTTCATTATCAATTTTTAATTTAACATTATACATTGTTCTATTTCTTCTCTTTACTTCATATTTTTCAACAAATTTGATGTTGGCATTCGACAGGATTGGATTTTGCTTTTTTAGTTTTTCAATTAGATCTTTTTCATCATGGTCGAAAGTCATACCAGTTATTTTTATTTTCAATTCTAATGGGTTGGGCACCTTAATTTCATATTCATTTGAAATTTTTTCTTGGATAGCCTTCTTTATTTTTTCTCTTTCTTCACCATTTTCACTTTGTATTACTATTGTTCCATTTCTTCTACTTTCAACATTTGTTATTTTTAAATTAACTGGATTAACTTTATTTAATTCTTCCTTCGTTTTCTCCGCTGGTTGTTTTTCTTTTGGCCTCACAATTAGGGGTACTCGTTTGCTTGCATCTGGTAACACTTTGTTTTTAACTTGTTCCGCGTATGACATTTTTGTTGTTTTACTGTTTGGCTCATTTATTACTTTCTTTATCTCTTTACACATATTTTAATTTTTTTCTTCTATCGATTGGCATAACTTTTTGTTGTTATTATCAAATTAATTTATATTACTAAATAACTTTTTAACCTCTTCGACATTTTGTTCACAGGATTTTTGATATTTAATCATTTTATTCATTCTTTCTTCATATCGTCTTTCAATTGCCTCTAATAATTTTTTTATTTCATCTTCGTTTTGCTTAAGTGACACTTCAAATTCATATTTATATTCTACCAAATTTTGTTTATTTTTATGCACATCATCTTGTATTCCTCTTAACGCCATATCAACATTTTGTATGTACTGCATGCAGTCATCACAAATAAACCTCAGGAAACAGTTTTCTTCCAGTATTCTGGACGAGTATAGGTCCATTCCACAACATTTACTAGATGTATGAAACACTTTATTACAAACACCCATGCATTGTATCCCTGTTTCTCCACGGATTGCTTGTTTACACCTGTTGCACTCAGGCATTCTAAGTGTCTTTATAAAATTAACAAAATATATATATTTTTATTGCAATTTTATATCCCACGCAAAATTGTTTGTACTTTTTTGGGTTTATAATAGTTCAATCTATTTTTTAAACCAAATAATTGTTTTATTTTCAAAATTTTTATAGAGCTTTATTAACTTTGCTTTCTTCTTCCGCCAGCGTTGCCACAATTTATTTTCATCAAGACCCAGATTAAGTTTTTCGTTTGATCTTATGCAGTTTACACATTTTTCCATAATTTCTTCTTTACATTCCTTTGCTCTATGATTTCCATGACATTTATGGCATACTTCCTGATTTTTGCAGTCACTTGCTCTATGATTGAAACCTTTGCATTTATAGCACATTAACACATCGGTCTCGTCGAAAACTCTATATTTTTCCCAACCAATATTAATTTTTTGGGCAGATAACGCTTTTGTGTATGAATCATTATCAATAATAAGTTTTACATTATGAATTATTTTATTATTTCTTTTAAATTCGTAGGATCTAACAGGTTTTAGTTCACTATTCTTTAAAAACTCATTTTGTTTTTTAATTTTCTCAATAATTTCTGCATCGGTAAATTTAAATGTCATGTCCGTTATTGTTATACTCATATCAAAATTATCCGGTACTTTTATTTCATAATTTTCACTCATTTCATTTTGAATCGCAGTTTTAATTTTATCTCTTTCCTCATTATTTTCACTTTCAACATTAGTAATTTTTAGATTAATTGGGTCCACCCTATTGTTTAAATCTTCCCTTGTTTTTTCTACTCGTTGCTTTTCTTTTGGTTTAATAATTAGTGGCACTTGTTTTTTAGTTCTGGCATCGCTGTATAATCTAAGGAATGCGGAAAACTTTGAACTGCAAAGGGTGACAGCAAGAGCAATGCATAGATCTCTTTTTTTCAAGGGCATAATACTATATAATTGCTTTCTAATTATATTAAAGCAGAGAGAAATATTAACGTCTTTAAAAGAAATATCGCACAATTTGTAAGAAATAATGAAAATAACATAACTCAAGAGAATTGTTAAATAATAATTATAAGTTTTATTGAAAGTATTATAAATACTACTACTATACATATATAATAAGAAAAATTCACCCATTTCCTTTTCAATTGCTGATTTTATCTTTATTCGCTCCTCATCATTTTCGGTCTGGATTACCAAAGTTCCATTTTTTGAATCGGATATTTTTAAATTTACAGGATCAACTTTATTGTTTAACTCTTTTTTTGTTTTCTCAACATTTTGTTTCTCTTTTGGTTTAATTATAAGTGGGAATTTTTTCTTTGAATCTGGCATCACTGAAATATTGTTTCTTACTGATTGTGCATATGAGATATGTGCATATGTGCTTCCTAGTTTTGAAGTTTATGGTACAAAAATATCTCTTGACTGATACACACTATCAGTCAAAAACCAATATTGCCGCTAACTGTCACTCAACCGCAAAAATTTCTGTGGTTGACTGTTTACTGACAAAATTTGTGTTCACACTGTCGGTCCAGCCGAAATTTGAGCAAAACTGTTGCTCATGTTCGATCCTCCCAGTAATTTTACTATGAATTAACTAAGTTTTATGCATTAGCACTTCAAGATCATACCATGGTAGAATAATACAGGTAGTGTCGCAGCGTTAACTGATTTTTTTTTTGGGTTCGAGTCTGGCAAAATTTGATTATGTATTACCAACACCAACACACACGGACTACGGAATTGGACGCGGATTAATGGTAAAATATTACGAAAATAAGCCGAATTATGGGTTGGATTTGAGAGCAAAAAGCTTTCTGTTTGCGATTTTATCGTACTTTTTCATATTTAGTTCTCTGTCTTACACAGTAAACGCAGAAGAAGATTTAAATAAAATTTGTTTTTAATTAAATTCATCTGTTTTCTTAGCTGGCTGAATATGAATTACCGAATTCGTATTTTTTAAATCAACTGTGGTTGAAATTCCATTGTGTTTCTATATCAGAAATATACAGGTTATATTGAACCAAAACCTTTATCGTCTGGTCCAACCGCAATACAGATAAGTAAGTGGAAAAGTTAACAAAATTTTAAAAAGACAACTATCAGAATACCACTAGTTTACATACATACGTACATCATACGAGTTTCAAAGAAAAAATTAAATTAAAATAATGGATTAAAATATGTTGTTATATATTATAATTTGATATTTTTTCTTACACCGTCAAGTTATTTTTATTTTTGCTATTAATATTATATTATATCAAATAAAAACGTCGACAACTTACTAAATTCATTATATAATTATTTTATTACTGTGCAAAATCCTATCTGATAACATATTGGATATTTTTGAAAAATAAACCTTTTATCGTTCATAAAATTTGAAAAACGCAAAAATTAAAAAAAAATATTATAAATGAGATTGTGCCCTGGTTTTATAAATAAATTGTGGAACAAACTTTTTCAAATAAAAAGTAAAAGTAATAAAAACAACTAAAATTTATCAAAAATTCTAAAAAAAAATGCATTGTGTTGTGTTCAGGATTCCAAACCGTGCCACCGGTTAGGGTACGGTTTCAAATTCAAATTTTAAGTATTTTTATTACTTTTACTTTTTATTTGAAAAAGTTCGTTTTTTTAAAGAATTTTTGATAGCTTTAAATTATTTTCAATATGAAGATAATATTGGAACATTTTAATCATTAGACTAACAGATTTATGTAATGGTTGGCGATTTGTTTAATCAATTTTGGGAGAATTTCTTCATTATTAAATCTTTTCTAACGTTTCAAATCATTGCTTTGTTTAGTCGAAGACCACTGGCTTTTTCATAAAGACGTTGAAACACTTCTTGGATGTGTGAAAAATTATATAAGGGATAATAAAAGGATGTTAATATTTTTATAATGCACTCTACGCAAGAAAGTGTTACAAATTTGTTACGAAATTCATAATTTATGGCTAACTTCATAAACGCAGTTTTCAAAGCAACACTAGAATGCCTTGTAAACTCATGCTTCCATTGTTGCTTTGCAAGCTGTGTTTATGAAATCAGCCTATACTATGAAATAGAGATTAGAACCAATAATGCGTGATCGCGATTAATTTTTTGTTTTCATCACGTGGGGGTACGTCCGTGAGACGGTGAGTGGCAATTTTTTTTGGACCGAGTTTAGTTATTTTCAAACCAAACAATTTTATGAAAAATTCCAAGAGAATGGTATAAAATTTATGTATATATGTTGTGTGGAGGCCTTAATTCTACTTACACCAAAATGTAGCAGACGGACATCGCTCATTCGACTTCTCTATCTATAAGGACCCAGAATACATATACTTTATGGGGTCTTAAATGAATAATGAAGAAACTACATACGGAATGACAAACCTATATATCCCCTTTCCAAATTTTTTGGTGAAGGGTATAAAAATTTAACGCGAGTCATGTACGGTGCGTCACAAAGGGTTCATATCTTCTGACAAAAAACGACAAAATTTTTTGCCTGCAAATAAGTTATTTTAGAATTCTCTTATATGCATCTTTCTTTTAGGTACTATATTTTGTGTACTTTATTATGCAAAATTCGCAAAAAATTACGAAAAAACCCTTAAAATTTAAAGTTAACAGAATTGTATGATCAATTATTTTGCAACAATACCTACTAAAAAATTATAACTTAAGCCATTCGAAAGTACACTTATATCCCACTAAACACCATGCATAAGTTGAAGGTACCTCTTTTATATTAAAGAGAAAACGCGTACGAATGTAGGGTTCGTCACGCAGGATTTACACATATGTATGTATGTACATACATATGTATAATGCGATTTCAAACTTTGTAGTTAAAATTAAATTTGACAATTGAATAATATTGAAAAATCTTGAAAAAAAAATTTTTCTTTTATTTTGAAGTTTTGTAGTGAAATTTAAAATTATGTACATACATACATACATATATAAGATATTTTTATTAAAATCATAAATTTTCTTGCTCATAAGCAATCAGTGTAAAATATTAAGATTAAGTGGGATCTTTTACTTTAATGTTAATATATAATAGATAAATAGATTTATGCACAAATAAAATTGTGTCAAAATTTTTCTCGTGAAGTCTGTCTCACACCTCTTCAAGTTTTCTTCCTGACGTTTAAAAACTCCTTCGCTTGTAGCTGAGCTGGATGGTACACACAGTATTTGTTTAGCCAATTTTTGCAGAATTGAAAACTTGTAGCTAATAGTAATATGAAGAAATTCCAAAATCAAAAAATCACGAAACAATCACGCAAAAAATCTACTCATGCACGCTCACTCACGTTAAGTTTTTTTATACTCACGCTTATGCACGCTCACGTGATGGAAAGAAAAAACTACTCACGATCATGCATGATCACGCCCATCTCTAGTAGAAACGTACAAGGTCTATGTCAAAATCTATTGTCTGTGTCTCGCACACATTCATAATCTCTATCAAATTTACTGACACACGAACATTGTTGGTAGGGATATACAACCACGAAGCATACAGAGGTGAAAGAAAGGGAGAACTATAATATATGCGCCATTTGCGACTCACTCTATACGCACAATTAACGAAAGAGAAATGAAAAAAAAATTTCATTCTCTTTGGTTTTATTTTTCGCGTACCTTTAAAAAGTATGCAATATTTTGTAATAAATAAGATAAAAGAGCAACATAACAGCACTGTACATTTATAAATAACTACTTAATTTAGTAAAAATTAAAAAAATCTCGACTTTTTTTTAAATATATGTAAGCATTTTTTGTGTACAATTTTTAATTTTTGTTTGTTTACATCCCGTTATTGGTAACATGTTGTACTTTATAGTTGTCTCTTTCTTCACCAATTAGCGATTTAGCTGATTTGGACCATTTGCAAATGCCAGTTTTAACATGTCTGTTAGTAGATTGTGATACAACGTTTATGTCAAAACCTGTTTGTGTGACGCACACATTCTCAAATTTACTAATTCAGCTGTGCTATTAGCATTAGTTGGTATTATTGTACCATGGTAGAATAATACAGGTAGTGTCGAAACGTTAACGGATTATTTTTGGGGTTCGTATCTGTAAAAAATTATTTGTGTTTTACTAACACACACCCACACTACTAAAAATGCACACTCGAACATTATTTTCGAATGCAAAAGAGTAAAGGAAAAGAAAAAAATTTCTTTATAGAACAGAAAATGCAACCAAACATACATGTGAATATAAAATTTTGCGCATCTACATCATAGAATACAAGAGTATTTGTTGTAAAAAGTGCAAGAGATTTCTGGCGAAAATGTGGAAATAACTTCTAAACGGGTGCATCGGTTTGAACAAAATTTTAATTGGAAAGAAAAGAGATGCATTCGAGTAAAACTCTTGAGTTTGGGCTGAGGCTATTTGAAAAAGAGCTTCCTCGGGCTACCTAAGATTTACATTTCTGCTTGCTTTCCAAACAGAAATGTAATATTGTTTACAACACATATTTTGTCTAAGTAACAAAACAATAACACGCAACAAAATATCGCAACTAACGGAAATAACGGAATATGTTAGAGTAGGTAGGTATAAAATATTATTGTGTGTTTATTTTTATACCCTTCACCAAAAAGTTTGGAAAGGGGATATATAGGTTTGTCATTCCGTATGTAATTTCTTCATTATTCATTTAAGACCCCATAAAGTATATATATTCTAGGTCCTTATAGATAGAGAAGTCGAATGAGCGATGTCCGTCTATCCATCTGCTGCATTTTGGTGTAGTTAGAATTAAGGCCAAAACACAACAAAGAGAAATAAATTTTATACCATTTTCTTGGAATTTTTCAAAATTTGTTCGGTTTGAAAATGGCCCCAACTGTCCTACGGGCAATTTGATGAAGCAGATCTCTTGTATGGAGTTCTACGAAGGTTTAGACTGAAAATAATTGAAGTCGGTCCATTAACGACTAAAATATGAGCAAAAAAAATGGAATTCGAAATAATTTTACTTTTAAAAATTTTTGGAAAAAGTTGCGTGGGATTCAATCCAACAACCTATTGGTTGGTAGTCACAACCGCTTGTTGTACACCACAGAGCAGTTGTGTTTTACACAGTAGTTTTCGCGTTTAAGAACATAATATATCTTATTTATTATAAAATACTAAAACTTTAAATTCTTGATGGAAATTGTTGTGGTTGCTGTAAATTAGCCCTTTTTTGTCACACATTCATCAATACTGAAATGCGTTCATGGGCACATGTACACATTTTGTGTATACATGTGCATATTTAAACAGTCATAGAGTAAAGATTTGTTGTTTTGTTTTTGTTTGTTTCTTTAAACTTATTTTTGTACGTTTATTAGTATAATAATAATGCGTATTACAGTATTTTTTCTCACTTATATTTTTTTTCGTATATAAATAACCATAATTATTTTTTATATTATTTATATTAAAGAAATGTAATGGATCGTCAAGGCACTATGTACGAGTAAATTGAATTTTAGTTTTGTTTTGAAAATGTACATATTATTTCATTTTTTATGACTATTTGTGATTTCAGAAGAAAGGCAAAATTGATGCTTATATCCTGTTTTATACTCGTGTAATTTTAATTATTTTCTATATTCAGGTGCAGAGCGTATTTGTATTTGTACAATTTGATAAAAATTCTATTGACAATTAAAATGTTGTTTGGATACTTAGTAACACATAACAAAGCAGAAAAATCTCTTCCCGGCTAGAATTTGATAAAAAATGTTTCTTTCATTCTGTAACATCAGTGGGTGAATCTTCAAAAGCACTTCAATTAATTGCCTTTTCTATAAAATAAAAACAAAGTTTGATGTAAGAATTTAATTTGATATCAAGCTCCAAAATGTAATTAGCAAAAAAACTAAAAAATTGAAAGCCCCGCGAAAATAGCGCATATTCTAAAAATTGCAGCTGCAATATTGGAAATTATTCCCAAAATTTATTTAAAAAAAAATCATATAATTGGCAATCGGCAGCCAAAAATCTTGAAAAATCTCTAAAATGCCAAAAATTCTTAAAAATATGCGAACATCAAGAAAATTGTATGATTCAATATTGATTAAAAAACAGCAACATTATAGTGTAAAAAAACTTAAAAAATATAATTTCCATTGTGAAAATTAAACTTTTATTAAAAACTATTTTGTATTTGGAATAAAAATTTAAAATGCATTTGTATTTTGAATAAAAGTATTGCAAATACCTACTTTCCACAAATTTATATTTAGCTTCTAGATTGCATTATCCAAGTGAATAATTTAATGTGGGCTTAATTAAAATGTATTCTAAGAATAGTTCGCAATTCATCAAATATTTTTCAAACAATCAGTTCCTATCGTATACATACATATGAACTTTGGATTTTTAGATCTAAATGTTTGGGGAAATTTTCCAAAACATTTGTAAAGCGTAGCGATAATAGTTCGCGAGCTGTACGGCATTTAAAAATAGTATATGCATACATATTTGTATTTTTTTTTTTTTGTGCATATTTTCGTATTTTCCCCAATTCAGCATATATAAAATGATAAGTTAAGATCTTAAGAGATAAAAAATTGATTTCTTCATATTCATATAAAATTAACTGGTCTTACATTCATTAAAAACACCTAAAAAAATCATAGTTTTGAGAAATATCGCATGTCGATAGCACGCACTACGGAATTGGACCCGGATTAATGATTAAATATTACCAAAATAAGCCGAATTATGGGTTGGATTTAAGAGCAAAATGCTTTCTGTTTGCGATTTTATCGGAATTTTTCATATTTAGTTCTCTGTCTTACTTAGTAAACGCAGAAGATTTAAATAAAAAATGTTTTTTATTAAATTCATCTATTTTCTTAGCAGGCTGAATATGAATTACAGAATTCGTATTTTTTTAATCAATTGTGGTTGAAATTCCATTGTGTTTCTATATCAGATATATACAGGTTATATTGAACCAAAACCTTTATCTGGTCCAACCGCAATACAGATAAGTAAATGGAAAAGTTAACAAAATTTTAAAAAGACAACTATCAGAATACCACTAGTTTACATACATACCTACATCATACGAGTTTCAAAGAAAAAATTATATTAAAATAATCAATTAAAATATGTTGTTATATTTTACAATTTAAAATTTTTTCTTACATCGTCAAGTTATTTTTATTTTTGGTGTTATTATTATATCAAATAAAAACGTCGACAACTTACTGAATTCATTATATAATTATTTGATCACTGTACAAAATCCTATTTGATAACATGCTGTGTGTGTCGAAATTCAATCAAAATTAAAATTTAAAATTGTATCGGCGTATATTCCACCGAATGCAAATGTCTCCAATAATAATCTTAACAATGTTTTAAACAGACCACAACCACCTATTGTAGTTACAGGTGACTTCAATGGTTGGCACTCAAACTGGGGTTCAACAACCAACAATAAAAGAGGAAAAACTCTAGCTAACTTCATTACAAAATCGAAATACATATTACTAAACGATAATTCACCAACACTTTTTAACACCCACTCTACCTTTTCCAATGTTGACTTGATTTTCTGCTCCCCCTCTCTGGTACCACACGTAGAATGGAACATTAAGAAAACCCAATACGGAAGTGATCATTTCCCTATTGTAATATCTCTGTTTTCTAACAACAACACTAATGCAATTGCATATGCTAAACCAAAATTCAAGCTGAATCAGGCAAACTGGGAATTATTTAGAGGGCTTTGTTCTCAACTTGAATCAAGCAAACAAACCAGCGAAAATATCAATAAAGAAACTGCCAATATTTGTAAGATTATTCTTGAGTCCGGGAATAAATCAATACCTCAAACACACAACTCTTTTTCCCCAAAAGTTCCATGGTGGAACTCTAACCTGGAGGAACTGAAACAAAATAAAAACCAATTTTGAACAGCTTTGAAGCGAAATATGACTACTACAACCAATTTAATCAATTATAAAAGAGCTAAGGCCCTTTTAAGAAAACAAATACGAATATCAAAAAGTTAATCTATTTCAGAGTTCACAGCTACGATTAAGCCACCCACTTCTCCGGAAAAAATATGATCAAATATAAGAACATTCACAGGCTACAAAGCTAAAAATAACATACATTGCATTAAATCCATTAATAACCCAGACACTTTTTTAACCAACAATGTAGAAATAGCGAATGAAATTGGGAGCTTTTGGTCCCACAATTCTTTGGATTCAAATTTTCCACTAGAATTTATTACAAATAAAAATAATTTACTGGATAACATACCATCGCACGCCCCAAGCACTGAAGCTTTACAAATTGAAAGTAATCTTAACCTCCTTGAACTCAATGCCGTACTTAGTAAAGTAAAAGGCAAAACTCCTGGCAATTATCGAATTTCTTACCCTATGATAAAACAATTACCATTAACAATGAAGTACCGCCTTTTAAATCTTTACAATAAAATTTTCGAAAATTTCCTACCACAGCAGTTTAAATTAAGCATAGTTATTCCTATACACAAAACTGGTAAGGATAAAACTTCTCTTGACTCCTATAGGCCAATTTTATTAAATTCATGTTTAGAAAAAACCTTGGAAAAATTATTGCCAACAGGCTTTGGTAGTTCGTAACAACCTATAAGCTACTTAATAGCCGACAATTTGGAATTATACGAGGCCACTCTACAATAGACAGTCTTCTTTATCTAGACTACCACATTTCTAACAATTAATCAAAGGGCAAACATACAACTGTAGTCTCGTTAGACTTTGAAAAGGCTTTCGACAAGATCGGAGTCCACACAATAGTTGAACAATTAGTACAAAAGGAAAGTAGGTCCCCGTATTATAAAATATGTAATCAACTTTATGAAAAACAGAAAGTTGTCGGTGAGAATTCGTAATCAGCTATCTTCCACATACCCTGTTCAAAATGGTATACCACAAGGTTCGCCATTATCGGTAATTCTATTTTTAATAGCATACAACAAACTCTGCTCAATTATAGAAATGTATAAAGAAATTGATTTCACAGCATACGCTGACGATTTCAACTTAATAATAAATTCCAACAAGTCAAAAAATCCAATTATAAACCTAGATAATTTGTTTAACAACATCAATAGTTGGTGTAACGTATCCGGAGCATCGCTCTCCACATCTAAATGCAAGTTTATTCACATATGTCGAAAAAAGACATGTAAATGTATCGTAACTGCCTCAAATTGTCAGCTCACTGAAGTCGAGGATTTGCGGTTACTTGGTATTTACTTAAATAAGAGATACACATACGACACACATATAAATAATTTATTAAAATCCTTAAATGAACCACTTAACATCGTGAAAGGCCTAGCAAATCAAAAATTAATTGTAACACAAAAAGTTTAGTGTCAATCACAAATGCACTGATAATTTAAAAAAAAAGGTATTCGTTACCTTTCTTCGGGTTCCCCTCTGAAGCTAAGTTTAACAAAGTAAACACAATAGTGAATTCGGCTGTTAGAAGCTCTCTAGGTGCTTTCAGATACACTCCATGCTGCATGAATCTAACATGCTTACATTACAAACTCAACTAAATATCACTTTGACCAAACTATCTCGTACATTTTGTAACAATCCCAATAAGGCACTAAGCATAATCACGCAAAAAATCACTAAAGCAAAAAGAATCCCAAAACTTCCATCCATTTTGTCGAGAATTATAAAAAACTGTGACAATCTGGAACTAAACACAAAACCACTTAAATCAAACTTAAAAGAATACCCACATTGGCTACTAAATCATAACAATGTTCGTATTAACCTTACACTTCATACTTTAAAAAAAGACCAACACAACCCTATACAATTTCAAACTTTGTTTGAAGAAATTCGAGAAAATCTAACTTTTCATAGATTCATTTTTACAGATGGATCAAGATCACAAAACGTTGTAAGCTATAGCGTTACAACTGATAAGGACACCATTAAAACTTCAATTTTACCATCATTCAGCTCAATCCTCTCTGCCGAATTAATTGCAATTTACCAAGCTGTTAAATTCGTAGAGAACAAGAATCAAAAATATGCAATTTGCATATCCGCCTTAAAAATGAATTTAAACATTTCTAACAACAATCCCTATGCATCTTACATAAGAAACACTTTAATCCATAGACAAACTCATTTAATCCTAATATGGACCCCAGGTCATTGCAACATATCCGGGAACGAATATGCCCACAGAGCAGCAAAAAATGCACTACATCCCCCCTAATAACTACGGACAACTATAACACAAAAGATCTTCAAAAATACATTAAAAACTATTACACAAAAACACAAAACATATTATATTATTATATAAAATGGTATAAAGTCATCAACCAAGACAGAATCAATATAAAACATTTTATTAATAGTGACATTAACAAACTAACTAAAAGAAATATAACAAAATTTCTAAGAATTCGTTTAGGTCATACCAGATACACACATGGAACTCTTCTTAAGATCCGAAACATACCAAGATGTAATTGTACCATTATATATCCTACCTCTCCCGAACATCTCTAATCCCACTGCCCACAACACCAAATTATAAGACAACAAATCTTTAAGGATAAAAATTCCTTAAACCTGATCTCTGATCCAACATTTGATAACATTAATACTGTAATTGAATTTCTTAAAAAATCTAACACCTACAATTTAATTTAAGTCGAGCTGAAAGCCTTAGATACTATTGCTCTTTATACTTTAAATTAGCTTATAAATTTTAAATTGTAAGTTAATTCTAATAAATAAATAAATAAATGCTGTTATATTTTATAATTTAATATTTTTTCTTACACCGTCAAGTTATTTTTATTTTTGTTATTAATATCATATTATATCAAATAAAAACGTCGACAACTTACTAAATTCATTATATAATTTTATCACTGTACAAAATCCTATCTGATAACATATTGGATATTTTTGAAAAATAAACCTTTTATAGTTCATAAAATTGGAAAAAACGCAAAAATTAAAAAAAATATTATAAATGATATTGTACCTGGTTTTTTAAATAAATTGTGGAACAATTTTTTTCAAATAAAAAGTAAAAGTAATAAAAATAACTAAAATGTATCGAAAATTCTAAAAAAATACCTGTGTTGTGTTCAGGATTCGAAACCGTGCCACCGGGTAAGAAGGTGCGGTTTCAAATCCTGACCAACCATTTTTTAATTTATTTTTTTTTTATTTTTGATTATTTTTATTACTTTTACTTTTTATTTGAAAAAGTTTGTTCTTTTTTTTAAGAATTTTTGATAGCTTTAAATTATTTTTAATATGAAGATAATATTGGAACATTTTAATCATTAGACAAGCAGATTTATGTAATAGTTGACGATATTTTTTATCTATTTTAGGAGAATATCTTAATTATTAAACCTGTTCTTACGTTTCAAATCATTTCTTTGTATAGTCGAAGACCACTGGCTTATGGATAAAGACGTTGAAACACTTCTTGGATGTGTGAAAAATTATATAAGTGATAAGGGGATGTTAATATTTTTATAATGCACTCTACGCAAGAAAGTGTTACAAATTTGTTACGAAATTCATAATTTATGGCTGACTTCATAAACGCAGTTTGCAAAGCAACACTAGAATGCCTTGTAAACTCATGCTTCCAGTGTTGCTTTGCAAGCTGTATTTATGAAATCAGCCTATACTATGAAATAGAGATTAGAACCAATAATGCGTGATCGTGATTAATTTTTTGTTTCCATCACGTGGGGTGCGTCCGTGAGACGGAGAGTGGCAATTTTTTTTAGCTTTAATATAATTTTTTCCATTTAAATTATTTTAAAAAAATTTTTTTCGTATTTAGTGGGCGCGAATTTTTGTGATTGTGACTTCTTTCCTCACTCCATACTATGGTGAAGGGTATATAACATTCGGCACAGCGGAATATCTCTCTCTTACTTGTTTTAAATAAAATGGTTAATTTTTATTATTATGCTAAAGTTTGTAATATTTTGTCAGAAAAGAATTGGGTATGAAACATAATTCCAAGGGACAATGGAAAAATTACCATTTAAATTTAGAAAATGCAGGGCAGAAGAGAAACAACTTTATTATGCTAGGGCCGCTACACTGCAGAACTACACTATACAACCATGGATACCTTCGTAACACAAGTTTATATGTATTATACCTATTAGAATGTACCTATATGCAATATAGACAAGAATAAATTTTTTTTTTTAGTTTTTAGATCAAATCTTTTGCGTAACCGGGTTTTAATTTTTTTTATAATTACATGTGATATCCGTGTCAAGAAAACTTTAGTAACCTTTTTCTGCTGAATTGCTAAACTTAAGTACTTAACAAACAGATATAATGCAACAAAATGCCAGAACTATAAATTAAGCCGTCTTGACACTTGCCGCAAATACAACGATTGCAATTACGGCTATTTCGTTAAATATTTCCTACATCTGACCATAGTTCATATCTATTAACAATCTTATGAATATGTTATGAGTAACTTTTCTTTCTTCAAATAATTTATCACTTACCTTCTTCATAATCCCAGTTTTACGCTTCGAAAATGTGGTGTAACGCCTTAATTTGTTATCAATGTATTCCATTTTTATTTTTACTCGACCTTTTGTTTTTTTGCCATTTGCCGGAGGAGATTTTTTATTTTGTAAGTTATTATAGCTCTCATCTGCAATATCTTGCACTCCAGCGCTACTATTTTGAGGCTGTTGTTGAGTACTGTGCGGTGCACTAGAAGAAGCTACACAATTGTCAAGACCTTGAAGAGTTGTTATGCCAGCTGCACTGACACGTTGGTGTGGATCATCATAATCTGTAGCGGCCCTTTTAAGTCCTCTTTGTAGGTTATTATTATTACCTAAGGAAGGGCATTGTGCACTTGATATCAAATTTCCTGCAGAGCGAGGCATAAGACCAACACTGGAACCCATGCCTTGTAAGATACCAGCACTAGAAGGCCTACCACTTAAACCAGTTGGATTGCCGTACATATCTGCTTGTTCAGATAAGGTCAAACCAATGCTGCTCATAGAGTAGTTTAAGTTATAGCGCGAGTCTCCGCGGGAAGGCTCCATCCTTAACAATTTATTATCCAAGATTATATTGTATTCTCAAAATATATACATATGTACATATATTTATATAAACTATAGGAAATGTGGTTAATGAGAGTAAACAATTATATGCAAGATTTCCATGGGCATCAGATACTTTAAATTAAGATTAAAGAAACAACTTTTTAAAAATTAAATAATTTTAAATTGCGTCAAATTTTATGGCAAAAATAAACACAAGCACGCACTTCGCTAACACACATGTAACCAAACACACATTACGACGGAAACTATTTCGACAGCTGTGAAAAACTTTTTAAATTAACCCCGAAATACAAACGTAAAATAAAGTAGGTTTTACTTTATATTAAACAAATAAAGAACAATTTTCAAACTATTTTGCAATTATTTTTGTTTTTCAAGTTTTACAATTTTTGTTATATTTATTTATTAAGCACTATTGAAATATTTTGACAATTGCTAAGAAAACTTATCTCAATGTTAGTGTTGGAAAATGTTTTGTTTTTGGTAGAGTTGCATTTTCAAGAGATAATCTCGGTTATTTAGCAGACCGACCGGCTAACATATTTAAATTTATTCATCTATTCGATTAGTACTTTCCATATAAAAACAGCCGTCCATAACAGTGGAATTAGCTGAATTTGTTGTCCCAAGTGACTCACAAAAACTACAAACAATATATATGGAAGTTTGTGCGTTTGTCTTCGCCTTGTGTGTTCTCTAGATGGAAGCACAGTGCCGATTACGAATAGTATGCGTTTAAAATTAAATACTGAACAGCAACAATTACAAAACACATTGATAGCAAATGAGATTCACGCAAGTACAGTAGAACACGATTACAACGAATTTTACATTTAGGGACTTTTAAACCAGTTTTGTATAGAAAACTTTTATGGCCAGTTTATGACTTTGTATTTAAATATTAATTATTTATATGTTCTATTTAAATACGAAATTCAGGTTTGCAGTACAAACTTAAATGAAACTTAAATAATATTAAAATGACCAAGCTTGTCATGTTGAATTAATACATGTGGTGTCGAAGCTGCAACAACACTGCTTTTAGGTTCGAAGCTGTCAAAAAGTACAAAAGAAAAATGGCAAAACAGTTGCGTTTTCTGTTCCATAAAGAATTTTTTTTCTTTTCCTTTTCTTATTTGCATTTGAAACAAGTGATAAAGTGTGATTTTTTAGCAGTGTGGGTGTGCGTTAGTAATACAGAATTATATTTTGACAGACTACCATGGGTAGAATAATACAGGTAGTGTCAAGACGTTAACGGACTATTTTTTTGGGTTCGACCCTGGCAAAATTTTATTATGTATTACTAACAGCAGTGTTGTTGTAGCTTCGACACCACCTGTATTATACTACCATGAACCTTGGTTATTTAAATTCTATTTAAAGGCCCAACCAACTACGCATACAGAGGTGACAAAAGGGGAAAACTATATATGTTAGTTTATTTTCCGACTCCCTCTATACGCACAGGCATCGAAAAAATATATTGCATTCTTTGTGGTTTTATTTTCTGTATAAAAGTATTTTACACAAACTGCTTTGTGGTATTTCATTCATACCAACACGGAATGATTGATTTTTGCATTTCCCACAAACTAATAATCATATTGGAGCTAAAAACTTGCCATTCACAAAACACACACAAGCCACAATTTATCTAAAATTTTATTACAATTTTATTTTTTTGTTTTGTTTATTTTCCCTTCTTCGCAGCATTAAGTCCTTATAGTTGTCTCCTTCTTCAACAACCGGCACTTTAGCTGATTTGGACCATTTGCAAATGCTATTTTTACATGTCTATTAGTAGTTTGTGGCCCAACCATAATATGCATAAGCTAACTTAAGCTACTGTCAAAATTGAACGAAAAGAAAAATCTCGATGATATTTTAATTAATTAAAATTATTTTTCACCCGCAAACAATTTCATAATTTTACAAGTAACTTTCTCTCATTTGAAACTTAAAATAAATCATGTAACCAATTCACAGTCATGTAGCCAGTTCAAAGTATTGCGAACGTCCTGTTGTATTGCTATATAAAAACTGTCATAAATGACAGAAAAAACATAGAAATTATTGTTAGAGGAAAACAATGTCCACAAAACAGACAAGTACTTATTTCAAAAATTATTACTAAGTAAACTTTAAATGCACACACTAACCACATTATTTCTTTCTGTTTCCATTTCAGTCATTGCTTCTATATTTTTATATACATCAAATTCTTAAATAGTTTTTTCATCAGAATTATATGAATTTTTGAAAGTAAAATGATGTTGATAATAAAATTTTTGCTAGAATTCAGAAGAAAATAAAAAATAGCACACTGAAAAAACATAGATAACAATACTATATCATATAATATTTTTAAATAAAAATATTATCAACATAACATTTTACCCCATAGTACAATTATGACACAATAGAACAATTTGTGTATTGGCTAATGGTATTTAAAATTTAATTTAACATTAATTTTTCTTTTATAGAACATTTTAGCATAATTTTTTTACCCACATACTGGTATATAGCATTCTACCATTTTCCATTTTTGGCAACACTGAATGTAAGCAATCATTTCAAACTAAGAGATAAAAACATTAAAATTGTTTAATTCTGATGATTTTAAATTAAAAATGGATAAAAAAATAATTCAACGTTTTTTAGTATATTAAATGTAAACGTATTCTTGGCCGCCCATTTCATTTTTTATAAATGAATTGTTTTTATGTACATGCATACACACACAAATTCTAAAAACAGCTGATTCCGTACGGAATATGCGTTCATTTTCGCACTTTGCTTAAGCAAATGACAGTTTGTAAGACTCAACGAAAAGTTTCCTTAAACACATTATAGTTTGTCCCATACATTTTATATGTAATCGCACTTGCCGGCCATACACTACACAAGTTCAGAGCTCAAGTCTGGCACTGCGTAAACAAAACACACTATACAAGTATACTGTGCAGTTTTTTATTTTAAAGCTAAATGTGAAGAAGACAACATGTGTAAATACTGCGTTATTTTATTGCTTGCAATAGCAATAAAAAGAAAGAAACGAAAACATAGAAAACAATTGCGCGTTTGGTGTAAAAAGTGGTACATGAATCGTGAAAAAATAGGACAGAAAAAATTATTGAAAGAATTACAATTTTCTTCTGAAAGTGATTTCAAAAACTATCTTCGAATGAGCAGAGCTTCGTTTGAAGAACTGTTGGGCAAAGTGGAGCCGCTAATAAAAAAGCAAAATACTCTGCTGAGAAAATCAATTCCAGCACATCATCGTTTGGCCTTGACGTTGCGGTATTTGGCAAGCGGCAACAGTTTTGAAGACTTAAAATTTCTTACAGCAGTTGCGCCGCAAACCATTGGAAAAATTGTTCTTGAAACTTGTGAGGCCATAATTGAAGTTCTCAAAGATTATATTATGGTAAGTATTCAAAAAACATTATTTAGAAATCTGGATACACTTAGTTTTTGTTTGACATTTTTCGGTTTCCAGAAAGCGAAGAAGATTGGAAAAAGCAAGCTGATTCTTTTTACAATAGATGGAACTTTCCGAATTGTATAGGGGCTATAGATGGTAAACATGTTGCTATTACGAAACCGCCTGGAAGGGATCTTTCTATTTCAACTATAAAAAATGCTTTTCCATAGTTTTAATGGGAGTTGTAAATGCCAATTACGAATTTCTGATGGTGGATATTGCCACAAACGGACGGGCTTTAGATGCCGGAATTTTTAATGATTCGCTTTTTTTAAATTAAAGAAGAACGAACTCAAAACTCCGGAACAAGAGTCTCCTCCAGGTTGCGAAACTGCATTGCCTTACGTGTTTGTTGCAGATGACGCGTTCCCTTTAATGACGAATATAATAAAACTCTTCAGCCATAAGTCGATGCTTAAACATGAAATAATATTTAATTACCGACTCTCACGTGCGCGAAGAGTAGTTGAAAACGCATTTGGGACTCTGACGTCAAGATTTCGAGTTTTGTTAATAACCATTAATTTGTCGCCTAAAAAAACGACAACAGTAGCCCTAACTTGCTGCTATCTACATAATTTTTTAGGAAAAAAAGTGATCAAATATACTCCAGCGGCGGTAATCTTGCAACATATACAAATATGGAAGTTATAACAGAATCAGCATCCATAGCACCATTAAATCCCACTATTATAAGAAATGCTTCAAATAATGCAAAAGATATTAGAAAGCAATTTTGCGCATACTTTAATTCTGGGGGATCTGTACCATGGCAAAACAATATTTATGAAAAACAAACAAAAATGTCAATGACTCAACCAATTAAAAACCACAGGTCAACAATTAAAAAACACCAATAGATGCATGACGTAATTACCTTCAACTATGTATGTAAAATTATTTTTTTATTTGATCAACGCTTTCCGAGTTTCAAAACGATCGTTTTCAATCACATACGTGAATATTTATTAGTTTTGCACGAAAATGTGAAAAATTAAAATATTTGACAGGCCTATTTTAAAACCTGTTTATATTGGCCTGCGTAATATGTAACTATACCATATTAACTCATTAAAATAAACAACTTTATTTAAAAAAATTTACAATGTATTTTATTTTTAGTTTTTGGTAGTTTAAAAAAAGCTGTTTAAAATTACAAAAGTATTCCTGAAGTGATTCCTCTGATTCCGATGTTAGTCTTACGGGAAATGGAGAATTTGTGAATTCTACTGGCGATGGAGTAGATACGTAAGAAATTGTTGAGCTCGGTGTCAATTGGAAAAAATTTTGGGAACTGTTGTACGTGCGATTTACCCAAATTTTCAATAGATCCTTGATATAAAACATCCGAAATTAATTTACGCGCCAATACCTTATGTTAAGGTTTCATTTCTCTTAATTGCGCTGCCCAAACTTTGGTAACTGCATCATCTGGATCATTGTTGTTCACATTGACGTTCATATTTTGAGCTTGCAGGTGTTCACACGCTATTTTAATTAAATTATCTTTGTCGGTGATTTTTCTCCTTTTTGGTCTATGTGGTGTTGCTGACATTTTTGGTGAAGTCTAGAATTCCAAAGAATCAGTATTACATACAATGTACTTACATATATAAAAATTATAATAAAGACATAAAACTAATAATTAGTACCTCTTCTTGAGTCTCATATCCCATTGTGCATGTGCTTGGGGCACTGTTCTCTTGATCCTCCAGAAAAGAAAGTATATGGTAATACCAAGAGGTTGGCTCATATACATCCTCAGTTCCAGCTCCTGACTTTTCACTTGCTTGAACTTTTTTTAACTCCTTTCTGTACGTTGTCCTAAATGTGTTAATTTTTTTTAATAGCCATTTCTCTGTTTGCATCAGGGTATTTTTCCTTTAGTTTATTAATTAACTTTTCGTAGGCTTCTATTTTCATTACTCTATTGCTGTAATCGCTGCTTTTAATGCGCCATAATGCAGGCGATTCTTTGTACAATTCTAGCAACTCAGTCCAGAATATTTTTTCTGCGCTCATTTCTTGTTGTTTACTATTAAAAAATTGCGACACAACTGAGTGTTTGCAACATACACTACACAAGTTCACTGTACAGTTTTACAAACATGAGCAAATATCAAAATCGTTTTGATTTTTACTCAGTTCACTGCGTAAATAGCACAAATACCGCCATACACTACACAAACGAACTGTGCAGTGCCAGACTTGTGCAGTGAACTTGTGTAGTGTATGGCCGGCATAAACCTGTCGGAAATGGAGTTAGCTCAAAGTTAACTCGTGGTTAATCAGAAGTGAGTCACAGGTGACTCAAAAAATAACTCATTTACATTGTAAAAGCTATTCAGTTTTTACACGTAATGTCCGCAGTACGAGTCAGTACTCACTCATTCTGTATCTGCATTATCAAAGATTATATTATGGTAAGTATTCAAAAAACATTATTTAGAAATCTGGATGCACTTAGTTTTTGTTTGACATTTTTCGGTTTCCAGAAAGCGAAGAAGATTGGAAAAAGCAAGCTGATTCTTTTTACAATAGATGGAACTTTCCGAATTGTATAGGGGCTATAGATGGTAAACATGTTGCTATTACGAAACCGCCTGGAAGGGATCTTTCTATTTCAACTATAAAAAATGCTTTTCCATAGTTTTAATGGGAGTTGTAAATGCCAATTACGAATTTCTGATGGTGGATATTGCCACAAACGGACGGGCTTTAGATGCCGGAATTTTTAATGATTCGCTTTTTTAAATTAAAGAAGAACGAACTCAAAACTCCGGAACAAGAGTCTCCTCCAGGTTGCGAAACTGCATTGCCTTACGTGTTTGTTGCAGATGACGCGTTCCCTTTAATGACGAATATAATAAAACTCTTCAGCCATAAGTCGATGCTTAAACATGAAATAATATTTAATTACCGACTCTCACGTGCGCGAAGAGTAGTTGAAAACGCATTTGGGACTCTGACGTCAAGATTTCGAGTTTTGTTAATAACCATTAATTTGTCGCCTAAAAAAACGACAACAGTAGCCCTAACTTGCTGCTATCTACATAATTTTTTAGGAAAAAAAGTGATCAAATATACTCCAGCGGCGGTAATCTTGCAACATATACAAATATGGAAGTTATAACAGAATCAGCATCCATAGCACCATTAAATCCCACTATTATAAGAAATGCTTCAAATAATGCAAAAGATATTAGAAAGCAATTTTGCGCATACTTTAATTCTGGGGGATCTGTACCATGGCAAAACAATATTTATGAAAAACAAACAAAAATGTCAATGACTCAACCAATTAAAAACCACAGGTCAACAATTAAAAAAACACCAATAGATGCATGACGTAATTACCTTCAACTATGTATGTAAAATTATTTTTTTATTTGATCAACGCTTTCCGAGTTTCAAAACGATCGTTTTCAATCACATACGTGAATATTTATTAGTTTTGCACGAAAATGTGAAAAATTAAAATATTTGACAGGCCTATTTTAAAACCTGTTTATATTGGCCTGCGTAATATGTAACTATACCATATTAACTCATTAAAATAAACAACTTTATTTAAAAAAATTTACAATGTATTTTATTTTTAGTTTTTGGTAGTTTAAAAAAAGCTGTTTAAAATTACAAAAGTATTCCTGAAGTGATTCCTCTGATTCCGATGTTAGTCTTACGGGAAATGGAGAATTTGTGAATTCTACTGGCGATGGAGTAGATACGTAAGAAATTGTTGAGCTCGGTGTCAATTGGAAAAAATTTTGGGAACTGTACTGCGATTCACTATGCTTTTTAAACCACTTTTGTTTAGTTTAAAAATTTTAACCACAAAATTAAGCTTTTTGCAATTCACTAACACTTAACCATATCTGCTGGCGTTTAAAGCCAGCTGTTTGTGTCAGCTTTTATTTTTAACTACAAAAGTTGTGGTTTATTAACACCAGCATTTGTTTCCTGTTTAAATTTGTGCTATAAAAATAAAAGTGTTTAATGGCTTTTGAGTACTTAGCCTACAATTTATCGGAGAATGAGCCATTTGATAGCGCTCCTCCAGTCAACCGGCGTGAACTTCGCGATTTGGATAACCCTTTTGAGTTGGCTGGGACGCACTTTAAAAAACTCTACCGCTTAAATCCGGAATTGGCTGAAGAAGTTGTGTCCGAACTTGATGTTCTTCTACATGGTTCTAGGATCACTGCAATATCGGCTGAAAAACAGGTACATATCTACTTGTATACATAATGAAGTATTATTAAATAAAAAATATATGTATGTATGTGTGTATTTTGGCAGGTGCTAGCAACTTTACGTTTACGGAATTATTTTCCATTCTAGTTAAATACATATATACAAATGTGAACCAGGGTAATATAATATTGAAAAATAATAATGTTTTACTTACCTTGCACAATATTAAAAAAAACAAAACGTTTTTGGCACACAATATCACAAAGTATAAATTGTTTTTTTGGGGGTTGTTTTTTTATTTTGACATTTCGTTTGACAGAGATGCCACTTAATATCAATTGAAACAAAACACACTTTACCAGGGTTAAACATAAGTTAGTGAATAACAAAGTGGTTAGTGCAAACCCCAAAACATATGGTTAAAAATAACACCTACAAAAGTGTTAAAAGTTACTGAATCGCACTACTGTTGTACGTGCGATTTACCCAAATTTTCAATAGATCCTTGATATAAAACATCCGAAATTAATTTACGCGCCAATACCTTATGTTAAGGTTTCATTTCTCTTAATTGCGCTGCCCAAACTTTGGTAACTGCATCATCTGGATCATTGTTGTTCACATTGACGTTCATATTTTGAGCTTGCAGGTGTTCACACGCTATTTTAATTAAATTATCTTTGTCGGTGATTTTTCTCCTTTTTGGTCTATGTGGTGTTGCTGACATTTTTGGTGAAGTCTAGAATTCCAAAGAATCAGTATTACATACAATGTACTTACATATATAAAAATTATAATAAAGACATAAAACTAATAATTAGTACCTCTTCTTGAGTCTCATATCCCATTGTGCATGTGCTTGGGGCACTGTTCTCTTGATCCTCCAGAAAAGAAAGTATATGGTAATACCAAGAGGTTGGCTCATATACATCCTCAGTTCCAGCTCCTGACTTTTCACTTGCTTGAACTTTTTTTAACTCCTTTCTGTACGTTGTCCTAAATGTGTTAATTTTTTTTAATAGCCATTTCTCTGTTTGCATCAGGGTATTTTTCCTTTAGTTTATTAATTAACTTTTCGTAGGCTTCTATTTTCATTACTCTATTGCTGTAATCGCTGCTTTTAATGCGCCATAATGCAGGCGATTCTTTGTACAATTCTAGCAACTCAGTCCAGAATATTTTTTCTGCGCTCATTTCTTGTTGTTTACTATTAAAAAATTGCGACACAACTGAGTGTTTGCAACATACACTACACAAGTTCACTGTACAGTTTTATAAACATGAGCAAATATCAAAATCGTTTTGATTTTTACTCAGTTCACTGCGTAAATAGCACAAATACCGCCATACACTACACAAACGAACTGTGCAGTGCCAGACTTGTGCAGTGAACTTGTGTAGTGTATGGCCGGCATAAACCTGTCGGAAATGGAGTTAGCTCAAAGTTAACTCGTGGTTAATCAGAAGTGAGTCACAGGTGACTAAAAAAATAACTCATTTACATTGTAAAAGCTATTCAGTTTTTACACGTAATGTCCGCAGTACGAGTCAGTACTCACTCATTCTGTATCTGCATTATCTCACCATGAGCTAGCTCATTAAATATTAACTTGTGGTGTATCAAATATGAGTGAATTGTGAGTTAACTAAAGACTGTCTAATTCATGATTGGAATTAAAACTTCAATTTGACTTTTATTTATTCTATTTTGTACTTTAATTTATTTCGTTTTGTACGTTGATTTATTGTATTAATTTATTAATAAAACTATAGTACACTATTAAACTTGAGCATTCTTTTTCTTTTGGATGCACACTGTTTGAAAATTGCGCTTTTTAATTAATTTAAATGCGTTTCGTATGGCTTTTTCTGGGTTCTCTTCTCCAACATCTCGAACTGCATCTAAAAATAATGCGAAATAAGTTTGTATGTGTTTAAAATATATGTTTTTAATAAATATGTATATATATATATATATATATATATATATATAAACGGTTTAACGATATTATCGTATATTCGTATATATATATATATATATATATATATATATATATATATATATATATATATATATATATATATATATATATATATATATACATATATATATTGATATATATATATATATATATTCTTCGTCGCTGTAATATGGTGCCATAATGAAGTTATTTTCATAGCATTCAGATTTTTTTGCAATATGATTTCCAATTATGTGAATAATGAAATTATCTATTCTACGTATTTTTGCAAAATTATATAATTTTTGATTTGATATGTATTTTACATAATCACTATTTGGAGATCTGTACAGCGATCAGCACGCTCTTAGAGACTTTCTTTCAAAAACTCGAATTTTCTCCATGTATGATGGAGAAATATTCAATCAACCATATTTGGCAACCGTATGATATAATAGGTCTAATTAGTGATTTATATAGAATGACTATAACTCTGGATTGATGTATTGTGAGTAAAACAATTTACATGAAAAAAGCATTTCTTGCTTTAATTATTTGTGCATTTATATGGGAATTGAAATATAAAAACTTGTCTAGATTTATTCCCAAGTATTTTACAATTTGTTTTTTTTGATTTTATCCCAAAATCTTTCAATTTTGTTCTTATGTTGTGGTTACATTTTCCTACTGGCGGACGGAAGAGAATGGTTTCACAGTTGTCAAAGTTTATTTTAATTTTCCAATTTATAGCGTATTTTTCAACTAAAGGGTCCGCCATCTAACGTTTTTTTTCAACTAGTGCTTATTTCGTGATTGGTAACACTTAGCTCATGTCTGATTTGACAGATAATTAGTTTTATCGTTCCGCTGAACGAATATGGTTGTCCATCCCATGCGTTTTCGCTTCGCTAAGTGGGCTTGCGATCGACTTACAGATGATGCCGATTTTGCCAAAAAAATCATCTTTTCAGATGAAGCTCATTTTGATCTTGGCAAAGTTGTCGCATTTGGGGCACAGAAAACCCGCACGTATACATTGAAAAGCCGACGCACCCAAAACGAGTTACTGTTTGGTGCGGATTTTGGTCCAGAGGCATAATTGGGCCATTTTTCATCGAAAATGAGCAAAGTTTGGCCGTTACAGTCAATGGCGATCGTTATCGGGCCATGTTGAACAAATTGAATTGAAGAGGAGGATATTGGCAGCATTTGGTTTCAACAGGACGGCGCAAAGTGGCTGAAAATCGTTTTTCATTGGCCAAAATTCTGTAACTTTTGAACCGATCAAAATATTGAAGTAATGTTTATTTTATTGGATAGATATTTAGTTCAGCTTGACTCAGTTTAAATTTCATTAAAATTGATTAAGGACTTTTTAAGGAATTCTAGGTCAAAGTTGAACTTTTGAATTTTTTTTACTTTTAGAGTGAAATATGGGTTTATTATTTTTTTTTTTTAATAAATAGAATATTTGGAAATTAATAATAATTATGAATATTTTTTGTAATAATGGAATTTTTTTAATGTTACACTTAAAAAAAATTTTACACTGAAAAAATAGTAAAATCAACTGGAGATTTTGCTATTACAGAAAAATTGAAAATTTTTTGCTGACAAATTTGCAAATTTGTTTACACTCAAAGAATAGTTACACTTAAAAAAACACGTTAATAATATTATCTAAAAATATTACTATTACTACAGAAATATTTATTATTTTTTGCTGTCAAATTTGATAATTTTAAAAACATTTTAAAAATAAAAACTGCAATAAATTTTAATAGCATTTGCAACAGTGGTAGGTTCTGTTTATTATTATTTTTTACTAATATTATGTTTTTCGTACTTAAATAACAATGAAAGGCAATTATAATTATTATTCATTTGACTCAAATATTGATTGCAAATATTCCATATTTTGTTCTGTGCTATTTCTGTTCTTTAGTAGTTTTTTGGCTTCTTCATCTAAATCCCGATGTTCCACTTTCCATTGATTTCGAATACTGGAGATGAACGGATCTGACGTTGCCAATAATATATTAAATAGATCTTCATTTGTTGAATTTCTTGAAATTTTTCTAGTATTGTGCTCTCTATAAAATCTGTAATCCTTGTTCCTTTTTTCCTGAGCATCCTCTGATAGATCTCCAAGTGGCACCAAATGATATTTAATGACATCTTCTCCATGATAAAGGATTTTGTGAACTGTTGCAGACATATTTCTCTATGGGTAGTTGGTTGTATATATTTTTGCAGTTTCCTTAGCATAATCTCCAAATTTTCTAGAGTCAATTTCTTCATTGCACGCAAGTACTTCTAGGATTATTTTAAATCTGAAAATAAGGTTAAAATCCACTCCTGTTATTTCAGATGCTGTTTCTGGATCTGAAAAGAATCTTCTTGCGGTATTGCCATCATTTGTATTGCCTGACCCTTGTTTTGGCTGATCTATAATCAATCCTAATTTGCGATATTCATCTTGAACATGTTTCTTTTTTGCACTTCTTAACTCTTTGTTGGTTTCGTTGTTTCTTATTGATCCTGAAGACCCGAAATCCAAATCATAGCTGATTTTTAGTATGTGTTCCATAAGTCGTATTCTTGCATGTAGTGGTGATAATCCAAATTCATATGCATCGGTATTATCTAATGATTTTGTCGGGACTTGGTTTAAATGGGTTGATGTTGCTTGGCATATAATGCAGCTGGATGCAGCCTTCGTGCTAGTCAAAGCCTGACCTACTTTTCCATCTATCATTGTCAGCACTAATTGGTAGCTTACTTCAATTTGCTGCCCATCCAACTGTAATTGTAATGGCTGTAGTGTTGCAATTTGGGTCTTGATATCACTAACTTCTTTGTTAATGGCATCATGAGTTTCTTTTTTGAATTCAAATTTGATTGGCCTGCAGTATTTCGTAGAAGATGGTGTCTCATTTTTCCAAATATTCATTGTTTGCGTTGTACTAGTCGAAGGCTCTGAATCTTCCAAAATCTTTTTCAATCGCAATGGTACAAATGATACCATGAACATATCTGAGTCCGATATATTTTCACATACAGCTTGTTTGTATTGTTTTTGTCCCGAAGAACCATTACATCCCCATTTACAAAAAAGAATTAACTTTGTGTTTCCACATTTCTTTAACTCATTTCCTGTTATTGATTGTAGCAAGCGTTCGGCTGTGTGATCAAGTAGAGATTGTAGTTGTACCTCTGCCGAAATTGGTGTGATTGTAATAGTGTCCTTTGATAGCAAACAGTCCATTTTAGCAGCGGTTATGTGATGATATGCTGGATACATATTTGAGCCTTTTTCAATCGCACGCAGTCTGAGCTTAATATATTGCTGTTTTGTTAATTTCAAATCCAGAAATAATGCTAATGCCTCCTCATTTGTGTACTGTATTGCATCACTCGGAGTTGGTATACTGTTAAGAATCCGTTTTATTCTCACTGGACTAGCTTTAACAACTTTTTCAATGATATCCACTTTTGTTAATTGGTTCTGTGATCGTAATTGATGTAGGAAAGATTCTTTTATATTTGTACAACCAATTGCATCGTTAATATCTTTAAGTTTCCGCCTCTTAGATCTATCGCTGCAGTTGCCCATTAATGATTTGCGTGGTCTTCCAGCCTTATCTTGCTTTGCTGTTTCTGCAGCGACAGTAAGTTGGCCTTCTAACCAGTTTGTACTTTTTATATAAAAGTTTTGTTTACTGTAGCGAACTTCTTTGTAGCGTTTTTTTAGTGCTTTGACGAAATTAGATAATTGCTCTTGCATTTCGGTGCTACACGAATTTAAGTTTAATTTTATTTTAACGTAACTAAGAACATCTTCCTGGTTTTTGTTTCTAAAATACTCTTCCGCCAGTTCTTTATAACTGAAGCTCTCCATATTTTTCTGAATATTTTTATTTGCGTCTGTTATGTTTTACCCGTACACCTAGAGGATTAACTTATTACTGAGTAATCCCTTATCGAATCCGTAGTTTTATACATTTTTAGATACATGTTATTCACACATTGATCTTTTATAGCAGGTAGTGCTTAAATTGCATAAAACTGCACATGTTGTCCAGACCTTAATATCAGGTAAAACTGATTAGTATCTCGCCAATATTTGTTGTTGTTGTTGGGTTGTTTTTTATCTTTAGTGGTTTAATGTCCCGATTATTGTTATAAAATTGCTTATGACTTTGGTTGACCCTAACATTTGATAACAGGTAAATTTAGAAACAGATCATATGTTTACTGTAGAATTTTGTGATAATTTGTGATAATTTTATTACCAATTTTTGGCTGATCAAAACAAAGCCATTAAACCCTTTCGCAGGTATTATATTTAATTTTTTTAGTTTTACGTAGTCTAAAGTAAAAAAACATAAACTTTTAGGCAAAAAAGTGAAAAAATTATATACACCATTGTATACGAGTACTTTGGAGTAATTTCATTAAAATGAAAAAAGTGTTCTACACACGGCTCGTCACGGGTGCAAAAGTATATATAGCGGTAAAGAGGACACTTTCACCTTTCTCCGGGTGGTATACATTTCTTGTTCCCTTTTGTTCCCTAGAAGTTCTATTCTACTAAAGTTTAAATTTGAGAAAAATATAGTAGTTTCATAAATATTCCGTAACGCCCTTAATATTAAACGCTAGAGCTCTGACCACTTACAAAAACTAAAGACTATAATCCTACCAACATTATAAAAAAGACCGCAGGCCATTATCGATGATAGCTTGCGAGTAGTAATCATTTATTTTTGATAAAAAACAACAGAAAAACACCTTTTTCTGAAATTACAAAAAACCGTTGAGTTTGACAGCATGCCACGCTCACAATTATCAATAGTTTAACCTAATTTTTTGGCTACCTTAATCTGGATATATTAGCTGCGTAAAAATTTTAAAAATCGGTGACAAAAAAAATTTGACTTTTGGCCAATGAAAAACGATTTTCAGCCACAGTGCGGCGCTACACTCGATGTTTTGCGCCCTGTTTTTGAAGATCATTATCAGCCGCAGACACCGTTGGACTATTGTCAACCGGAAGGATTGTACTTTCAAATAAAAAAAGAAATTTGAGAAAATATTCAGTAGTTTTTTTTATAGCATTTAAAAAAAAAGTTATCTGGCGGACCCTTTATTTTAAAGTATGTTTGTAATTCATTATTAATATTTTCAATTTTATTATCGGCGTGAGATATTATAATATCATCCGCAAAAGCAATGATATTAACAATTTTCTTTTACAAATCAAATGAAAAAAGATTAAATAGAATTGGGGAATTCATTGGTCCCTGTTGAAGACCATTCACTACAATAAATTTTTTTGTACTACTTTGTTTCCTATTACAGACTAGAAAAGGCTTGTTGTTTAACATGTTGTGTATTAATATAATTAAATATATAGGTATTTTATATTTCAATAATTTGTAAATTAATGCAATTATCCATATGCTATCAAACGCCTATTCGAAATCTATCAGACAGGCACTTGCACACAAGGACTTATTGAGGTTCCAGTGAATATTTGAGACAAGCAGATGTGTTGCATGTATGGTTGAGTGTTTATATTTGAAACCGAATTGTCTGTCATTTAGTCGTCGACTAACCTCAGTAGAGAGCAGACGTATATATATTTTTACCTACATATATAACTTTAAAACATTTCTTAATATGCCTTATGATTTATGTGGCTCGTGTTCCGGTCAAATCACTGATGAATATAGAATTCAGTGTCGTGCCGGTTGCTTTTAACATTTTCATTCGAAATGTGCCAAAATTCATAAAAATCTTTTAAATTCAATTAACATTTCAAGTAATATATTTTGGCTTTGTAATTCTTGTTCGAGTGTTGCTAACCTTGGTTTGTTATCTAAAATTAAATCTCTTTCCGAACAAGTGTGTAAACTATCGGGAGAGCTAGAAAAAATACAAAGCTTTCTGTCAACATTAAACATCGTCAATAACAAGGAGAATTTTTCTGGATTTAATGACAATGCAATAAATCAATCGTTGACCTTATTAAACAGCGCAACTACTCATCAAAATTCACAGGAACAACAACTACAGTCGTCTAGCGGTATTCAAAATAGTATTGATAATAACATAAACAGAAATCTCCAAACACAGAATAAACGAAAAAGAAATAAAAACAAACAAAACCTAGGGAGTATAAACAATAACAGCAATGCTATTGCTGGCAGCCAATGTAATAACACAAGCTTAAGAGCTGCATCATCCAATGTGAGCTTATTCTTTGCTAATTTACATAGGGGTACTACAACTGCTGATATTATATCTCATACTAGTAATACTCTCTCCATAAATTCGGAGCAAATGCAGTGCTATCGTTTAACTAAAAGAGATGCTGATTTATCACGACTAAAGTCTGTGAGTTTTTTATTTATTATCCCTACTCAATTTGAATAAAAAATATTGAGTATTGGCCCTATGTGTGTGAAGATCAAGAATTTTCAACACAGAACAAAAAACTTTTCGACACCTCAAATAACAAGGAATTTATAATAAATAGTAATAATATTCAAAGTCTTTCAACATCATTTAATCATTCAACTACAATAACAAACTCTATAGCACGTAACAACTTGCATACTCTTCAATACTCTGTATATTATCAGAATGTTAGTGGTATGAGAACTAAGGCTCGTCATTTCATGTAATGTTTATGTCAGCCCGTGAATACGATATTGTAGTAATCGCAGAAACCTGGCTGTATGATAATATAAACAGTGCAGAATATTTCGACAATTTTTATAATGTTTATCGCCATGATCGTTGTCTTACTTTGTCAGGGAAACAGAAAGGTGATTTCAACTCGGAGTTTATTTCTCTTAACTTTACTGATATTATTGAATTACTTTGTATTAAGTTAACGTTTCAAACCATTTACATTGTTAATTCATATATACCCTCAAAAAGTAGTTTCAATACTTATCGATATCATTTAGAAAATATTCAGATGCTTGTAGTTGGCTTAGACATAAACCATTTCTTTTAGTGTTTGGCGATTTTAATTTACCCAATATTAATTGGAATTTCGAAAATACGTATTGCTGCTATATAATATCACATGACATTGATGAATATGTAACCGGTTTCTTTTTTCAACAATTTAATCGTTTCAAAAATGATATCGGTAAAAATCTGGATCTTATTTTTTCTAATGATTTGATTAAAGCATCTTGCAATTTCTCTGCTAATCCGGCTTCCATAAATACCGTGCATCATAAAGCACTTGATTTTATTTTTGAATTCTTTTACTATAAGAAGGAACTTTTCGTTCCTATATCTAAATATAATTTTAATAAGGCAAACTTTGTCGGCTTAAACAATTACTTTGAAACAATGGATTGGTCCACTATTTCGATAAGGCCATTGTCTGTATGTGCCTCAATTTGAGCCGAAATGGAATAACAAAGCTCCTTGGTATAATTCGAGGCTCTGCAACATGAAAAACGTGAAAAACAAGGCTTACAAGAACTATAGAAAGTCCGGTAGTGATATTGATCGTAACCATTTCTTTTTGGTTCGAAATGAATATAACTTTTTTAGAAATTTTCTTTTTAAACAATATATATTTAAAATTTAAAACAAAATAAAATCAGACTCTGCTGCTTTTTGGCATTATTTGAATAGCAAAAAGGATAATAACTGCGTTCCTAAGCGCATATATTATAATTCTATGACATCTGATAATGTTGCGGACGCTTGTGATCTATTCTCAAAATTTTTCAGAGCACGTTTGTTAAGCCAGTTTGTGGTACTCGTACCTATAATACTCGTTCCAGTAATACACTCAATAGTGAAATAAACTTTAGAATAACTATTTAGGATGTTATTGCAGCTATAAAAGCATTAAAAGATGGTACCACTTTTTCTACTGGAGTGTGTCCTACTTTATTTTTTAAAAAGTGTACGCATAATATTGTATTAGGCATTTCTATACTATTTAATGCATGAAATTATAAATGCCATGGAGCTTAGATCACAGTGTGATATTATTTATACAGACTTTGCGAAGGCATTTGACGCTGTTAACCACAATTTATTGTTAAACAAACTATGCCGAATGGGGTTGTCTAAAATACTCTTATTATTTTTTAAGAACTTTCTGCTTGGTAGAAAATTAAGTGTTCGAATTGGTAACGCTTGCTCTTCACACTTAATTAATGCATACTCTGGCATTCCTCAGGGAACTCATATCGGGCCTTTACTTTTTATAATTTTTATTAACGATTTACCACTTACCTTTGAATTTTCTAAATGCCTTTTGTTTGCAGATGACCTAAAGTTATTCGCTAGAATCTCTCGTGTAGATGAATGCGAAAAGTTACAAGCTGATTTAATTGTCCGTTTGATGTTCAGAAAATGGTATAACGATTAACGTATCAAAATGCTGTATAGTTTCGTATACACACAGTTTAAAAGAAAATTATTTTTAATTACGACATTTCCGGTACCCCACTCCAGCGCGTAGTTGAAGTTAAGGATTTGGGTGTTACTTTTGATGTGAAACTGCGTTTTTCTACGCACATCGATTGTGTCACTTCTAAGGCTTAAAGTTTGCTTGGTTTTATAAAAAGGAATTCCAAAGATTCTAGAGATGCATATACTCTTAAATCTTTATATGTTTCACTAGTGCGTAGTATTTTAGAATATTGTTCAATAGTGTGGAATCCAATTTATTTTTGCGTCATTCAAATCGCATTGAACGTGATCAAAAAAATTATACCAAAGCTGCTTTGAGATTAAATTAGACCTTTGAAATACCATCCTATGAGGTCAGGAGGAATTTCTTAGGTTTGCAAGCTTTAACCGATAGAAGAACGTACTTTTCCATTATGTTTGCTTACAACGTTTTATCTGGAAGAATAAAAATTGCAGAAATTGCAAATTTCTTTACCCTTATTGTCCTCCCAGAGATTTAAGAAAAAATAGAATGTTTGTAGAACTTGTTCACAGAACAAACCATGCGCAAAATGAGCCAATTGCAAGATGCTTGCATTTACGTAACAATATAAATTATGATATTTTTAAGTTAAAGTTATTTAAATATTATAATTAGGCAAAACCTTGTAGTAATCTGTAAGACTGAAGTTCTGTAGATGAAAATGAATAAATATATATAAATTATTTAATTAATTTTTTTCACAGAATTTAAATAAATTATTGTTTACGCAAATTTCAAAAACTTTACTAATATTTGGTAGTAAACTAATAGCACAGAGATTTTTTATTTTACTTGTATCCTTATCCTTTTTGGGCAAAATTACAACTTTCGCTACATTCCACGCACGAGGAAAATATGAACTGTTAAGCATGTTATTGAAAAGAGTGCAGTATTCCCGGACCATTAAGTCTAGAATATTTTTTAATACAATATTTGGGATATTGTCTAAACCAGAAGAAAGTATTTTTTTCAAACTTTTGAAAATGTATGACAATAAAATATTGATTCATTTATCTCGTTAGCCTTGAAATAATTTGTAAATGTTAAAAGGGATGATATATTAGTTTCATATTAATTTTTTGTTTCACAAAAAAGTTTTGAAACAACTATCCACTCTATTTTGAGGATCGATTTTTTTAAATGAATGAACTGACTTTAAATAAGCCCCAATAGTGGTCAAAATTTGACTTTGATCTTTTATTATGAAGTTATTTCTTTCGTCATCCCTTTTTAGATCGTCAGGTGATATACCCGCATTTCTTACCAAAAGTTCCTCTTCTTGTGGGATTTGCAGAGTATCAATATTAACCGGTTGTATTGACCTAAACTATTTTTGCTTCAAAAAACATATTAGAGGAGTTCTTATGATCAATACTTTTAAGTTTCTCTCGCACATGTGTATTGACTGCTACAGTGAAGTTATCATTAATTAGCTTTTTAATTAGCTTTATTTTGCATTTTAGTAAGTAAAGTTCAACAGGTAATAATAAGCGCTGTAATCAAATGTGTTTTTTGATTCAAGTTACAATTTTACTTTTCCCTGATTGTAATTTCCTTATAGTTGAATTTGTAAATTTTTTTGTTGAATCTATGTTTGCAAATTTAGGAACTGGTTTTTCAATGGAACGAATTATCATATCGTTTAACTTAACTACATAAAAATCTATTTCTGAATTACTTATGTTTTTCTGACCCAGTTCAATAATGTTATAATCATTTACAATACTAGTCTTAAGCTTTATCCAGTTAGTTTGTTTGTATGTAATTAAATTGGGAATCAGTCCTTTCTTTAAAAATCGTGATTGGGTGATCAGTTTCATCCTGTAAGACTGAAATTTGTATAGCAGTATGGGTGCTGTCATAATCAAGATTCTTAAAGCAGTTTATTGTATTATTCTCCTTGTGTATAAATATGCGAGAGTTACCTATACAGAGGTCTAGATATGAATTACAACGCGGTTATGAAGACGCAGCTGAGGCATATAAACTACACCTAAATAGGATTTCATTACCTTATATCCATTCTTTTAGGATATTACCTTTTACGTTATTTGAGTCATTATAAGTCAAATATAAGTTTCCAATACTCTAAAAACATTTATAGTATAATTGGTATAGTGTTGATATTTAATGTCTTGTTTTATTAAAACTCCCGTTCTCCCTTCCCTAGCAGAGTTATTTCTGTACTTGCGTATAAAGTGGTAATCTTTAAAAAGTGGTAATCTTTAGTTTAGGAGTAGTAAGTCCGGATTATATTTGTTAATAGAACAACATAATTCGTATCTTCTACTTAATCGTATAAGGGAATGAACGTTAATTTGAATTATATTAAGATTTTTTACAATACTTTCAGCCATGTTGATAATTCAAGCTTCTAACAATTAAAAGATAAAATCTATTGTAGATGCTTGGTAAAATTGAAGTGAAGGTGACTATTGCCAATGTTACAGTCAAACATGTATTTATTGTTGCCGAGGTTACCATTGGTGCCGATTTTATGTTAAGCCATGGCATCAATCTGCATATGGGGCCACATGTTATGGTTTCGCGTAACATTTGAATACCTCTGGATGTTGGCTATGAAAAGCAGGCTCACGTAAGGAAACTTGTTGCTGTTGAATATCAGATGCTACCACCGAATTCTGAATCTTTGATATGGGCACGAATGGAGGGAGATTGTGTGCACAACCGGTTGTGGGTAGTAGAACCCGTAAAAATTAAGGACAACATAATAACTGCAAAAGCCCTCGTTAAAAAAAGCAAAGGCGGAAGAGTCCCTATAAGAGTGCTTGATTTATGTAGCCATTTATGTTACAACAAAATCTTCAACCTGCCAATATGTCTGCCAAGGAGCGTGAATTATTTGACGAGCATGTGGGGAAATGCGTAACAGGACTAGCAGCTCCTGATAGAAATAATGCCAAACAGCTGCTAAAAAGGCATGCCTGCGTCTTCGCCCTAAAAAGTCAAAGCTATAGTAAAACATGAAATAAATACTGGCAAAGCGAGGCCAATAAAACAGGCGCCCGCGTAATCGAACCATTTTCAAATCGTTGGAGCTCACCTGTAGTCTTAGTAAAGAAGAAAGACGGCGGTACCAGATTCTGTGTTGACTACAGGAAGCTAAACGACGTCACTAAGAAGCACAGCTACCCGCTACCAAGAATTGATGACTCCTTGGACAAACTGGCTGGTACAAATTTTATTTTTTGGCGTTGATTATTTATTGAATCTTCAAATAAAAATTTTAACTAACAATAAGTATTAACATCTTAAATCTAAAAATGTGAATTCTAAGTCAAGCCAGTGCTAGACAAAATAAAAGGGTCAACGGTTGATTTTTTCTTTTACGTCTCCCGTGCTCGGCTGAGAGTAAAGGTTTCCCTCCTTCTCAGCCGGTTGTTGCCTTCAAAATTCATAATGACGTGGGCTAGTGGGTTTGGGTGTAGTTCTCACTTCTTTGAGTATGCAGTCACATATCTTGAAAAAACAGTCTTCACCATCGGTACATCTAAATCTTTGTGAATACGCAAATTTTTTACCAGAGGGCAGTTGTGATGATACGGAGGGTTTTATTTTGTCGCCTTTGAATTTTTTCTATATTAGCCGAGGCAGTGCCCCACAACTGATTACCATAGCATCACATTGGTTTTAAAATAGAGTTGTATATTAAGAGTTTACAATGTAGGCTTAGTGTAGAGTTTCTGCCAATAAGCCAGTTCATTTGCGCTGCTTTAAATTTCATTTGGGTCAGTTTTGCATCTATGTGAGATTTCCATGTTAAACGTCGATCAAGATGAATACCGAGGTATTTAACTTCAACATGTTGCGGTATAGTTTGGTTATTGTTTTGTAAAGGCGGGCATATTTCCTTGCGAAGTGTAAATGTTATATGTACACATTTTTGTTCATTAACTTTTATTCGCCATTGTTTTAGCCATTTTTCCAAGTGAGATATATACTCTCGCAGTTTGATGGTTTTCGTGAACACTTAAAAAAGCAGTATCATCAGCGAAAGTTGATACGTGAATATTGTTGTTTATTGGCAAATCGGATGCATATATCAAGTACAATGTGGGTCCCAAGATGCTGCCTTGAGGAACCCCAGCTCTAACCACATGCGGTGGGCTTATGAAATTACCTTCCTTAATAACAAATTTTTGTTCTTTTAAGAAGCTTAACAGTGTTTGCGGGGAAAATTTGCTTTAATTTATAAGTTAGACCCTCGTGCCATACTTTATCAAAGGCTTAAGAAACATCAACGAATAGCGTGGAACAGCATTTCTTCTCTTCAAAAGTTTTTCTAATAACATTCACAAGCCTATGTGTTTGTTCGATGGTACTGTGTTGTTTTCTAAAACCAAATTGATGATCTGGAATGCAAACTTTCCATTCTGTAGGATAGTATTCAAGACGTAAAATAGCATTGAAAATGAATGATCTTTTTACAATATGGGGTAATTCTATAAGCATTTTGTTGCTTATCTTTTTTTCGAGTTTAGACGATCAATAGCACTTTCAACCTCTCGGATAGTGAATCTCAGGGAAAAGGGATATATCGCGGCAACTGTTGGCAGATCAATTATATCACCAGATATGTTAGGCGTAAATACATTTTGTAAATGGTTAACGAACAATGTACCCTTTTCAGCATCAGTTCTTGCCCAATCTCTATTTGAACATCTCAGAGGTGACTTACTTATTACCGGTCTTTTAAGGCCTCTGGCTGCTCGTCATAGCGAATAATCAGTTTGTGGAGTTGCATTAAGTTCACTCTTCGAGCAATGGGCACTCAAGAACTTTTTATATTTCATCCAATCAACACGTGCTGTTTCCTTCATTAAATCACATGTAGATGACAGAGTTTTATGTGAGTAGAAACTTTAATCAATTCACTTGGTACACCTATTATTACCCCGAAATCAATGACATCGGGGATTTTTTTGTCGGTCAGTTTGCCAGTACGTTGGTTGTCCACTTGAAACTACATTCATACCCATTTTTGAGATTATATTAAACAAAATACGACCTTTTGGTGTGATTAGACGTGAGCCCCAGAATATATGCCTTGCGTTGTAGTCCCCAGCTGCAAGGAATCGAGGACCTAAAGATTTGTAAAAATTACTATATTGATCTTCTGCAATAGAAAATCTTGGTGGGGAATATATCGACGAAATCACAATTTTTTGATGAAAATTTTCAACGCAGATTGTTGTTGCTGGAAGATAATTTTCGCAAAGTTCACTCATTAAGTAGTGTTTCAATATCGGGAATCCTTTGTATCGTAAAAATTGTATCCACTACAATTAGAGACGTCAAATGAGTCTCAGAGATCAGCATTACATCAATTTCATTATCCATGAGAAAATATTCGAGATCAGTTTTATGTTGGCGGATGCCGTTTGCGTTACAGAAGCTTATTTGTAAGTTCATTGTTTATTAAATACAGCCTACAACAAGGTAGACTGCATTTTCAGTATTTCCTGCATCATGCTGGTTGTGAAAGTATTTACTGTTTGTATTAAGCTCTCAATTGAGTCTTCAAGATGACTAAAATTAAAGCCTGGAGCTTCATTTGACGGCAGCACTTTTTGCACTGTATTTTGGTTAGACTTCAAAATGTTGGCATAAGAAATTTGTACGGTAGATGCTTTTTGCGATATTGTGTGGTTAGACTTCAAAGCGTTGGCATATGAAAAGTTACTAGTTGTTGGTTGGGGCAATTGCGGATAATTCAAAAAATTTACAGTCAGAACAGAAGTAAAATCATTTTGTTTCGTGAAAGACCGTTTATAAGTAGAATAACAGGGCATCCCCTGTAGTTTGCAGTGTGGCTACCACCACAATTGCTAAATTTTTTAATTTTGGCGTCACTTTTTGATTTATTGCAGTTGGCAGTTCACCACACACCATACAAACGGTAGGCAACTAGCAATAAGTCTTAGTGTTGCCACATTTTTGCAAGTTCAGACATTGGATGGGTCCAACTCTTTTATGCGGCTACTCCACTGTAATTCTACGGTGTAACAAATTTTTTAAGCTATATATAGGGTGAGTTTCATTATTTTTTAATTTAATGTCACCTGGCTAAATATAGGTTGGGGTACCCTCCCTCTATTTATTATATTGGTAACATTTTTTACCTTGAAGTCACTGCTTTCCAGACCTGACTTTACCTCTGTTGGATCAACGCACAAGTCTATACCTTTTATAACAACAAGGAATCCCGTAGCACTTTTAGCTGATATGTGTAAAAACACTTTTTTTGAGTTTCAAACTCCGAAACTATTTTTCGGTAGTTATTTTCTTTGGTTACCAGTATCTTTTTTTCGTTGATTTTTCTGCGTTTAACTGGAGTTACGTAGACCTCGTTTTTTCCTATTAAGGATATAAGGCTCGTTACTAATGAATTCGATTTCTGTTCTCTTAAATAGATACGGGGTGGTCTGCTTGACTTTCTTGCATTTGTTTGATCTTCTGCTTCTTCTTGCAGTAGCGCGAAACGATTTTGGTTATTATTTGTTGTAGCAGGGTTTTCATCTCTGGCAACTTTCGCCGTTGATGCAATCTTTAAAGATTTTGGGCTTCTACCCCGTTTTAACACGGTCACGTATCTTTCCATACATGTTTAAATTTTTTTTCACCTTCTGCTGCAGTGTTAGCCACGCTATATACATACGTTGGTCACTTTATCAACATTAGTAAATTTACTAGTTATTGTTTGTTTATTTGCTTTTACAGCTAAATTAACCAGTTTAGTAATTGTTGCAATTGTTGTTTCTTTATCACTATTTATCATTAAAGGAGAACATGATCGCGGACGAGTAATAATTTTTTCTGTTGTATGTAAATTGTTTTTTGATTTGTTGTTGTTGTTTTCGTCTTCCGCAACGAAAGTTATATACGCATTTCTTCTGACTGAAGGTTTATTGTTGTTAGTGCTATTGGAACTCATTAAGACTTCTGTTTTTTTCACTCTTATTTGTGTGTTTGTATGTATATTACACACTAAATAAGAAATAAAATAACTAATTAGCTATGTATGTTAATGTTTTTGTTGTTTTTTTAAAATAAATTTTAACAATTTTAGGGTTCAGTCGCGGTGAATGCAGAAAAACACGTCTGTACATTTCGAGAGGTTGTAACCGAATACCTGGTACAAAATGGTTTTCTACCTTAGACTTGTAGAGTGGCTATTGGCAGCTAGAAATTGCAGAGCAGGTCAAAGATAAAACTGCTTTCAGTGCAACCGATGGCTTATGGCAGTTTAAAGTTATGCCATTTGGGCTCTGCAACGCTCCGGCTACATTTTAACGCCTTATGGAACATGTCTTAAAAGGACTTCACTGGAAGACATGCTTGGTGTACCTTGATGACATAATTGTGATGGCTGAAGTGCTTCACCGAATAACATCGGCTTGACCAAGGCTTATCGCAAAAAAATGCTTATTATTCCAGAAAGAGGTGAAATATCTGGTTCATCGCGTTACGGCAAATGGTATTTCAACGGATGAAAATAAAATACGAGCAGTAAAGGACTGGCCCCATCCGAAAAATCTTCATGACCTCCACAGCTTTATGGGGCTTTGCACATACTATAGACGCTTTGTACCGAATTTCGCCAGCGTAGCAACTTGCACGAGCTAACTAAAAAGTCGCGACCGTACCAATGGGGTGAACCACAAGAGGAAGCGTTCCAGACACTGAGACTTTTGTTGTGTACAGCTCGGTTTTGGCCTATCCAATCGCAGGAGAGAAATTTGTGCTAGATAATGACGCGAGAGGGTATGGAATAGGTGGCGTGCTTTCACAGGTGTTTAATGGAACAGAAAAAGTGATAGGCTCTTACGGCCCAATACTTTCAAAGCTCGAAAGGAACTATTGTGTGACGCTGCGGGAGCTTTTAGCAGTTTTGGAGTGCATAAAACATTACCACAAATATTTGTATGGGGAACACTTTATGCTATGGACCCATCATTCTGCACTCAGGTGGCTAATGCAATTTAAAACCCCCTTGGGGCAGCTAGCGCGCGAACACAGAGAGGGTGTAAAACATAAAAATTTACATGCCCTGTCACGTAGGCCCTGCAACTTAGAGTTCCGACATTGTGTCAAAGCCTAAGCAAAGGAATGCGTTGTTGACGTTCGGCTAATGCACATCGATAGTGAGGAAGACTGGTAAGAGGCTCAGAGGAATGATCCCACACTATCAAAAATTATAGCTGCTAAACAGGAAGACAAAAGAGCTACCCGAAACGAGATATCAGCCCAGTGGAATAGCCTACAGCTGATAAATGGATGCTTATATAATACATGGCAAAGTGCGAACGGCAAAGCTGTTTCTAATTTGCTAGTGGTGCCAACATCCAAGATGAAAGATGTAATGAGGGATTTCCATAATGGCCCTAGTGGCGGTAACTTTGGTGTAACGAAAACCCTCGAAAAGTTAAAACTGCTGTTTTATTGGGTTGGATGTCAGCAAGCTGTAGCCAAATGGATAGCAAATTGTACACAATGCGTTGCAGCCAACGGTCCTGTAAAAAGAAGTCGCGGACAGCTGATAGCAATGGATGTTGCAGGTCCTTTCCCTATCAGCAACGCCGGAAATCGTTATGTTCTTGTGGTTATGGAGTACTTCAGTAAATGGCCAGAAGTATATGCCATATCAAACCAAGAAGGAAGAACAATAGTGGATGCACTCGTAAACAACTGGGTTTGTCGCTATGGTGTTCCCATAGAATTACACTCTGACCAGGGTAAACATTTTGAGTCTACAATATTCCAGGAAATGTGCGAGATATATGGAAGAAAGAAAACCAGAACAAAAAGAATACCTGCGAAAAGTGGTAAGCGCGCATAAAAGGACTGGAACGAGCACATCCATAAGTTTCTACTGGCATACAGGTCAGCTGTGCACGACTCAACATCACGAACACCTGCTAAGATTGTATTCGGAGCCAAGCTGAAACTGCCTGGTGACTTGGAATTTGGTATTGTGCTTACACCAGCAACTGAAGAAGAAGCAAACAATTCCCAGCATCAAGAAAACCTTAATGAGCTTCATAACTTTGTACGCGGTCGAATTAAAAAGGTCAGCAATATGATGAAAGCCAGGTACGACCGATCTGAAAACTCCCAGGGATTTAACGAGGGACAAATGGTTCTACTTTTCAATCCACAACGAGAAAAAGGATTGTCCCCAAAACTACAAACTCACTGGGATGGACTCTACACAGTGGTAAAAAGATTAAATGATGTCGTTCACAGAATACAATAGCATAACAACCCAAGATTCAAAATGAAAGTGGTTCATCTGGAGCGAATAGCCAACTATGGAAAAGGTGATTGTGTGTCTATTCGGGACGACCAGTTTTAAGTGAGCGGCAGTGTTACAAAATTTAAATGTAAATTCAAATTTAACGGACATAAAAATACATCGGTGATTAAGCAGAGTATAATCAACCGTGTGTATGAAAATTTGAGCACTCAAATTTGAACTAATGAAACAGAAGATTCAAGAAAGTTCTAGAAACAGCAACGAGAATCTACTAGATTGTTTAAGAAATCTGTATGAAAAATCTTCATAGTAATTTTAAACAAAGACTAACGCCCTCGATTGGATTACGGATAAGCTTTACATAAAATTGGTTAGTTGATTCGCCACCCACATTTTTAATACCATCTCCACGCCGCTTTCATAACATAGCTGAATAACAACAAAGGCTTACATATTGTCATAGTGAGGATTTTTCATCGATTGGATTATGAATAAACAAAGGCTTACACAAGCAAACTTATTGACGAGGTGAGGATTTTTCTACTACGTTCGAGAACCGTAGCAAGTCAAATGCTATATAAGCCGACACTGCCAGGCGCGAAGAAGTCAGTCTTGTCTAAGATACGGCATTGTGAACATCGTGCATAGATCATTTGTCAAAAAGCTTTTTCAATTTCCGTTGCATTTTTTTTTTATATTTGATAATTAAAAGAACTCAAACAAGTAAACTTTATCGAAACTCCGGACTACTATCAGACCGATTTTAAAAGGAATTTAGATTATCCTATAAAATACAAAAACATGTGGTTTTTCGTTTCATGTAAGATGTATATTAAGTAGCTACGTCCTCTTAAACCTTGATTATCCGCGTCTCCATTAAGCTGTTACATCTACTGAACGATATGCTGACCTTTGGACTTAAAACCTGTATTAACCATGTTATGGCTCCATAATATTTCGTATAACATGTAATTTGAATTCGCGGATTTCCTTATTTCATTCTTATTTCACATTGGTCTGCAATGTATGATATTATATTGCTTGTTCCGTAATAATATAATATAGAAATGTAGCTAAGCTACATATAGATAAAAATAATATTTTTTGCCGTTTGTATAAAAAAAATAAATTAACGGTATTTTTTATATGTACGTACATATGTTGTTATGTATGTATGTATATGTGTTACGTCTTTCTACGCCAATGACTTTAGTCTGATAGCCAATTTGGATCCAGATAAAAATAAAATATAATAAAAATAAACTGTGGTAAAACGCTGAAGATAATTTTGGTAATAAAAGCTTTTAATAATGAACAGTTATTAAAATAAGTTCCATGTGAGAGATCGATAGCGGTAAGCGAAAACTGTGAGTACTTGCTTTCAATGATATTGCCATGTTAAATTAATTAGATTAACCCACGATCTCGCACGTATTCTTTCTTTCGCTCAATTACATTCAAAGAAAACTTTATATTTTTTATATGTAGTTTTACAAAAGAAAGAATTCATTCGGCACCGTGGGCCAGGCAGTAAGTACCAAACTAAGAGTATTGAGGGGTGTTTATTAGCGTTTTAACTCAACAATTCTCCATCATCAACTTTGATAGGTATGTATTAGCAAGATAGACTCGGTTTTGAAACCGCCTTTTTTACAATACGGTTGTTAGTTTTTTAAAAATGTTGATTTTTCGAATGTCGAATATTCTGCTTGTTATTAGTTATTTTGCTTTGCTTATTTAACATGGCAATATTATACCAATAAAATTTGTTTTTACTATATTAAAACTTGGACGAACGGCGAACACTTACTGAAATATGCAATTAAAGCGAAATAATTTTATGGGGAGTAGCAGGGGCGAATTAAATTGTCCTTGTAGTGTACAAGGAATTCAAACTCCGTATGCAAACGTATTTTAGTTTTTTTTACATTTTGCACCATAATTTATAAAGAGTTCGACATCCACCGGAGACCAAAAACAAATAAATGAACGTCGCATAAAAGTTCTGAATACTTTAATTTGGTGGATGAATTAACATACATACATACATACAATTAAATATATGCAAAATCTAAAAAGCAACATTAAAAGTAATTAAAGCATTCTAAATGATTTCATATATTTAGAAAATTACCTGAAAACTTTACATATTATATAATGCTTTGCTAACTATATGCCCATAACTATATTCATTGAGTAAAAGAGCATGTTAAATTTGTAATTTCATAAGAACAAAAAAATAAAATGGATACTCTCCAAAGCATTTCAACAGTATTTTATTTTTAAAAGATTATTTTAAGCAAATTAATTAGACTATTTTTTTGCAATTTAATTATTGTGTTTCGCTTTCATGGGCTTATACATAAAAATGCGCTTTACACCAAGTGTTTTTTTTTCAGGAGCACAAATGTGCAGTACTAAAATCAGTAGAATTGCTATGTATTTCGATTCGAAAAAAGCTTGTAATTTGTCTATTTCATATATTGTGCTTGAAGAGTGTTTGCTTTCGAATCGAAATACAGAGTAATCCCTACCAGCTGTTGATATTTATCCAAAGTATTAACGTAATAGCAAGTATTTAGGATTAATATTAAAAGCTAATTTTGAATGTATACACATTTTTCTGCATATGTATATACATATAGGGTGATATTTTGTTTGTCCATACATACATATTTATATGAAGTAAATGAACGAAGTCCGTCTGCCCGTTTGCTATATTTTGGTGGCAGTAGAACCAAGGCCTCACACAACATAGAGACCTAAATTTTAGACCATTCTATTTTTCATAAAATGTTCGGCTTGAAAATAACAAAACTCGGTCCAATAATTAATGAGATATACCCAAAAGACTTTTTCTGTGTTAAGTGCTTATTGAAAGAAAATTCATGTACTTAAAACTTGAAAATTTTCCAGCAAGATCTTGTGATTAAAACCATTCGAATTTTTTATTTGTGGCTTTGTAAAAGATATGATCTATGCCAATAGCCCACAACCGATTAAAGACCGCAAAGATGGATTCCTGAAGTTATCAAGGACATTCAGCAGCAAATTTGCAAATTTATGCTGAAAACTTTCATAAGAAGAACATGGCCCTACAGTCATAGCCATGTGGCGGTTATTTGGCCGATATAGTTTTCCAATATGAAAAGGATACCTTCATCTTTACAATTAAATAAACAAGCGATGATTTCGCTTGAAAATCTCTTTTTTACATATCAAAATATAACTTCTTTTTACAACGCATTCTTAAATTGTCACACCTTCTCTCAGAATTCAACTCTTGAATAAAAATTTTTCCATTTCTAACTTAAAAGCTTTCGCAATTGGTTTTCAATCAATGTAAATTTGTCTTCATTGTACTTACGTTTGTACATTGGATTAATTTTTCATTGATTGTTTAAAAATAATTTTATGGATTTAGTAGAAAATAAAAATTTTGCCTTTTTGATGCTAAATTTAAAATGAAAAAAGCCACGAGGCTAAAACGTAAATTTCGAGTTTTAAAGACAATAAAAGATTAAACTAGCCTCGAAAAAGCTAAACTGGCATAACTGCTAACTATTTTAACATTGCGATGTCCTAGGCAGTAGTTATTACTTTCTAGCTTAAAGTTAACTTTATACACTTTAGTTTTCAGGTAACTTTTTGTAGCTTGCTGTAACCTATGTACCTGCCGTTGGCTATAAGTAGGTTTTGTTTTAATTAACTATAAGTTAGTTAGATTTATGTCAATCAAAAGTTAATTGTTTACACTTTTGCTGAACACTAACTTTTTGTATCTAGCTGCAATCTATCTATTATTCAGTTAGCTGTCATTTTTGTTTTTCGAAATAAAATAATTTATTAAAAAATTTTAACAGGTTTGGTGGAATAATACAGGTAGTAGCGAAGCGTTAACGAATTTTTTTTTGGGTCCGCATCTGTTAAAATTTGTTTATGTTCTACCAACACACACCCACACTACTAAAAAAGCACTCTTAAGCATATGCTTACAAATGCAAATAAGAAAAGGAAAAGAAACAAAATTATAGAGCAAAAAATGCAATCAATCGCACATGTGAATATATAGCTTGTTGCCATTTTTCTTTTGTGCTTTTTGACAGCTTCAAACCCAAACAACAACAATAAGCAGTGTTTTTATTGTTGTTGGCTTGTTGTAGCTTCGCTATTGCCTGTACCACTCTACCATGATAGGCTTTGTACTTACATGTATTTCATTGGTGCTTAAGTCAAATCATCAGTAGAACTTAAAACATAAGCTATAAACACATTCACGACAGTAGACAACCGACTACAACTTGTCAAAAATAGAATACATGTGTTTATATGAAAATGACTATTTTAACTACTACACGGCTGCAGGTCGTTGGCCGTGCTACTTTCATCGTGTAGTCAATTAAATGAGTGTGAAGATAAAGTTAAAATTTATTACCATAGAGATTAACAGTACTCCGTTAACATTATAATATGACTCTTTTAAACATTAAAAAATTTGCTATTGCATTAAAAATTGATAAATTAACACCTTTTTAAACAAAATTAACCAAAAAAAACTTAAATTTGTTTTACGCAACAAGGTTTCCTAAAGTATATTTATAAAAACTACATACCTCGAACTAAAACAATTTTAACGAGTTTGAAAAAAATCGACGCAAAAACGATTTGCATTTTAATCGTTTATAAACAATAAAAGAACTATTATAATTTGTGAAAAAAAAGACAAAGTTCGTTTTTGCGCCGATTTTTTTCAAACTCGTTAAAATTATATGTACATTTGGATTATTCGATTAACCGAGCAACTTCAAAATCACAGAAGCAAATAAATGCTTAATCGAACATAACCAAAAGTCGAATAATTGAATACTCTACCGTTAACTCAATTTCCTTATTATCAAATAGTCGTGTAATATGAGGAATATTTGCCCGTAGGAACAAACCTTCGTTTTAATAATTCTGATCATATTTTTTAACACCATTTGCTAATGAAAGATTTCTACTTTATAACTGTAAGCAAAGTTAATATCCATTGTTAACGGAAGGAAATCCGGGACAAAAAATATATGTACATACATAGTGGCATAACAGGTTGAATAAAATTGTTACTGCTCCCTTGCTTACATTTCAATTAAAAAAATACAATTTTGAATGAAAATATACATAGAAAAGAAATTCTTGTCACGTACTTCTTAAATACGACAGTTTATTAATGTGTGGCATTAATTAAATTTGTTTATTGGAATCAACTCTCAGTTAAGCATGGACTTAAATAAGTACGTATGTAGTATGTATCTACACACATATTTATGTATGTTTAACCTGTCGGAAACTGAGTTAACTTTTAATACCTTAATGGCCAGTTTTTTACTTCGTATTTAAATGCTATTTACATATGTATGTATCTTTAAGTTCAATTTAAATACGAAATTCAGTTTTGCAGTGCCTGTGTTTATAAATATATAAGGATGTGTATTGAGTGTATGTTCTTTGTTATTGTATATTTTTATGGAATCAGGGTTGCCAGAGGGACAGATTAAATCTGCTACATTGCCAAAAAGAAAGTGCTAAAATGTTTTACTGTTAAAAAAAAATAGCGCTAGTCTTTGTAACATTGCTTTTAAAAAATATATGTAGTTAAAAAAAATTTACATTTCAGACATCTGTATATTTCTAAAAAATGTTAATCATTTGTATAAGATGCTGATATTAAATTTCTTTAATTTTATTTGATGTTTTAGTTATGTAAATATATTTACATACAAAATTAATTTTATTTAATATAAAAACTTTTAAAGGTGAAATCAAATTTTTGTAATCAAAAATCTCTAACATATATTAATTAAGATGTTAAGAGTATTCAAAATATCAACCATATTATTTGCATCTTCCTCACAGACTAACTCATTTTTGTATATTTCAGATGTTTTTGCAATATCCTCCTGATATATCAAAGGCAGGGACATAACTTTTATGCCCAATATTTATTTATCAAAATCTTTAAAGAATTATTATTCAAGGCATTTTAAAATAAAAATCTCTTGATAACAGTTAAAAATGAGGAATATATATTGTTGGTCTTCTTATATCTATTACAAAAATTTTATTTTATATCTTTCATAATACTTATAAAAGACCTTTATATTTTCACCCTTCTCATAACGGAAGATTTTTATTTTTCTAGGTCTTCTCGCGAAGAAGCCGTTATTAAATAATGGATATGCAAAGACCGAAAAAAATAAATAAATTGGTAACAGAAGACCAACATAAATTTTTCATAAAAATTATGAGAGGACTAAAAGATTTTTAGCTTTTTCTAATTGTTATTTCAGGGCCATAATTTTTCCAGCTACTTCTTTGACCAACTGAATATTTAAAAAAATAGCTGCAGTTATTGTGGGTCCCTGGTCTAAAGTATAGCAGCATACGTTGTCTAATTTCACACCCTCTCTTATTCGTATAACCGGAAATAACAATTCTTTGTTTTATTTTTCGTATATTGCAGAGATGTAAAATAGCTACGACAAAGCTGTAGAAGAGGTAGCATATATATTTGTACGTTTTTAAACAGTGAGAGAATGTATACTTAACTTGATATTATGTATATGATTTTTTAAAGTAATTCTGCGATTTAAAAAGAGTGCTAAAATTATAAACTTTTAGTCCTAACTCAGAAAAAATAATGCTAGATCTAGCACTAAAAGTGCTAAAATGGCAAGCCTGTATGGAATATTGTGCACTGTGATTGATATGTTTAGGGCTGTCATTTGTACTGTTTTAAAAAGTACACGTACTGTTTTTTGTAAAATGTACTGCTTTATTCACAACACAACAGTACGCAGAAGAACTGTTTTTTAGATTTGTACTGTTTTTTGTATATATTACACATTTTTTATAAAAAAGTTTTTGCATTTTGTATAAAAATTGTTTGAATCACTCTGTTTCTTCGACTTCGTTTCGTTGTATACAAGTTTGGTTTATTTACGTTCCAAGCAATGAATGTTATGTTTTTAAATATGAAGGTTTTGTGTTTTTACTTATGTTCTCTTAATGTGCAATTAAATTAATATTCATTAAAAATATTAAATACACGGGCATATCCCTTAATTAAACGGTAAGATATCTATTATAAAAAATAATTTTTATATTGAAATGAAAATTTTTGGCTTAAGTTCAAATCTGAGTTTACCCATATCTTCTGAATTTAAGAAATTATATTTAGATAAATTCATTATATTTTTATTAAGAGAGTACTATTTTATTTGAAACAATTTATTCATCAGACTAGCAGAACGGATCAGTACTGATTTCGAGGTCGTTACACCATCTCATCAGCGTTCTTTGTTCGATTTTACCACTTTTGACGGTGGATACTAGTAACTAGGAATATCAACTATTTAACCGTATTATTTAACGAATTAGAATATGAAAAGTGCAACTTATTCATTTCTTACAAGTTAAATCAATTTCGGTTAGTACGAAATTCCATCTCTGATTTTTAATTATTCCAAATATTTCATACCCTCTTGCTTATTCCAAAGCCGTTGGCTTTGAAATCAAGCAGTTTTCCATTTTTTTTTACTTTATTTTTGTCTTGTAGTTGACTTTCTTAGTATTCAACCACCTGTGACAATGTAAACATGATGGTTTTTTTTACGGGTGCCATCGCTTTTAATAATTAATATTTATTCGTAATTGTTGAACTGTTTAAGGTTTATATTGAAATGAAAATTTTTGGCTTAAGTTCAAATCTGAGTTTACCCATATCTTCTTAATTTAAGAAATTATATTTAGATAAATTCATTATATTTTTATTAAGAGAGTACTATTTTATTTGAAACAATTTATTCATCAGACTAGCAGAACGGATCAGTACTGATTTCGAGGTCGCTACACCATCTCATCAGCGTTCTTTGTTCGATTTTACCACTTTTGACGGTGGATACTAGTAACTAGGAATATCAACTATTTAACCGTATTATTTAACGAATTAGAATATGAAAAGTGCAACTTATTCATTTCTTACAAGTTAAATCAATTTCGGTTAGTACGAAATTCCATCTCTGATTTTTAATTATTCCAAATATTTCATACTCTCTTGCTTATTCCAAAGCCGTTGGCTTTGAAATCAAGCAGTTTTCCATTTTTGTTTACTTTATTTTTGTCTTGTAGTTGACTTTCTTAGTATTCAACCACCTGTGACAATGTAAACATGATGGTTTTTTTACGGGTGCCATCGCTTTTAATAATTAATATTTATTCGTAATTGTTGAACTGTTTAAGGTTTATATTGAAATGAAAATTTTTGGCTTAAGTTCAAATCTGAGTTTACCCATATCTTCTTAATCTAAGAAATTATATTTAGATAAATTCATTCTATTTTTATTAAGAGAGTACTATTTTATTTGAAACAATTTATTCATCAGACTAGCAGAACGGATCAGTACTGATTTCGAGGTCGTTACACCATCTCATCAGCGTTCTTTGTTCGATTTTACCACTTTTGACGGTGGATACTAGTAACTAGGAATATCAACTATTTAACCGTATTATTTAACGAATTAGAATATGAAAAGTGCAACTTATTCATTTCTTACAAGTTAAATCAATTTCGGTTAGTACGAAATTCCATCTCTGATTTTTAATTATTCCAAATATTTCATAATCTCTTGCTTATTCCAAAGCCGTTGGCTTTGAAATCAAGCAGTTTTCCATTTTTGTTTACTTTATTTTTGTCTTGTAGTTGACTTTCTTAGTATTCAACCACCTGTGACAATGTAAACATGATGGTTTTTTTACGGGTGCCATCGCTTTTAATAATTAATATTTATTCGTAATTGTTGAACTGTTTAAGGTTTATATTGAAATGAAAATTTTTGGCTTAAGTTCAAATCTGAGTTTACCCATATCTTCTTAATTTAAGAAATTATATTTAGATAAATTCATTATATTTTTATTAAGAGAGTACTATTTTATTTGAAACAATTTATTCATCAGACTAGCAGAACGGATCAGTACTGATTTCGAGGTCGCTACACCATCTCATCAGCGTTCTTTGTTCGATTTTACCACTTTTGACGGTGGATACTAGTAACTAGGAATATCAACTATTTAACCGTATTATTTAACGAATTAGAATATGAAAAGTGCAACTTATTCATTTCTTACAAGTTAAATCAATTTCGGTTAGTACGAAATTCCATCTCTGATTTTTAATTATTCCAAATATTTCATACTCTCTTGCTTATTCCAAAGCCGTTGGCTTTGAAATCAAGCAGTTTTCCATTTTTGTTTACTTTATTTTTGTCTTGTAGTTGACTTTCTTAGTATTCAACCACCTGTGACAATGTAAACATGATGGTTTTTTTTACGGGTGCCATCGCTTTTAATAATTAATATTTATTCGTAATTGTTGAACTGTTTAAGGTTTATATTGAAATGAAAATTTTTGGCTTAAGTTCAAATCTGAGTTTACCCATATCTTCTTAATTTAAGAAATTATATTTAGATAAATTCATTATATTTTTATTAAGAGAGTACTATTTTATTTGAAACAATTTATTCATCAGACTAGCAGAACGGATCAGTACTGATTTCGAGGTCGTTACACCATCTCATCAGCGTTCTTTGTTCGATTTTACCACTTTTGACGGTGGATACTAGTAACTAGGAATATCAACTATTTATCCGTATTATTTAACGAATTAGAATATGAAAAGTGCAACTTATTCATTTCTTACAAGTTAAATCAATTTCGGTTAGTACGAAATTCCATCTCTGATTTTTAATTATTCCAAATATTTCATACTCTCTTGCTTATTCCAAAGCCGTTGGCTTTGAAATCAAGCAGTTTTCCATTTTTGTTTACTTTATTTTTGTCTTGTAGTTGACTTTCTTAGTATTCAACCACCTGTGACAATGTAAACATGATGGTTTTTTTACGGGTGCCATCGCTTTTAATAATTAATATTTATTCGTAATTGTTGAACTGTTTAAGGTTTATATTGAAATGAAAATTTTTGGCTTAAGTTCAAATCTGAGTTTACCCATATCTTCTTAATTTAAGAAATTATATTTAGATAAATTCATTATATTTTTATTAAGAGAGTACTATTTTATTTGAAACAATTTATTCATCAGACTAGCAGAACGGATCAGTACTGATTACGAGGTCGCTACACCATCTCATCAGCGTTCTTTGTTCGATTTTACCACTTTTGACGGTGGATACTAGTAACTAGGAATATCAACTATTTAACCGTATTATTTAACGAATTAGAATATGAAAAGTGCAACTTATTCATTTCTTACAAGTTAAATCAATTTCGGTTAGTACGAAATTCCATCTCTGATTTTTAATTATTCCAAATATTTCATACTCTCTTGCTTATTCCAAAGCCGTTGGCTTTGAAATCAAGCAGTTTTCCATTTTTGTTTACTTTATTTTTGTCTTGTAGTTGACTTTCTTAGTATTCAACCACCTGTGACAATGTAAACATGATGGTTTTTTTACGGGTGCCATCGCTTTTAATAATTAATATTTATTCGTAATTGTTGAACTGTTTAAGGTTTATATTGAAATGAAAATTTTTGGCTTAAGTTCAAATCTGAGTTTACCCATATCTTCTTAATCTAAGAAATTATATTTAGATAAATTCATTCTATTTTTATTAAGAGAGTACTATTTTATTTGAAACAATTTATTCATCAGACTAGCAGAACGGATCAGTACTGATTTCGAGGTCGTTACACCATCTCATCAGCGTTCTTTGTTCGATTTTACCACTTTTGACGGTGGATACTAGTAACTAGGAATATCAACTATTTAACCGTATTATTTAACGAATTAGAATATGAAAAGTGCAACTTATTCATTTCTTACAAGTTAAATCAATTTCGGTTAGTACGAAATTCCATCTCTGATTTTTAATTATTCCAAATATTTCATAATCTCTTGCTTATTCCAAAGCCGTTGGCTTTGAAATCAAGCAGTTTTCCATTTTTGTTTACTTTATTTTTGTCGTGTAGTTGACTTTCTTAGTATTCAACCACCTGTGACAATGTAAACATGATGGTTTTTTTACGGGTGCCATCGCTTTTAATAATTAATATTTATTCGTAATTGTTGAACTGTTTAAGGTTTATATTGAAATGAAAATTTTTGGCTTAAGTTCAAATCTGAGTTTACCCATATCTTCTTAATTTAAGAAATTATATTTAGATAAATTCATTATATTTTTATTAAGAGAGTACTATTTTATTTGAAACAATTTATTCATCAGACTAGCAGAACGGATCAGTACTTATTTCGAGGTCGCTACACCATCTCATCAGCGTTCTTTTTGTTCGATTTTACCACTTTTGACGGTGGATACTAGTAACTAGGAATATCAACTATTTATCCGTATTATTTAACGAATTAGAATATGAAAAGTGCAACTTATTCATTTCTTACAAGTTAAATCAATTTCGGTTAGTACGAAATTCCATCTCTGATTTTTAATTATTCCAAATATTTCATACTCTCTTGCTTATTCCAAAGCCGTTGGCTTTGAAATCAAGCAGTTTTCCATTTTTGTTTACTTTATTTTTGTCTTGTAGTTGACTTTCTTAGTATTCAACCACCTGTGACAATGTAAACATGATGGTTTTTTTACGGGTGCCATCGCTTTTAATAATTAATATTTATTCGTAATTGTTGAACTGTTTAAGGTTTATATTGAAATGAAAATTTTTGGCTTAAGTTCAAATCTGAGTTTACCCATATCTTCTTAATTTAAGAAATTATATTTAGATAAATTCATTATATTTTTATTAAGAGAGTACTATTTTATTTGAAACAATTTATTCATCAGACTAGCAGAACGGATCAGTACTGATTTCGAGGTCGCTACACCATCTCATCAGCGTTCTTTGTTCGATTTTACGGTGGATACTAGTAACTAGGAATATCAACTATTTAACCGTATTATTTAACGAATTAGAATATGAAAAGTGCAACTTATTCATTTCTTACAAGTTAAATCAATTTCGGTTAGTACGAAATTCCATCTCTGATTTTTAATTATTCCAAATATTTCATACTCTCTTGCTTATTCCAAAGCCGTTGGCTTTGAAATCAAGCAGTTTTCCATTTTTGTTTACTTTATTTTTGTCTTGTAGTTGACTTTCTTAGTATTCAACCACCTGTGACAATGTAAACATGATGGTTTTTTTACGGGTGCCATCGCTTTTAATAATTAATATTTATTCGTAATTGTTGGCCGTTGGCTTTGAAATCAAGCAGTTTTCCATTTTTGTTTACTTTATTTTTGTCTTGTAGTTGACTTTCTTAGTATTCAACCACCTGTGACAATGTAAACATGATGGTTTTTTTACGGGTGCCATCGCTTTTAATAATTAATATTTATTCGTAATTGTTGAACTGTTTAAGGTTTATATTGAAATGAAAATTTTTGGCTTAAGTTCAAATCTGAGTTTACCCATATCTTCTTAATTTAAGAAATTATATTTAGATAAATTCATTATATTTTTATTAAGAGAGTACTATTTTATTTGAAACAATTTATTCATCAGACTAGCAGAACGGATCAGTACTGATTTCGAGGTCGCTACACCATCTCATCAGCGTTCTTTGTTCGATTTTACCACTTTTGACGGTGGATACTAGTAACTAGGAATATCAACTATTTAACCGTATTATTTAACGAATTAGAATATGAAAAGTGCAACTTATTCATTTCTTACAAGTTAAATCAATTTCGGTTAGTACGAAATTCCATCTCTGATTTTTAATTATTCCAAATATTTCATACTCTCTTGCTTTTTTCAAAGCCGTTGTATGTGTGATCTATAGGTATAAGCAAATAAATTTTAAATATTCTCAACAAAGAATTCCAGTCAGAAAGTTCTCGCTTACCATATTTATATTCCAGTTTAAAGTCTAATTTTTTACTTGTTTTGAGTAATTTTATTAAAAAAGATTTGATACATCCATATAATGCTGAATTCGATTACCATAATAAAATTAATCATATTGATGTTTCAAATATTTTTATTGGCACAAAATCTGAAATGTACATACGTTGAAAAAAATATTAGTTCCAACGACATTTTAGAACTTTAACAACACATACTAAAATTTTATATTGATAAAAAGCGCAAAAAAGTTACAAAGGAAGGGTAAAAAAGTACCATAAAAAATTATAAAAAAAATTTTTTTTGCCAAAAAATATTAAGCAATTTATAAAAAGTTAAGGTAAATACCCAAAATGCAATTTAAAGTTTTTGCTTCAAAATAAATAAGATCAAATATCAATTCATTTAATAAAAGTAAAAAAACGTAGCAAAAGAAAAACATGGTACATATATACATATTAGGCACATACATACATAGTATATAAAAATAAAATAGTTGGTTTGACAAAATTTTTAAGTAGTTGTATGTATATATGTATGTACAATATCGCTCCTTTATTGCACCGTAGTCATTTATCAGAAGTGAAATATTAAAAATGTCAGCAGGTATGTATGTACATATGTATATGGCCTGTATTTGCTTCTTAGTGGCTATACATTTGGCACCTGAAAAACTTTTTACATACATATAACGTAATAACTTCAACATAATTCAAAGTCGATTGAATGTCATGATGGTATCTCAATCGATTGTTATTTCATTTTCGTTTATTTTGCTACCAAAAATACCCATTTCGTCTTCGCAATTAGGCCACAAAACAGTTGTAATAAAATATGGAGATTTTTGGTAAGATTCACTCGAGTTTATTTTGCTACAAACATTTAAATGCAGTTGAAAATTGCTGCAACATTCATTTTAAATCGTATTTAATATGAAGTAACGCATTTACTGAATTTAAAGATAACCGGTTACAAATTTTTGTTTTAAACGAATTCATCAAACTGAATGTTCTTTCAACCTTAGCGGAAAACATTCATGGTTGCTTAAAAAGTACTATTTGCGCTTAAAGAAGTAGCCAATTTTTGTAAATAAAACATTTCTCAATTGCACAAAAAAGTACTGTGAGAAATTGTGAAAAGCACTGAACATACCCGCTTTTAAAAAACGGATATTTAACAAAATTTCGCGGGTATGAAGAGACAAAAAGCACCAAAATGCCATCACTGTTATTGGGAGTCTGTCTTTTCAATTAAGATTTTAAATGTAAGATTAGAAGAAAACTCGTTCAAATAACATATGTTAAGAACTTTTTAAAAATATGGTGAACAATTTTCTCTTACAAAATTTCTTCGTAAAATTAATAGCATTCAAGTTACATTACATCAAAACCAGATTTTCTCTGAAATTTTGGTTTTCCCAAGATTGAGTGGGCGTGTATATTAACGCCAACCTAAAATTTTTTCAGTATAATTTTTTTTACTAAAATTTACCAAACTGGGGGACGAGACCAGACAAAATCGACAATTTTTATCAAGGGACACTCTAATATACATATGTTAAAAAAATAAATAATTATCTTATAAATTATTGAATGAACTTATATAAAAAAAATTTGCAACACCTTTCTTATTTCATTCGGAAGAAGGATATATGCAATAACATTCTATCATGTTTAATTAAATAATATGCAGATGTGTTAGCTGCAAGGTTCAGAAAATACGCACATCATACATACATACATGTACTGTTCAAAAGCAACCAACACCTATTTTTATTTACATATGTGTGTGGCTAAATTTTGTACGGCGGCGAACACGCACATACTGTTCGATCCGAACACACTTGACCTGCACATGGTCGCGTGTATCTTTATTTTAAGTTCGTGTACGGCAAAAAAAGTACATGTACGATACACGGGTTAGCGTGTTACATATTTATTGCTTATGCAAATTAAAGTTTTTACTTTTTTGGTTAATTAACAAAATAAATTTTTTTAGACGTCTATGCGTCTTTTTTATTTTAATTTATTTTCTTAACTCTAGTGAGTTAATCTTAATACATATGTTAATACTTAACTAAACTGATAATTCTGAAATATGTTGCTTAAATACTAGAAGATACATACTATCTTATCAACTAAATAATTGTAGGCAGTTACCTACATTTTAACATGATAAACCTTCTTTCTTTGTTTTCTTAAACAAGATTGATCATGTTTTATTCTGAGGGTGTTTACAAAAGAACATTTAGATAATGTGTTTATAATTTACAAGTACATTTAGGTAAAGTGTCTTTGTTTCTTATGATTGAACATGGTTTATTATCTTACAATTTAGAGAAAGTGTTTGTGTTATGAATCATTACTTATACCTACATAGTTATCGTTTGTCTGTGAGGGTATTCTACCTGTCGTTCTTAACTCTCCCCTTACTTAAAAATGAATCGTCCCGATTTATATTTGTTTAATGTTTATTTCTTGTCTGATTTTTTCTAGTTCTCTATTATATAAAGCCTGAAGATTTTTTTGTGTCTTAATTTGCCTGAGGGTTATATAATACTTTGTTACCTTCAGTATAATATGTATAGATATTAATATGGTGATAATTATTAATGTTATATACAAGAAATATTTGATAGGGTGTCTTTCTATTGGGATTAAAAATTTCTTTAATGAATCAATGTTACTGAATGCGAATTCTGAAGAGGATGTCATTATTTTGATAATCTCTAAGTCATCGTTATGTTTGTCGTGTACAGCTTCTATTATGCTTTTATGAATGTTTATGTAAGTTATATTATTAATTATCACTTTGTCCGTATATTTTACTAATATAGTTCCTTTTATGAGTTTGTTGTTTACGGTATTTGTACCGTCCAAAAGAATGAATCCCTCGTCTATTTCTAGTAACGGATAATTATATTCTTGTATTATTATGCATTTAGCTTTCCTATTTTCTATTAATGGTTTAATACAGTCATCATTTATTTTGTTGATTTTACAAATATTTTTGCTCAAGTAATTTTTACAGTTATTTACTCTCGTATAAATATTATTGCAGAGAGCAATTTCTTTGTCGGTGGATACTTTCCCATGTTTAATACTTATTGGTGTAAATTTAAACAATTGGCAGTAGTTATTTATAAGTGGATACTTATAGATATTGATGAAGGTGTCATTACTTCTTGCAATATAAATGTCAGAATATTCCAATATATTTATAATTGGTATGAACGATAATTTCTGTTCTGATACTTCCTTTACATCGTCCAAGCTTAGTGATTCTGCTAGATATTCGTTATTTTTAGCAGCATTTATAGTTCTTACTAATGTTAATAGTTGTTCATGAATTTGTTCGAGCAGGATGTGGCTTTCTGTTATTTGGCCTTGCATGGAATCCAGTAACTTTTCAAATCTGGAGTTAATGAATTTTTGTTTTTCATTATTTTCAATTAAGGCATTTATTTTCGTTTCTATTTGAATTACGTCATCATGGTCTGGTATACCAGTGATAAACTTCAGTGTGGATCCTAAGAAATTTAGTCCTCGTTTCTCAATTCTATGTTGATTAAGTTGATCAATTAATATATCTATTTTTTTATCCAGATGTGTCCTTCTAAGGTAAAGTAAGAATATTTGTTACGTATTCCTTCATATGTCGTATAGATTTTTGTTAAGTTGGTTACATGGAATAAATACGCGAACTTGTCAAATAGGAATACGTCATCTGTTCTTGTTAGAATAAACTTTTTATTTGTTACGTCTTCGATTTCAGTTATTGCTTCTGGTGTCTGGAATGATATTGCCAGTGCGACTAATATCAGGTATACTTGGTTCATTTTTGTTAATTGTCGTATTTTTTATATTATTTTTATGTATAATTTTTCCTCCTTGGGTTAAAATCGTGTCCCCACGGTCTTCCTTAACAATTTCTTTCTTGTATCTGGGCAAATTCTTGTTTCTGATTCCTGTGATTTTTACCAGGATTTGTGTACCTTCTTCAAATATTCGGTGTTTTGCTTTCCTATTCAGTCTCTCTAATACTTTATTTGATGCTTGTCGTAATTTTCTTATGATTTCTTCCTTGTTAAATTTTATTGTTCCAAAATATACTTCCCTAGGCCTATATCCTGTTACGGAGTGTATTGAATTGTTAAGCTCCTTGATGGCTTTGAATATTTCGTCTTTTGTTGTAGATGAATTCTTTATTTTGAAAATACGCGTTAGCTCACTTATAGAGTTATGAGCTCTTTCTACTTGTCCGTTTGCTGATGAGCGATGAACTGGTGTCTCTATTTTTTTCACATTATGCTTTATACACATCTGTTTGAATGCTGGTGTGATAAAACTTGCTTCGTTATCGGTCATGAGTCGTTTGCATTCAGGAAAGTTATTAGTAATTATTTCTTCCATCTTATTCTCTATATTAGCTTTAGTACTAAGTTCGTGAGCGACTATATATTTGGAAAACTTATCTATGGTTACTAAATAAGTGATTTTATCATTGTAGTAAATATCTGCATGTATGTATTCTCTAGGTTGTGTTGGTATGTCTGAATCGCGAAGTGGTTCTTTAGTTGGATTTCTTTCATAACGTCCAAATAAACAAGCGGAACAATGGTTATTAAATTGCTTGGCATCTTTCTTTATGCTTGGCCAATAATATTTTTCAAGTATTTCTTTTGTTATATTATTAAAGCTCCTATGGGCTCTATTGTGGGTTTCTTTTGTTATATGAAGTTGTTCATTTCTGTCTATTATATCTTTCAGTTTCTTTGGCGTATGTATGAAATGATTACTGACAAATGTTTGTTTTATTATTTCTGCGCATTTGTATAAGTCTTCTGTATTCATATGTATAGCTATGACTCTGTTGGGCTGCAGTATTTTCTTTAATTCGATTATAAGATCGTCGTTATTCATAAAATTGATAGTATGACGTATTTTATTAGAAAAAATAGTTCGTGTTCTTGTTTCAGTAAGGTTTGGTGTTGGTACGAGTTCTAGTTGTATGCCGTATGTATTAAAGGGTTGTGAAACAGTTTTTATTATCTCACTAGCGGAACTTTCGGCGGAATGTGTAGTGTCGATAGATGAAGTATTGATTATTTGTCGAGACAAGGCGTCAGCTACAACATTTTGTGTTCCTGGCTTATATTTGATTTTCGCGCCATAGTCTTCTATGATAGACTTCCAGCGTTTTAATTTGTGATTTGGATTTTTTTCGGAGATTGCGTAGGTGAGTGACTGATGGTCAGTAAAAATAGTTAAATCGGCTATGCCATAAATGTAATTTCTTAATTTCTGTAATGACCATATAATTGCCAATAATTCTTTCTCATTAGTACTATAGTTTTGTTCTGTACTACTCAATGTGCGAGATAAAAAATATATTGGGTTCTTATTTTGGCTTAATACTGCTCCAATAGCTATGTTGGATGCATCTGTAGTAAGCTCAAAAGGTTTTTCGTAATCAGGTTGAAATAATTCGACCTGCTCTTTCAGTTTTGATTTTAACGTATCTACAGCATCAATGGCTGCTTGGTCTAAGTAAATTTTTGTGTTATTACTTTTATTCTTGCCTATGGGCATTTTCTCCTTTTAAATGAACCGTTAATGGTTTCGTAATTTGTGCATAATTTCGTACAAATCTCCTATAATATCCAGTTAATCCTAGAAAGCCTCGTAAATCCTTAAGTGTAGTGGGAATGGGAAATTTCTCAATAGCTTTTATTTTCTCGGGGTCTGTTGTTATTTTATTATGTTTAATAATATGACCTAGATATTCTACTTCAGTCATAAAAAATTTAGATTTTTCGTCCGAAATTTTAAGGGTGGCTTGATTTAAGGCATTGAACACCATGTGTATGTGTTTCATATGTTCTTCTAAAGAAGATGAAAAAATTAAAACATCGTCGATGTAGACGTACACGAATTTCCCTATGAATTCTCTAAGTATGTCATCTACACAACGTTGGAAAATAGATGGAGCGTTTTTTAAACCGAAAGGCATACGTACAAATTCGTATTTACCTCCATTAACGCAAAAAGCTGTTTTTTCTCTATCCTCCTTTTTTATTTTTATCTGGTGAAAACCAGATTCTAAATCTAGCGTGGTGAAGTATTTGGCATTTCCTAAGTTTTGTAATGTAACATTGACATCAGGTATGATGTATCTATCTGTTACAGTGTGTTCATTAAGTTTTCTGAAATCTATGACCATTCGTCGTTTTGGTCTCCCGTTTTTGTCTAATCCTTTCTTGTGTACGGTCAACATTGGTGAATTATAAGGGCTATAGCTTTTTTGTATAATCCCTTGTTCTAGTAGGTTCTTTATTTCTTCATTCACGAATTCAGTATCATTTAAATTGCCTGGATATTGTTTAGTCCAGATTGGTTCTTTAGTTGTTGTTCTAATGCTAGCTTCTATGGCTGTTGTGAATGGTAAAGGTCCTATTTTATTATTTTGTTTCATAAGTTCATTAATCTCTAATTCGTATTTTTTATCTCCTATGGAGTAGTTTATTTTTTGTATTTTTTCGGGGACTATAAACAATTTTTTCCCAATGTCTATGACTGCTTCTAATTGTGTTATGCCCTCAACTCCTAACATTAAGTCGTAGTCGTCATTAGTTTGTAATTCAAAAAATTCTAATTCCTTCTTTAATACACTTATTTTTTGTTTGTAATTTAATATCGATTCACCGTGCATGGTAATCATTCTAAATGGTTTAGTCTTAATTCTATTACCTAAAACTAAATTTTTATTAATATAGTTATGGGTTGCACCGCAATCAATGAAAATTTTATATTCTTTGTTACCCTCATCTTTCAAAAAAATATAGTACAACCCGCCTATTAGTTTAAATTCTTATATATATTATTATTAGAAAATGAATTGCTACCTTTTTGTGCTGTAGTGCTGGTATTATCGTCTTCTTGATGATTTGTTTGTATTCGGTTGTTCCTCTGTATTTTATATTGTTGTTGAAAATTACCGCTTTGCTCTCTCATTCTTTTCCAGGGTTGACTATGGAAACCTTGTTGTGGTAGTTGTTTGGTGTTGCCCGAAGATGTATCCATTGGCTCTGGTCTAGATACATTCTGATGTTGCCAATTCGGTCGTTGTAAGTTGAATGGTTTGTACGACGGACGTCTAAAGTTGTTATTTTGCTTGTTGAACTGTAGTTGGTCTTTCTGGTGATGTTTTGGAGGTTGTAATCTGCTTACATTGGATGTCTTTCCTAGTTGAAAGTCCCTATGGGTGTTGTCATGCTCAATTGTCTGTGCTATGGCATAGGCGTGCTCCAGATCTCTAATGGGATTTCCATATAGTGTTGATCGTATGAATTCGTTATGAATTCCATTCTTAAATGTCCTTACTGCGTCTTCCATAGCGTGTGCAGTCATGCATTTTATAGATTCAGGTGGGTCTCCAGACATGGATATTTTTGCTGTGACGACAGTTAGGGCTTTACTTACGTCGTCGTGAAATTCGGATAAGGTTTTTCTCCCTTGAGTTAGTTTAGTTAACTCATCTTTGAGTACATACAGTGGACGTTGGTCACAATATGTGTAGTCCAATCTGTTTATTATAGCCTCAAAATTAAAAATGGTGTTGTGGTTCAATAAAATGTCGGCAGCAGGGCCGGTTATTTTCGATTTAATTATTGAAAGGGCCTCTGCGTATCGATTTGAATGACGAATGACAGTGTTGGCTGATGCTATCCATTAGTCTCGTTGCGTCTTCTCGCCATAGACGGTACTTGTTTTGCGTGCCGTCAAATGTGGATAGGGCTTTAAAGATTTCCAAATTTATTTCGTTTGGATTATTGTAGCTGGCAGTCCTTGGTTCTAATGCTTCGGCTTGGGGATAATTTACTGCCGGATTCGTTGGTATTTGGTCGAGTCTACTTCTTAGTGCTGCGTTTTCTTCCATTACTTTTTCTAGTGTTGCTTGCAAATTAGCCATTTGCTGGATGATTTGACTCAAATCTGTTTGTGCCATCTTTTCCAAATCTCTATTGTTGTCGAATATATTTTGTCTGAATCTTTTCATTAAAAGTATTAAAGATTTTCTTCACTTTGTAACTGCTTTTCACTTAATCCTTTTTATGAGGATTTAAAAATGTTTCTTTTTTGTTTTCACTATGTGACTTAATCCTTTTTTTTGACAAGGAGGTTTGGTCCGCTCTCTTAGAGTAACAAAGTATATGCTACTCCTGGCAGGATCGCCAATTAAAGTTTTTACTTTTTTGGTTAATTAAAAAAATAAATTTTTTTAGACGTCTATGCGTCTTTTTTATTTTAATTTATTTTCTTAACTCTAGTGAGTTAATCTTAATACATATGTTAATACTTAACTAAACTGATAATTCTGAAATATGTTGCTTAAATACTAGAAGATACATACTATCTTATCAACTAAATAATTGTAGGCAGTTACCTACATTTTAACATGATAAACCTTCTTTCTTTGTTTTCTTAAACAAGATTGATCATGTTTTATTCTGAGGGTGTTTACAAAAGAACATTTAGATAATGTGTTTATAATTTACAAGTACATTTAGGTAAAGTGTCTTTGTTTCTTATGATTGAACATGGTTTATTATCTTACAATTTAGAGAAAGTGTTTGTGTTATGAATCATTACTTATACCTACATAGTTATCGTTTGTCTGTGAGGGTATTCTACCTGTCGTTCTTAACTTGCATGTATGAGTGTTAATGCATATTTTATTATTGTACGAACTGCATCAATTGTGATCCAATCTATGCACCTTTCTTAATGAAATTATATTTGTACATTTAAGTTTTAAAGAATTGAGATGAGTAACAAAAAATCGAGTACATCTTTTTTATATTAAGCCATCGATATGTAGATAATTGTACAATCATGTTTGTTTATTTCCAAAGACTGACTTTACATTTTACTACGAACTAAACTTATATACTATTGAAAAGTGTCGTGAATGTATGTGTTTAACATGTGCCACAATAATTAGTATTTTCTGATTTACATTTCCGATCCAATAACACTTTAAGTGCATTATACATTTTCCAAATATCCAATATCATATTAAGTGCATTGCCTCACACTATGAGTAATTTACTTTGTTAAACATTATTTATTAACAAGCACCCTTTTCAAGTTCCCTCAATATTTATATGTCATTCAACTGACCTAAATATTTGGCATTCTTTTAAATTTCATGACACATACATACATTCATAACACCTCCCTTTTTCGAAAGAATGATCTTATAATTATTTGATTGATTTTAAGATCATTCCTAATAGTTTTACTTGAGTTTGAGTGTGTTTTTTATATATGTATATATATTTTTTTTATTAAAATGTTTATTTTAATTGGTAATAAATTTTAGGGGATCCACCTAATTATGTACTTATTTAACTAGAGCTAATCCTTATGGAATAATTTTACTCAATTTTTATGAATAGTAGAAGTTTTATTATTTTTTACTTTTATTACTACATTCTTATCTTCTATTGCTACGACCTGATAAGGTCCTGTGTATAATTGATTTAATTTGTGTCCAGGCGTATTCTCTACCAAGACCATGTCATTTATTAATGTTTTGTGGATGCGACATTTTGTCATATCTTTCTCTTTGTCTAGTTTTTGTCTTTTCAATTAATAATTTAGCTCGTTGGTGCACCAATTGTAGCCTATATTTAACTTCCTTATCATAGGCTTCAATATTATATATTGGATCTACCACCCCTTTCAGAAGAAAGTTGATCGGTGTGGGCGGTTTTCCGAATACCAGCTCAAAGGGGCAATAAACATTTACTGATGAAGGGGTTGTGTTATAGCAGAATTCAAAGTCAGTTACCCATTCGTCCCACACCGTTTTGTTGGGTGATAAATAAGTTCTTAGGTACTCGTTGCGTGTTCTATGAGAGCGTTCAACGGCCGCTAACGTTTCATGGTGATAAGCTGTGGAATGTAATCGCTTTATACTAAGTAATTTGCAGAGTTCTGAAAGTACTTGATTTTTGTATTCCGTGCCCATGTCTGTGAGTAGTGTTTTCATGGGTCCGAATTTTAAAATGCAATTCATGAAAATCGCTTTTGCCACATGCTTCGCTGATTTATCGGGTATGGGGACGGCTATTAGATATTTAGATAGGTCGCATAACATTGTAATTGCGTACTCATTTCCTGCGTTTGATCTTACAAATGGTTCTATTGTATCTATAATGACGATATCAAAAGGTTCGGCAGGGGTTGGTGTAATTGCTAAATTCTCTTTTTGTTTTGGACGTGCTTTGTTCAATTGACATTGCACACAGTTTTTTACATACTTGGTGACTTGTTTATTCATATTTTTCCAGAAGTAGTCTTTTCTGAGCTTATTTAATAATCTTGTGATCCCTGGGTGGCCACCGAGCAGTGGATCATCAGGATTTTTTTTTATTATTTCAAGTTTTTCTATATTATTAGTTATTTTTATTTTTGGTGTTAGCGCAATTTCTAGATTGTTTAATTTGCTATTCGCGATTTCCTTAAAATCATTAACTCGAGTATTTTTAAATATTATATCATTCAGCGATAGTTGCAACTTTTGAATGCCTATATTATTAGCTATGTTTTCTAGCTTTGGTAAGAATTGATCTAAATCAGTCTTTCCATTAATAATAAATTCATCCATCGCGGTTTTAATCAATATATGTTTCCCTTTTATTAGTGAACACCTAATTGTATCTACTATTTGGGTAAACTTCAAGCGAACTAGTGTTCTAACATCATTTTTGTTATTAATTTCATATGCGTAGGGCTTATTTCCTACTTGTTCAGTATTACAATTTGTATTAGTGGTATTAATATTTTTGTTTTTAGTTTGTGATCGTGTAGTGACTTTAAGTATATTAATGTGCTCACCCATTTCTTTAATGTCACTGAAATTCATGTGTGATAGAGCGTCAGCTCCGCAGTTTTGTTTCCCTTGTATATATTCTATTGAAAAATCGTATTCCTCAAGGTCGAGCCTCATTCTCGTGAGTTTAAATGAAGGATTTTTCATCGAAAATAGGTATACTAATGGTCTAAGGTCGCTTCTAACGAGAAATTTCCTTCCGTAGACATATGGGCGGAAAAAGTGGATGGCCCAGTGCCATTATATTCTTTGCTAAGAATAGCTCCACAGGCGTCTTTGCTTGCATCAGTTGTGATGCAAAATTGTTTTTCAAAATTCGGATATTGTAATATTTTTGGTGATAACAGAGAATTTTTTAGATATTGGAATGCCTCTTCGCATTCTTTTGACCAAAAAAATTTTTCCTCGTTAACTTTGTTAGATGTACTTAGCGAAGTTTTTTATGAACCTGCGATAATAGTTGCTAAAAGCAACAAATCTTCTTGCATCGTCAGCATTATTGGGTGTTGGGTAGTTTCTTATTATTTCAAATTTTCCGTCATCTGGGTAAATGCCTTTGTCAGTGCATTTATGGTGAAAAAATTTTACCTGATGATTAAAAAATATGCATTTGTCAGGGTGTAATTTTAAATCAAATTTTCTACAAGTTTCGAAGATATCTTTAAGATTTTTGAGCATATGATTTTCTGAGCATCCTAGGACAACAAGGTCGTCCATATACAAGAATGCTTGAGACGGCTTCAGACCGGCGAAAGCCATAGTCATCATGCGTTGGAAAGAATTCGGGGCTATTTTAAGTCCATAAGGGAGTCTTTTAAATCTGTATGATCCAGCATTAGTAGAGAAGGAAGTGATGTCTCTAGAGCGTTCTTCAAGCTCTATTTGATGGAAACCCGACATAAGGTCAAGACATGAAAAATATTTGGCTCTTCCCAGCTGATCTAAAATGTCATCAATTCTCGGAAGAGGGAATTTGTCTGCTACGAGTTTTTTTATTGACTTGTCTATAGTCAATAACTAGCCTCCATCTTTTTCGTTGCTATTTGGTAACGATTTTTTTGGCACAAGCAATATTGGGCTATTAAATTCGGATACGGAAGGTTCTACAAGGTCATCGCTAATGAGTTTTTCTACCTGACTATTTATTTCAGACTTTTGTGATTCTGGAATCCTATAGTCTTTTATGTACACTGGTGTAGTGTCTTTTAATTTTAATTTTTGCTTATAAAAATTATTACATGAAATTTTTTCATTTTCCAGGCCAAAAATGTCTGTGTATTGTGCACATAGTTTTGTTAAATTATGATATGCAAATTTTGGGAAATTGGATTGAAGTTTTTCTAAATTTTTTTGGATCTGTATTCACTATTTTTATGTTGGTTATTTGAGCATTGAACTAGTTTGTAATTATCTAAATTTTCGGTGATAACCTTCGTATTTGAGATGAATGCATTTTCATCTGTCGTGTTAACGATACGGACGTAGGGTAATTTGCTGGATGTGATGGAGTTGGCTATGTATATACCGGGAGCTACTTCCTGTGTGGGTACAAATATAGAAATATTTTTTGTTTCAACATCAATTCTTCTAATAACTTCGCTTCGTGCGGGTATTGATAAAAGGTTTTGTGGTGTAGGTTGACTTCTTAACTTGAAGGTTTTTTCATTTGGGAAGTCGTCTGGTCTAAGTACCAAAACTTGATTATTTTTGCAAATATCAAGGACGCAATTGTATTTTGTAATGAAATCAAGGCCTAGAATACCATCAGTAGGTATTGGAAAATTATCATTGACTACAAGAATGTCATGTTTAATAAGAATATTTTTGTTCATTAAATCGCCCGTGATTTTCCCTATTGTGTAGACTGGGCTATTACATATACCCGTAAGTTTACATTTGTATGCAAGATTAAGATTTTCATGATTTTTAGTGCAATCAGTTTTTAAAATTGATGTGATTTTTTAAAATTGATGTGTTTTTAATAGAACTCGATAAATTTAGATTAAAGTGGTAAATGTTGTTGTTAAGAGTTGCGGAGTTGACGCTGTTATCATTTGCGTTTAGTTTTCCCCCAGATGGATGGTCAGGGGGTCGTCGCCGTTTCCCTGAGCATCACTAGCAATAAGACGAACATTTCTATTAAAGTTGGTGCGTCCATTATTATTGTTGCGGCTATTATAGTTGGTATTGGTTATTATAGTTCGGTTGCTATGATTTCTATAATTATTGCGATTATTACTAACTCTTTTTCTATATCCTACGAACATGACAGAGTTATTTTGGTTTTGTTCTATCTCTAAGAATTTAGACGTTACTTCCTCGATTGAGTTGAATGTGCCCGCCTGCATTATTAATTTTACTCGTTCAGAGTTTGTATTTTGTATGAATGACTTTGTTGCGGCTCTAGTAGCAATTTTATTTGCTGCCACTTCGGTCATACCATCTGACATGTAGGTATTTGCCAGTTCATTAGAGAGTTGTTCAACTTCTTTTACATATTGTGTTTTATTTTTGTCATACTGTTTGATCGCATTAAGTTTCGTTATCAAGGTGTCAGCAGAGTCCCCCTTGATAACATTTTTTAATTTTTCGATGATAGATTCAATTGAACTGATCCCTTCTATTTTATTGCGTACATTGCTTGTACTTTTTGTATTTATAATATTTATGAGGAGAGACTCAGGATTTGTTCCTTTAATTGAAACTAATACATTAATAGCATCAATAAATTTTCGCAAATTTGAGAAATTTCCATCAAAATCAGACAAAATTTTACTGGCCGTTTCTAGAAATTTGATGGGGTCAGCTATGGTTAACTCTATATTGTTACTAAGGGATAGATCCAATTTTGGAAGCTCTATATTTTGGGTACTGGAAGGAAAATTAAAAGCTAATTCAAGTTCTTCAAGAATTTTTAAAATTTTGTTTCGCAAGTTATCTAAAGTTGTCCCACATTCTTTAAGATGCTCGTGAGTCAACTTGTCCTTAATTTGATTAACTAAAGTAACTGTTTTGTTAAATTTCAATTCCAAAACTTCCAAATGCTTATTGATAGTTTCTGTACTTGGTTTTTGTGTCTTATTTATGCATTTGAAACTTTTAACCAGTTTTCCTGAGCCATTAAATCAAAAAGACAAAAAAAAGAACAAAGGAAAAATTTTTTTGGTTTTGCTTTACATTATTGTGTGCTTTTTAGTATTTCTAGTCATTGCTTTTTTGGCATCTAATAAAAAGAAAGTAGTTACAATTTTTAATAAAAAATTCGCATTTTTTTTTTAAATTATGCATATACGTGTTTTCAGATAAATATAAAAGACTTTACCAACATCTCTTTGGTTGTCCGTGAGGTGAATTTATCAGCAATTTTCGAGGATCTTTTCTTGTCCCGTAGATAAATGATGCTTCGGATAAATATACAAGACTTTACCAGCATCCCTTTGGTTGTCCGTGAAATGAATTTATCAGCAATTTACGAGGATGTTTTGTTATCCCTTAGAAATAAGGTGGTGCGTTGCCCAAGAGTTAAATGTAGATAGATGACTGTAGAAATGTGGTGGTGTGCAGCACACTGACACAATTATACTTATTGTTTTTATTTGTTTTTAAGATTTTTTTTTTATATACGGGGCTGGTGGTGTTGGCTTGTTATTGTGTTTATTAACTTTTTGAACAAATAAAATATGATTATTATTATGATTGTTAAGCCTAATCCTATTTCTATGATTAAGTCGATATTGTTTTTTTCTTCGTTATTGTTTTTGGCTTGGATTGTTTTTGTTTCTACATTTTCTTTGTCGTTCACTGTGTTCCCCACTTCATAGCCCGCAAATATGATCGGTATTGTTTGTAATAATTTTGCCCACCAGCCCATTTCACATATAATAGTTGCACAATACTAAAATTATTATTTTTATAATTTCACAATATCTTATATTTTCACAATATGTGTAGGCTCGATGTCACGGTCGCCATGTAATAATTGTACAATCATGTTTGTTTATTTCCAAAGACTGACTTTACATTTTACTACGAACTAAACTTATATACTATTGAAAAGTGTCGTGAATGTATGTGTTTAACATGTGCCACAATAATTAGTATTTTCTGATTTACATTTCCGATCCAATAACACTTTAAGTGCATTATACATTTTCCAAATATCCAATATCATATTAAGTGCATTGCCTCACACTATGAGTAATTTACTTTGTTAAACGTTATTTATTAACAAGCACCCTTTTCAAGTTCCCTCAATATTTATATGTCATTCAACTGACCTAAATATTTGGCATTCTTTTAAATTTCATGACACATACATACATTCATAACACCTCCCTTTTTCGAAAGAATGATCTTATAATTATTTGATTGATTTTAAGATCATTCCTAATAGTTTTACTTGAGTTTGAGTGTGTTTTTTATATATGTATATATATTTTTTTTATTAAAATGTTTATTTTAATTGGTAATAAATTTTAGGGGATCCACCTAATTATGTACTTATTTAACTAGAGCTAATCCTTATGGAATAATTTTACTCAATTTTTATGAATAGTAGAAGTTTTATTATTTTTTACTTTTATTACTACATTCTTATCTTCTATTGCTACGACCTGATAAGGTCCTGTGTATAATTGATTTAATTTGTGTCCAGGCGTATTCTCTACCAAGACCATGTCATTTATTAATGTTTTGTGGATGCGACATTTTGTCATATCTTTCTCTTTGTCTAGTTTTTGTCTTTTCAATTAATAATTTAGCTCGTTGGTGCACCAATTGTAGCCTATATTTAACTTCCTTATCATAGGCTTCAATATTATATATTGGATCTACCACCCCTTTCAGAAGAAAGTTGATCGGTGTGGGCGGTTTTCCGAATACCAGCTCAAAGGGGCAATAAACATTTACTGATGAAGGGGTTGTGTTATAGCAGAATTCAAAGTCAGTTACCCATTCGTCCCACACCGTTTTGTTGGGTGATAAATAAGTTCTTAGGTACTCGTTGCGTGTTCTATGAGAGCGTTCAACGGCCGCTAACGTTTCATGGTGATAAGCTGTGGAATGTAATCGCTTTATACTAAGTAATTTGCAGAGTTCTGAAAGTACTTGATTTTTGTATTCCGTGCCCATGTCTGTGAGTAGTGTTTTCATGGGTCCGAATTTTAAAATGCAATTCATGAAAATCGCTTTTGCCACATGCTTCGCTGATTTATCGGGTATGGGGACGGCTATTAGATATTTAGATAGGTCGCATAACATTGTAATTGCGTACTCATTTCCTGCGTTTGATCTTACAAATGGTTCTATTGTATCTATAATGACGATATCAAAAGGTTCGGCAGGGGTTGGTGTAATTGCTAAATTCTCTTTTTGTTTTGGACGTGCTTTGTTCAATTGACATTGCACACAGTTTTTTACATACTTGGTGACTTGTTTATTCATATTTTTCCAGAAGTAGTCTTTTCTGAGCTTATTTAATAATCTTGTGATCCCTGGGTGGCCACCGAGCAGTGGATCATCAGGATTTTTTTTTATTATTTCAAGTTTTTCTATATTATTAGTTATTTTTATTTTTGGTGTTAGCGCAATTTCTAGATTGTTTAATTTGCTATTCGCGATTTCCTTAAAATCATTAACTCGAGTATTTTTAAATATTATATCATTCAGCGATAGTTGCAACTTTTGAATGCCTATATTATTAGCTATGTTTTCTAGCTTTGGTAAGAATTGATCTAAATCAGTCTTTCCATTAATAATAAATTCATCCATCGCGGTTTTAATCAATATATGTTTCCCTTTTATTAGTGAACACCTAATTGTATCTACTATTTGGGTAAACTTCAAGCGAACTAGTGTTCTAACATCATTTTTGTTATTAATTTCATATGCGCAAGGCTTATTTCCTACTTGTTCAGTATTACAATTTGTATTAGTGGTATTAATATTTTTGTTTTTATTTTGTGATCGTGTAGTGACTTTAAGTATATTAATGTGCTCACCCATTTCTTTAATGTCACTGAAATTCATGTGTGATAGAGCGTCAGCTCCGCAGTTTTGTTTCCCTTGTATATATTCTATTGAAAAATCGTATTCCTCAAGGTCGAGCCTCATTCTCGTGAGTTTAAATGAAGGATTTTTCATCGAAAATAGGTATACTAATGGTCTAAGGTCGCTTCTAACGAGAAATTTCCTTCCGTAGACATATGGGCGGAAAAAGTGGATGGCCCAGTGCCATTATATTCTTTGCTAAGAATAGCTCCACAGGCGTCTTTGCTTGCATCAGTTGTGATGCAAAATTGTTTTTCAAAATTCGGATATTGTAATATTTTTGGTGATAACAGAGAATTTTTTAGATATTGGAATGCCTCTTCGCATTCTTTTGACCAAAAAAATTTTTCCTCGTTAACTTTGTTAGATGTACTTAGCGAAGTTTTTTATGAACCTGCGATAATAGTTGCTAAAAGCAACAAATCTTCTTGCATCGTCAGCATTATTGGGTGTTGGGTAGTTTCTTATTATTTCAAATTTTCCGTCATCTGGGTAAATGCCTTTGTCAGTGCATTTATGGTGAAAAAATTTTACCTGATGATTAAAAAATATGCATTTGTCAGGGTGTAATTTTAAATCAAATTTTCTACAAGTTTCGAAGATATCTTTAAGATTTTTGAGCATATGATTTTCCGAGCATCCTAGGACAACAAGGTCGTCCATATACAAGAATGCTTGAGACGGCTTCAGACCGGCGAAAGCCATAGTCATCATGCGTTGGAAAGAATTCGGGGCTATTTTAAGTCCATAAGGGAGTCTTTTAAATCTGTATGATCCAGCATTAGTAGAGAAGGAAGTGATGTCTCTAGAGCGTTCTTCAAGCTCTATTTGATGGAAACCCGACATAAGGTCAAGACATGAAAAATATTTGGCTCTTCCCAGCTGATCTAAAATGTCATCAATTCTCGGAAGAGGGAATTTGTCTGCTACGAGTTTTTTTATTGACTTGTCTATAGTCAATAACTAGCCTCCATCTTTTTCGTTGCTATTTGGTAACGATTTTTTTGGCACAAGCAATATTGGGCTATTAAATTCGGATACGGAAGGTTCTACAAGGTCATCGCTAATGAGTTTTTCTACCTGACTATTTATTTCAGACTTTTGTGATTCTGGAATCCTATAGTCTTTTATGTACACTGGTGTAGTGTCTTTTAATTTTAATTTTTGCTTATAAAAATTATTACATGAAATTTTTTCATTTTCCAGGCCAAAAATGTCTGTGTATTGTGCACATAGTTTTGTTAAATTATGATATGCAAATTTTGGGAAATTGGATTGAAGTTTTTCTAAATTTTTTTGGATCTGTATTCACTATTTTTATGTTGGTTATTTGAGCATTGAACTAGTTTGTAATTATCTAAATTTTCGGTGATAACCTTCGTATTTGAGATGAATGCATTTTCATCTGTCGTGTTAACGATACGGACGTAGGGTAATTTGCTGGATGTGATGGAGTTGGCTATGTATATACCGGGAGCTACTTCCTGTGTGGGTACAAATATAGAAATATTTTTTGTTTCAACATCAATTCTTCTAATAACTTCGCTTCGTGCGGGTATTGATAAAAGGTTTTGTGGTGTAGGTTGACTTCTTAACTTGAAGGTTTTTTCATTTGGGAAGTCGTCTGGTCTAAGTACCAAAACTTGATTATTTTTGCAAATATCAAGGACGCAATTGTATTTTGTAATGAAATCAAGGCCTAGAATACCATCAGTAGGTATTGGAAAATTATCATTGACTACAAGAATGTCATGTTTAATAAGAATATTTTTGTTCATTAAATCGCCCGTGATTTTCCCTATTGTGTAGACTGGGCTATTACATATACCCGTAAGTTTACATTTGTATGCAAGATTAAGATTTTCATGATTTTTAGTGCAATCAGTTTTTAAAATTGATGTGATTGAGTGTTTTTAATAGAACAGTAGCTCGATAAATTTAGATTAAAGTGGTAAATGTTGTTGTTAAGAGTTGCGGAGTTGACGCTGTTATCATTTGCGTTTAGTTTTCCCCCAGATGGATGGTCAGGGGGTCGTCGCCGTTTCCCTGAGCATCACTAGCAATAAGACGAACATTTCTATTAAAGTTGGTGCGTCCATTATTATTGTTGCGGCTATTATAGTTGGTATTGGTTATTATAGTTCGGTTGCTATGATTTCTATAATTATTGCGATTATTACTAACTCTTTTTCTATATCCTACGAACATGACAGAGTTATTTTGGTTTTGTTCTATCTCTAAGAATTTAGACGTTACTTCCTCGATTGAGTTGAATGTGCCCGCCTGCATTATTAATTTTACTCGTTCAGAGTTTGTATTTTGTATGAATGACTTTGTTGCGGCTCTAGTAGCAATTTTATTTGCTGCCACTTCGGTCATACCATCTGACATGTAGGTATTTGCCAGTTCATTAGAGAGTTGTTCAACTTCTTTTACATATTGTGTTTTATTTTTGTCATACTGTTTGATCGCATTAAGTTTCGTTATCAAGGTGTCAGCAGAGTCCCCCTTGATAACATTTTTTAATTTTTCGATGATAGATTCAATTGAACTGATCCCTTCTATTTTATTGCGTACATTGCTTGTACTTTTTGTATTTATAATATTTATGAGGAGAGACTCAGGATTTGTTCCTTTAATTGAAACTAATACATTAATAGCATCAATAAATTTTCGCAAATTTGAGAAATTTCCATCAAAATCAGACAAAATTTTACTGGCCGTTTCTAGAAATTTGATGGGGTCAGCTATGGTTAACTCTATATTGTTACTAAGGGATAGATCCAATTTTGGAAGCTCTATATTTTGGGTACTGGAAGGAAAATTAAAAGCTAATTCAAGTTCTTCAAGAATTTTTAAAATTTTGTTTCGCAAGTTATCTAAAGTTGTCCCACATTCTTTAAGATGCTCGTGAGTCAACTTGTCCTTAATTTGATTAACTAAAGTAACTGTTTTGTTAAATTTCAATTCCAAAACTTCCAAATGCTTATTGATAGTTTCTGTACTTGGTTTTTGTGTCTTATTTATGCATTTGAAACTTTTAACCAGTTTTCCTGAGCCATTAAATCAAAAAGACAAAAAAAAGAACAAAGGAAAAATTTTTTTGGTTTTGCTTTACATTATTGTGTGCTTTTTAGTATTTCTAGTCATTGCTTTTTTGGCATCTAATAAAAAGAATGTAGTTACAATTTTTAATAAAAAATTCGCATTTTTTTTTAAATTATGCATATACGTGTTTTCAGATAAATATAAAAGACTTTACCAACATCTCTTTGGTTGTCCGTGAGGTGAATTTATCAGCAATTTTCGAGGATCTTTTCTTGTCCCGTAGATAAATGATGCTTCGGATAAATATACAAGACTTTACCAGCATCCCTTTGGTTGTCCGTGAAATGAATTTATCAGCAATTTACGAGGATGTTTTGTTATCCCTTAGAAATAAGGTGGTGCGTTGCCCAAGAGTTAAATGTAGATAGATGACTGTAGAAATGTGGTGGTGTGCAGCACACTGACACAATTATACTTATTGTTTTTATTTGTTTTTAAGATTTTTTTTTATATACGGGGCTGGTGGTGTTGGCTTGTTATAGTGTTTATTAACTTTTTGAACAAATAAAATATGATTATTATTATGATTGTTAAGCCTAATCCTATTTCTATGATTAAGTCGATATTGTTTTTTTCTTCGTTATTGTTTTTGGCTTGGATTGTTTTTGTTTCTACATTTTCTTTGTCGTTCACTGTGTTCCCCACTTCATAGCCCGCAAATATGATCGGTATTGTTTGTAATATTTTTGCCCACCAGCCCATTTCACATATAATAGTTGCACAATACTAAAATTATTATTTTTATAATTTCACAATATCTTATATTTTCACAATATGTGTAGGCTCGATGTCACGGTCGCCATGTAATAATTGTACAATCATGTTTATTTATTTCCAAAGACTGACTTTACATTTTACTACGAACTAAACTTATATACTATTGAAAAGTGTAAATGTATGTGTTTAACATGTGTCACAATAATTGGTATTTTCCGATTTACATTTCAGATCTAATAAGTCTTTAAGTGCATTATACATTTTCCAAATATCCAATATCATATTAAGTGCATTGCCTCACACTATGAGTAATTTACTTTGTTAAACGTTATTTATTAACAAGCACCCTTCTCAAGTTCCCTCAATATTTATATGTCATTCAACTGACCTATATATTTGGAATTCTTTTAAATTTCATGGCACATACATTCATAACACTCCAATGAAGTTCAACTGCTTAAAAAGTGTTTTCGCCTTTATTAGTTTTATTGTACCGAAATTATCTCAATTCATTAAAACTCAAATGTACAAAAATAATTTCATTAAGAAAGGTGCATAGATTCGATCACAATTGATGCAGTTCGTTCCTACAATAATAAAATATGCATTGACACACATCCATGCATAAGCAATAAATATGTAACACGCTAACCCGTGAAGGGTGTTTTTTTAAGCCCGATAGAACTTGAAATAGTAAAAAATAACACAAAGAATTAAATTGTAAAAAAAATTTTCTTTTATTCGAAAGATCAATACGTGACATTAACATTTGAAAATGATTTCGGGCATATGGGCACCGCGGCTGTTCTTGACGAAGCGCATTCTGGACGTCCAATTTTGGGCCACTTTTTCGAGCACTGCTGGCCGTATGTCACGAATAACACGAACAATGCTGGCCTCCAAGGCGTCAATTGTTGCTGGTTTATCAGCATAAACCAGTGACTTCACGTAGCCCCACAGGAAATAATCGAGAGGTGTCAAATCGCACGACCTTGGAGGCCAATTGACAGGTCCATTTCTCGAAATCAAGTTATCGCCAAATTTTGATTTCAATAAGTCGTGGTTGCGTTCGCCGTATGGCACGTAGCGCCATCCTGTTGAAACCACATCTCCTCCGGATCAATGTCATCCATATTTTCAAACAAAAAATCATTGATCATGGTGCGGTAACGATCTCCATTGACCGTAACGCGAGCTCCGGCCTCATTTTTGAAGAAATAAGGTCCGATGATTCCACCAGCGTGAAAACCGCACCAAACGGTGCATTTTTCTGCATGTAATGGAGTCTGTAGGGTCTCTTGTGGATTGGTCTCACTCCATATGCGGCAATTTTGCTTATTAACAAACCCGTTAAGCCAAAAATGCGCCTCATCGCTGAACACAATTTTGCGATAAAACAACGGGTCAGTTGCCAACTGATTTTCAAAGTAAATTTGGATAATTTCGTAGCGTTGTTCAAGCGTGAGTCTATTCATGATCATTTGTCAGAGTATACTGAAACAAATAAAAAAAAATGTTTCATCAAAATTTAATTTTTTGTGTTACTTTTTACAATATAAAGTTCTATCTAGCTTAAAAAAACACCCATTACATGTATGTACTTTTTTGAGCACTCGTGCACGAACTTCGTGTACAGCTACACTCAAACCTGTGTATCGTACATGTACTTTTTTGCCGTACACGAACTTAAAATAAAGATACACGCGAGTTAGAAGATTTAGAATACAACAAAGAAAATTAGAGATAAGATAAGACAAAGTAATTAGTACTGGCAAATAATACCAGACTAATATGGAAAACAACATAATCATAAATGTAAAAAATAAACTAACTAAAATAAAGATATGATCGTCTGAAGGTCAGACTAACACTAAAAACAACATAGTCATAAAATATAATAACCAAACTAATTACAGTAATAATATGATCGATTGAAGGTCAGACTCAAAGCATGGTATCAATACGAAAACCCTTTTCGCTGATAACATGGCCTGAGTATCTCTAGAGTCTAGACAATATACATTTAACAATTCTAAGTATTTGCATCCCTAATATATACTAAACGAAAGTATAAATAGAAATGTAAATACTTTCGTTATCTCTAGACAATAGACATTTAACTAATTTAAGATATACAGAACGAAAGTATAAATAGAAATGTAAATGCTTTCGTTCTTTAGTTCATAAGTAAACTCATAAGAAGTGTTAAATAAAGAATATTTCAAGATACAGTGGTATGTTGAAATAAATAATTTTTTTATTAACATAAGAACAAAGATTCTTAACTGGCGATCCTGCCAAGAGCAACATATATTTTGTTGTTTCAGTGAGCGGACCAGGAAATCCTGTCGCAGCAGGAAAAAAAAATAATAATAAAAAAATAAACGCAGTGAAATATAATTAAGCATAAATGAAAAGAAATATATCATTAAAAGTTAGCAAGTTTGACAGAAACAGAACATTGAATTCAGAAGAAATGGCACAAATAAATATATATCAATTGATGCAGCAAATGGCAAGCCTACAAATATCCTTGCAAAACATACAACAAGAAAATATGGAAAAAAGAAACAGGCTCGACCAGATGCCAGCAAATCATGTGGTGGTTCCTCCACAAGCCCAGGCGCTACAACCAAGGACGCCCACGTATAATAGTCCGAACGAAATAAATTTGGAGATTTTCAAAGCACTGTCCACATTTGACGGTACTCAAAATAAATACCGTTTATGGAGAGAAGATGCTACTAGATTAATGGACAGCATCAGCCAACACAGTAGTTCAAACCGTTACGTGGAGGCTTTGTCAATAATAAAATCAAAAATATCTGGTCCAGCAGCCGATATACTGTTAAATGGTAATACGATTTTTAACTTTGAAGCCATAATCAACAGATTGGATTACACGTATTGTGATCAAAGTCCACTATACGTATTAAAGGATGAATTAATGAAAATTAGTCAAGGACGAAAATCATTATCAGAATTTCACGACGAGGTAAGTAAAGCTCTTACAGTCGTTACATCAAAAATTGCGATGTCTGGAGACCCCCCAGAATCCATCAGATGCATGGCAGCGCACGCCATGGAAGATGCGGTGCGAACATTCAAGAATGGAATCAATAATGACTTCATACGTTCCACGTTATATGGAAACCCCATCAAGGACCTCGAACATGCCTACGTCATAGCTCAGACTACTGAACATGACAATAGCCACAGAAATCTTCAACATGGCTATCCACACAGTGAAGAAAATAGGCAGCCTAAGACTGGAACACACCAGAAGGAACAAAAGCAACAACCATACAAAAATAATCAACATTATTGACGACCATCCTATCAACATCAACGCCAAAGTAATTGGCAACAACAAAACAACTCCCCTAGATCAGAACCTATGGACACCACCTCTGGCAACGCAAGGCAAGCACATTATAACTCGCAAGGATTTCACAGCCAACCCTGGAAAAGACTGAGAGACCAAAGTGGAACTTATCACCAACCCCAGAAGGTACAGCGTAACAACAAAGTAGAGACAACTCAACCTGCAGATGACAACGACAGTATTGTAACAAAAAAAGTAGTAAGTCACTTTATAATCATAATAAGGTGGCATGTCATAATGTCCAATGTCATAATGTCCACAAAAGTAGTGCCATAAAGTTCATGGACATTATGACACTTTTAAAGTGTCATAACCTAAATCTTCACTTAATAGAGTTTTTCCGCGTGGCGGCCTGCGGCCGATCTTAGGGGTTTTCTCCTCCATAGGACGCGGCAGGTGGCTTCGCTGAATACAGTTTTCCTGCGCGCGTCTCATTATCTTCCGTAGTGTGACGCGCGCAGGGAAACTTTATTCAGCGAAGCCACCTGCCGCGTCCCATGGAGGAGAAAACCCCTAAGAGCGGCCGCAGGCCGCCACGCAGAAAAACTTTATGAAGAAAATTATTAATGTTCTATTAATTTTTGTTAATATGAAATTTTTTTGTAATTGTCATAATGTCCATGGACATTATGACATTGGACATTATGACATGCCACCCATAATAATATATATAAGGATTTAAACTAATTGATGGATTGCTCTACATATTTATGAACGATGAGGATAGTAAGAAGTATAAAATCTTCATAGATTGCGGCGCAACCCACAATTACATTAATAAAAATTAGGAATTTAGGAATTAGAAGTAGGACAAGACCATTAAGAATGATCACCATGCATGGTGAATCTATATTAACATACAAGCAAAAAATAAAATTATTCAAGAAAGAATTAGAATTTTACGAAATAAGTAACAACCACGATTACGATTTAATGCTGGGTGTTAGATTACTAAACGCAGTCATAGATATAGGGAGAAAATTGTTCATTGTCCCAGAAACTATACAAAACTTTAATTACTCTATAGGAGATAAACAGTATGAAAAGGAAATAGAAAGATTAATGCAGGAAAATAATAAAATAGGTCCTTTACCTTTTACAACAACAATAGAAGCAAGTATTAGGACAACCACAAAGCAATATCCATGTAATATGAATGATACTGAGTTAGATTACTAAACGCAGTCATAGATATAGGGAGAAAATTGTTCATTGTCTCAGAAACTATACAAAACTTTAATTACTCTATAGGAGATAAACAGTATGAAAAGGAAATAGAAATATTAATGCAGGAAAATAATAAAATAGGTCCTTTACCTTTTACAACAACAATAGAAGCAAGTATTAGGACAACCACAAAGCAATATCCATGTAATATGAATGATACTGAGTTCATCAATAAAGAAATAGAAAACTTATTAAGTGATGGCATAATTCAAAGAAGCTACAGCCCATATAACTCACCTATGTTGACAGTACATAAGAAGTGTGTAGACGAAAATGGTAAACCCAAAAGAAGAATGGTAATAGATTTCCGTAAATTAAATGAACATACAGTTACAGACAGGAATATCATCCCCGATGTAAACACAACTTTACAAAATCTAGGGAAAGCTAAATTCTTTACAACTTTAGATTTAGAATCTGGCTTTCACCAAATAAGAATTAAAGAAAGCGACCGAGAAAAAGCAGCCTTTTGTGTTAATGGGGGCAAGTATGAATTCATACGATTGCCCTTTGGATTGAAGAATGCACCTCCAATTTTCCAACGGTGTGTAGATGACATACTAAGGTAATTCATAGGTAAATTCGCGTATGTCTACATAGATGACGTTCTCATTTACTCATCTACACCAGAAGAGCACATGCAACACATATACTTGGTAATTGAGGCTCTGAATAAAGCAACATTAAATTCTCCAATGAAAAATCAAAACTTTTTATGCAAGAGGTTGAATATTTAGGACATATTATTAAGCATAATAAAATTTCAACAGACCCGGAGAAGATAAAGGCAATTGAAAATTTCCCTATACCCACTTTGAAAGATCTTCGTAGTTTTTTGGCATTAACAGGATACTATAGACGTTTTGTGAAAGATTATGCCCACGCCGCAAACCCACTAACAATACATTTGAAAGGCGAGAACGCACATATTGGAAAAAATAAAAGCAAGAATAAAGCAATTCAGTTAGACCAAGCTGCCATAGAAGCAATACAAAAGCTGAAAATCAAATTAAAAGAGCAAGTTGAATTATTTCAACCTGATTATAATAAATCATTTGAACTTACCACGGACGCTTCCAACATAGCTATTGGAGCTGTGCTAAGTCAGAACAAAAAACCAATATATTTCCTGTCTCGTACACTTAGCACAACGGAACAAAATTACAGCACTAATGAAAAAGAACTTTTGGCCATAATTTGGGCCATTGGAATTACATATACGGCATAGCCGACCTCACTATTTTTACGGACCATCAGTCATTAACTTATGCTATTTCGGAAAAAAACCCAACCCCAAGTTAAAACGCTGGAAAGCTATCATAGAAGACTACGGCGCTAAAATAAAATACAAACCAGGCACTGAAAATGTAGTAGCCGATGCATTGTCTCGTCAGACTATAAATGCATCCTCAATTGACACTGCACATTCAGCTGAAAGTTCAAGTAGTGATATCATCAAAGCAGTTACCCAACCATTTAACTCGTGTGGTATTCAAGTAGAATTAGTACCAACTAGAAACTTAGTGGAAACACGAACGCGAACTATTTTCTGTGGAAAAGTCCGACATACCATTAACTTTACTAACAATGACAACTTAATAACAGAATTAAAAAAATTTGTACCTCCTAAAAGAATTATATCGATACACACAGACATTGAAAACATACATAAATATGGAAAAATTATCAAAGAAACATTTATTGGAACTAATTTTGTTTATACGCCAATAAAACTTAAAGATGTATTAGAAAAAAACGAACAATTACGTATAATTAAGGATACACATGATAGAGCCCACAGAAGTTTTAAAAATATAATAAACGAAATATTGGAAAAATATTATTGGCCAGAATTAAAAAAAGATGCCAAAAGATACAATAACAACTGTTCAGCATGCTTATTCGGTAAATATGAAAGAAATCCCATCAGAGAACCATTACGTGACTCTACTATTCCAACAAAACCTAGATAATTTATACATGCAGATATTTAATTTAATGATAAAATTATGTACTTAGTAACTATAGATAAATTCTCCAAGTACATAGTAGCACGAGAAATACAAACTAAAGTAGCAATAGAAAATATATTAGAAGAAATACTCACTACCAGCTTCCCCGAGTGTAAACGTTTAATGACTGATAACTAAGCACCTTCTGTGACGCCAGCGTTTAAACAAATTTGCTATAAATAGGGCATTCAAAAACTAGAAACGCCAGTACATAGATCAGCAGCAAACGGGCAAGTGGAAAGAGTGCATAACACAATCAGCGAATTAACAAGAATATTTAAACTTGACAAGAACTCTTCTAGCAGAGAAGAAATATTTAGAACCATCAAAGAACTAAATAATTCAGTGCACACTGTAACAGGATATCGTCCAAAGGACATATATTTCGACCTTATAAACATAAATACAGAAAGGATAACTAAGAATCTAAAGCAAGCATCAACAAACGTCTTGAATCGTCTAAATAAAAATACAAAACATAGGACATTTGCAGAAGGAACACAAATACTAGTGAAATAACTGGAATTCGAAACAAAAACTTACCGCGCTATAAAAAAGAAATCGTAAAGGAAGATTTAGCAGACATCGTCCTAACAAGGAAAGGAAAAACAGTGCATGAAAACAATATAAAGAACATAACATTTTCAAGCAATGAAGAAAGTATTCCAGACTATAGCCGTGTTGGCAATATTATTCCAGGAACTGGAAGCAACAATTGAAATATAGCACATAGAAGGAAGAAAATTAATTAAAATTAACCCGAACTGATGACACATATTTATTTGATGAATTTACATTCTTGTTTCATGTGACTAATTTAACAAAAATCTTCAAATCATATGAACAAATATTTGACGAAAATTCTTACCCTACTGTCGAGGAACAGATTTTAATGAAGAAAATAGAAACACTAATCGATCAACTTAATGAGCATAGAATTGAAAAACGCGGATTAAATTTCTTGGGATCAACTCTGAAGTTCATTACTGGTATACCAGACCATGATGACGTAATTGAAATAAAAACTAAAATGAATACAATAATTGAAAATAATGAAAAACAAAGAAAAATTAACTCCAGATTCGAAAAAATGCTGGATTCTATACAAGGAGAAACGACAGAAACTCACATCGCAATCAAACTGATTCACGAACAATTATTAACACTGGTCAGAACGATAAACGCTGCCAAAAACAGCGAGTACCTAGCTGAATCACTAGATCTAAATGATGTAAAAGAATTAGCGGAACATAAATTATCGTTTGTACCAATCATCAACATACTAGAATATTCTGACATTTTTATCGCAAGAACCAATGACTCCATCATTACTATATACAAGTACCCCATCATAAACAACTATTGTAAGTTATATAAATTCATATCACTTAGCATTAAACATGGCAAAGTATCCACTGACAAAGAGATCGCCCTCTGTAACAATATCTATACTAGGGTATGTAATTGTAAAAATTATTTAGGTAAAAATATTTGTAAAACCAATACCAAAAATGATGACTGCATCAAATCTTTATTAGAAAATAGAAAAGCCAAATGTATGGTATTACAGGAATATAATTACCCATTATTAAAAATATACGAAGGATTCATCCTCTTAGATGGTGTAAACACTGTAGATGACGAAACTATTACAGGAACCATATTACTAAAATACACAGACAGAGTAGTTATTAATAATATTACGTATACAAATATGCACGATAAAATATTAGAGGCAATACACAATAAACATGATGAGGATTTAGAAATAACAAAAATAATCACATCCTCTTCAGAATTTGCATTCAACAACATAGATTCTCTATAGAAATTCATAATACCAATAGAAACGCATCCTATTAAATACACTTTATATATAACTTTAGCAATTATAACAACAATGATACTTGCATATACCATTCTAAAGGTCACAAAATACTATTTAACTTTAAAAGAGATTAGAACTAGAGAGAATTTTCAAGTTTTATATAACATAGAACTAGAAAGAATCAGACGTGAAATAAGCATTAATCAGGCATGAATCGAGACGATTCCTTTTAAGTGAGGGGAGAATTATGAATCGGGACGAGTCATTTTCAGCAGGAGGAGAGTTAGAAGATTTAGAATGCAACAAAGAAAATTAGAGATAAGATAAGATAAGACAAAGTAATTAGTACTGGAAAATAATACCAGACTAATATGGAAAACAACATAATCATAAAATGTAAAAAATAAACTAACTAAAATAAAGATATGATCGTCTGAAGGTCAGACTAACACGAAAAACAACATAGTCATAAAATATAATAACCAAACTAATTACAGTAATAATATGATCGATTGAAGGTCAGACTCAAAGCATGGTATCAATACGAAATAAGTATTTTCATCCCTAACATATACTAAACGAAATTATAAATAGAAATGTAATTACTTTCGTTATCTCTAGACAATAGACATTTAACTAATTTAAGATATACAGAACGAAAGTATAAATAGAAATGTAAATGCTTTCGTTCTTTAGTTCATAAGTAAACTCATAAGAAGTGTTAAATAAAGAATATTTCAAGATACAGTGGTATGTTGAAATAAATAATTTTTATTAACATAAGAACAAAGATTCTCGCGACTATGTGCAGTTCAAGTTTATTCGGATCGAACAGTACGTGTACGACTCATGTTCGTGTACGCAACCAAATATTAAAATAAAACACATTTATGTGCGTGTTCGCCACCGTACAAAATTTAAACGCACACATAAATGTTATGTAAATAAAAATATGTGTTTGTTGGTTTGAGCTGTGCTTTTTACATTTATATACGAGATTTTTATTCAGTGTGTGTATTCTTCTGAACTCTGGTATATTTTAAGTGTTTTTAATTTAATTCGTATATCGCTTGGCCCAGTCTTCACCATTTCATTTTGATGTGTTACATCTAACACAATTATTGATGCAGTCGATTTAAAACTGTCTCGTTTTAATAGTGGTGAAGGGTGGCGTGAATAACAGCTTTGTTGAAACCTTGAATACATTTCATATAATAGAGCAAAACGATCTCTATCAAACTTAAGATTTAAATCATATCCTTACATGTGTGAGTTGATATGAACCTTAACGTCAGTTAAATCACAATGCATAAACGTGTTATCGTTACCGCGAAGGGCTATAAACAGGAATCGTGGCCGTTCAGTTTCATTAGCAAGCTTAACATTCCATAGTACTGTAGTAGTTTGAGGAAGATATGGAGAGTAATACATATCCCAGCCTCTAAATGTAATATTTAGAGGTTGACGATTATTGATTGATTTAACCATTTCCAGTTTGTAAACATCTCCAAGCTGTACATGTATTACTTTCCGTGTAATATATGTTATGGTTAATTTACAATTTTCTACAAATTTACAAACTTACTTGAGTATCATGTTCAGATCGTAGTACAGTAAAATTCGTTTATAAGCCACACCGCTTATAGTAGAACTAGCGATTTAGTCCAAAATGTTAAATTTTTTGGCATCAATAAATAAAATACCTGCAAAATATTTTTTATATAGTCCATTACCGCTTTAGTCCACTTTCTCTTATATTCTAATTGGATGTGGTGTGAAGAATTAATTTCATGCAAGTTATATATATATACATATGTATGTACATTAGGGGTATAACCAATTTTTGGCCCTAGCACCACGCGATGGCGAAGGTTGTGTTATTTACGAAAAAATAATTTTGGGGTCATTTCGGATAAAAAACCTCACCCACGAAAACGATTTGGTCAAAGCCTTTGTCCAAACTTTTGCATTTTTCAAAACGCTTAAACGACTTCTTTTAAAATCCATTGTTTTTAAGTATTAAACACAAACTCGGAATATTTGAAACACATTAATAATTTTCTTTGAATAATAAAAACAATTAAGGTACATAACGTAATTTTCAATGACATACATTCAGCTTCCTAAGTATTTACACAAATGTTAAATGCAGGTTGATATATTGATAAAAAAACTTGTTTGCGCCTTTTAGGTAAATAAATAAAAAAAAATCATTTAAAAACTTTACCGCGTTTGGTGGGTGAACTTTTTTGACAACTGCGAAAAAGTAATAGCATTTTTTTATATAATTTTCAATGGCCTATTCGACTATGCTAGGGCCATTATGATATTTGCAAAAAATTGCAAAAAGTTATATCCCTAATGTACATATTTAATTTTTGACACATGTTTGCATAAGTCAAATTGTGCTTTTTTGTCAATGAGTGCATTGAAATATCTGTCAATCATAAATAAATAACGCAAAAATTGGTAACTTGGGCAACGCTATGATTGAGTAGATTTGTTTTGCTTCAGCTGATGATCTTTTTGTTATTATATGTGTACCCTTCACCAAATAATTTGGAAAGAGGATATATAGGTTTGTCATTCCATATGTAATTTCTTCATTATTCATTTAAGACCCCATAAAGTATATATATTCTGGATCCTTATAGATAGAGAAGTCGAATGACCGATGTCCCTCTGCTATATTTTACTGTAAGTATAATTAAGGCATCACACAAGATTGAGACATAAATTTTAGACCATTCTCTTGGAATTTTTCATAAAATTGTTCGGTTTGAAAATAACAAAAATCGGTCCAATAATTAATGATAAATAATTAACTACGGTCAATTTTATGAAGCAGATATCATGCATGGAGTTCTATGAAGGTTTATACTGAAAATAATAGAAGTCGGTCCATAATTAAAGATATGGACAAAAAAATGGTATTGAAAATAATTTTACTTTTAAAAATTTTAAAATATTTTTGTAAAAAGTTTCGTTGGGATTTATAGCTACAACGTACTGGTTGGTAGTCACAATCGCTTCTCCTACACAACAGAGCAGTTGCATTTTTCATGGTAGTTTATACGTTTAAGTACATAATATATCTTATTTATTATAAAATACTAAAACTTCAAATTCTTGATGGAAATTGGTGTAGTTATAATTGTTTCCCTTTTTACCGATCCAATCATACATTTTTTAGCACATGCATTAATACTGTCATGCGTTTAGGTGCACATGTACACATTGTGTGTGAATATAAGCATAATAACTAAACAATCGAAGAGCAAAGATTTGTTTGTTTCTTTAAACTTACTTTTGTATGTTTATTAGTATAATATTATGCATGCATATAACATTATTTATCGCTCATATTTTCTTTTAGTATATAAATAACCATAATTATTATTTTTTATATTATTTATATTAAAGAAAACAATTTTATTACACGTTGCATATAAATTACATATCCCAAAAATTTAAATTTGTCTATTAATTTTTCAACCAGAAACATATACAAAAACAACAGAAAATTGGTAGTGCTATTTTTCATGTCGACTTTGACTTATGTCAACACAAATCGATGGGTCGTCAAGACACTATGTAAATACATATGTATACAAAATCAATGAAATTCAATTTTAGTTTTGTTTTAAAAATGTATTAATTTTTTATGACTATTTGTGATTTCAGAAGACAGGCAAAATTGACGCTTATATCCTGTTTTATATTTGTGTGCACAGAACAATAATTTTAATTATTTTCTATATGCATGTGCAGAGCGTACTTGCAATATTTCAGAACCCGGTATTATTATTGTATTTGTACAATGTGATAAAAAATATTTTGACAATTAAAATATTGTTTGGATACTTAGTTACACATAACAAAGCAGAAAAATCTCTTCTCGGCTAGAATTTAATACCTGTTCCCAAATATTTATTAATTGAATCTTTCAGTATACATATTTACTTTGCTTTTTTCTAATTTTTGCATTTTATATTCACAAACTTGGTATTTGTCTGTTGCTTCCAATATAAATTCCCATAAGAAATGTTTCTTTCATTCTGTAACATCAGTGAGTTAATCTTCAAAAGCACTTCAATTAATTGCCTTTTCTATAAAATCAAAACAAAGTTTGATGTAAGAATTTAATTTGATATCAAGTTCCAAAATGTAATTAGCAAAGAAACTAAAAAATTGAAAACCCACGAAAATAGCGCATATTCTAAAAATTGCAACTGCAATATTGGAAATTAGTCCCAAAATTTATTTAAAACAAGTAAGAGAGCTATATTCTTAGAGCTTATATACCCTTCACCATAGTATGTAGTGACGAAAGAAGTCAGAATCACGAAAATTCACGCCCACGAAATACGAAAAAAATTAAAAAAAGAACTTATATGGAAAAAATTACATTAAAGCAAAAAAAAAAATTGCCACTCACCGTCTCATGGACGGCATCACGGACGATTACGCATTGTTGGTTCTAATCTATATTTCATGGTATAAGCTGATTTCATAAACACAGGTTGATAAACAAAGAAATGATTTGAAACGTAAGAAAAGATTTAATAATGAAGAAATTCTCCCAAAATTTATTAAAAAAATCGCCAACTATTACATAAATCTGTTAGTCTAATGATTAAAATGTTCCAATATTATCTTCATATTGAAAATAATTTAAAGCTATCAAAAATTCTTAAAAAAAGAACGAAGTTTTACAAATAAAAAGTAAAAGTAATAAAAATGACCAAAATGTATAAAAAATTAATAAATAGTTGGTCAGGATTTGAAACCGTACTCTACCCGGTGGTGGCACGGTTTCGAATCCTGAACACAACAAAATGCTATTTTTTTAAAATTTTCGATACATTTTAGTTGTTTTTATTACTTTTACTTCTTATTTAAAAAAGTTTGTTCCATAATTTATTTAAAACACCAGGCACAATCTCATTTATAATTTTTTTTCTAATTTTTGCGTTTTTTCCAATTTTATGAACGATAAAATGTTTATTTTTCAAAAATATCCAATATGTTATCAGATAGGATTTTGTACAGTGATAAAATAATTATATAATGAATTCAGTAAGTTGTCGACGTTTTTATTTGATATAATAATAACACCAATAATAAAAATAACTTGACGGTGTAAGAAAAAATTTTTTTTTATCTTTATATAATATAATTTTATAATATAATATAATTTTTTCTTTGAAACTCGTATGATGTACGTATGTATGTAAACTAGTGGTATTCTAATAGTTGTCTTTTTAAAATTTTGTTAACTTTTCCATTTACTTATCTATATTGCGGTTGGACCCGACGATAAAGGGTTTGGTTCAATATAACCTGCATATTTCTGATATAAAAACACAATGGAATTTCATTTACAATTGATTTAAAAAATACGAATTCGGTAATTCATATTCAGCCTGCTAAGAAAACAGATGAATTTAATTAAAAACAAATTTTATTTAAATCTTCTTCTGCGTTTACAATTTGCTACATGTACTCTGAACATATTTTACTTCTTTTTTTGGCTCTATTGTTGTAACAAATACTATTTTTTACGTATACGAGGGCGGATTGATATTGAAGCTACTTATCGCTAAATGGCAACACAAACACAAAAACTCTGTCAAACGTCAGCTGTTAAAATTTCACCCAAATTCATCGATTAGTTTATTTGTTGTAGTCGTTTGAAGTAAGCAACTTTTGTGTTTCTTGAAAAATGGAAAAAAGTGAATTTGGTGCAGTGATTAATCACTATTATTTGAAAGGGAAAACGGCAAAAGAGACAAAAGAAAAGGTCTATAAAAATTACGGTGAGTCTGCTCCGCCAGATTACATGCTAAAATGTTGGATTGCTGAATTTAAACGCGGCCGAACAAGCACTGCAACCATACCATCAACAGAAAATATCAAGAAAATCCTCGATATCGTTATGAATGATTGCCGAGTCAAGTTGCGGGAGATTATTGAAATGGTAAACATATCATATGAACTTGTGTTCAACATTTTGCATGAACATTTGCATATGAAAAAGCTATCGGGAAGATAGGTGCCGCGTTTGCTCAGTGTCGAACAAAGAACAAAAACGAGTTCGACAGACCACTTCACAGTGGTGTTTGGGCATGGTACATCGTAATCCTGTTGATTTTTGGCATCGATTAATAACTGTTGATGAAACGTGGGTCCACCACTACACACCTGAAACCAAAAATCAATCGAAATAATGGGTGGAAGCTGGTGGAAGTTCTCCGAAGAAGGCGAAGACAGTGAAATCGGCTGGCAAGGTTATGGCCACTGTATTTTGGGATGCACACGGAATATTGCTCATCGATTATCTTGAAAAAGGATCCACAATCACTGGAAAGTATTATCAATTATTGGATCAATTGATTGATGCAATCAAGAAAAAACGACACCATTTAAAGAAGATAAAAGGGCTCTTTCTTCAAGACAACGCACTGGTTCACCAGCATTAGATGCGATGCTAAAATTACGTGAAATACACTTCGAATTGGTTGATCATCCACCTTATAATCCAGATTTACCTCCTAGTGACTTTTTCCTGTTTCCAAACTTGAAAACATGGCTCGAAGGAAAAAGATTCATCTCAAACGAAGAAGTGATTACCGAAACTAACGCGTATTTTGAGGGGTTGCCAAAACCGTATTATTCAGATGGTATAAAAAAGTTGGAATATCGTCTTACTAAATATTTATATCAATTTTTATTTTTCTATATTACCTTCTTTTTATTTAACGTTATATCATCTAGCTCGAATTTCGGTCCAGTGGCACATGATAACACGTATCGGCGCTCAACATTATGCAATTATTTTTCTGCTATTAATATAGGTCATTTCAACTGCCAAAGCTTCAGTACGTCCTCTAGGTGTACTAAATTGAATGAAATACGTAACATACTACATGGATGTGTTCTTGATGTGATTGGTGTTAGTGAGACATGGCTCAAACCACATATTTCTTCCTCTGTTGTTTCCATGCCAGGTTACTCATTTAACAGATGCGATAGACCCGGGAGGGATGATCCCACTCTACAGTCGTAGGCAACCCAATTGGCTAAAGAGGTGGAGGTGTTGGTATATACGTTTGTAATAAACATAAAGCTCGGATAGTCTTTAAATACCCAGACTTTGGTACTTTCGAATCTATATTTGTTGAAGTTTGTCAGGTAAACACGAAATTGCTACTAAGCGTTGTATACCTTCCCGTAAAGATATTGATTTTATGGAAAATCGGTCAGGCGACTTATTGGTGGGATATAGGGACACAGTAATTATGGGTGATTTCAATTTAAATCTATTTAGTATTGATAACTCTCATGTTGTCGGCGCACTGAGGCGCCTTTTCGCAAAACCCTTGCCAAAAATACAAAATTTGATGACAAAATTTTGTCAAATGAATGAACACATCGTATAAAGAACTTCTTACTGATCCCAATTCAAAAACGTTGTTTTAATTGCATTAAAATTGTAGCTGGTGGAGCTCCTTAAAGTCGACATTTTTTAGAAAGCCAAAAAAGGTGATATTAAAAAAAACTAGAATTGAAGTGTCAGAAAAATTGTCGTTCGATCATCACTTTTTTGGTTTTAAAGATATGTTTATTTTTTATTAAAAAAAGTAACAAAATATTCAACAGATGCCCTACTTGTTCGGCAGTTGCTGTTTTTCTGACACCCTATGTTTAGGTAATTTTTACAAATAAAATAGACCATATCTAAAAATGGCCGAATATGGTCTCGCCCATATTTTCTGAGCATGTTTGCTACATATTACTTTAAATAATTCAACTAATTTCATCCACAAAAAATGACAGGTTTTCTTGAAATATGAAGAAAGCTGTTACAATCTCATGCATTGAATTCTCTTTAATATGCAGGTTGTTTTATAACTTTTTTATACTGAGTAAAATAGAAACTGCAGTTGTATAATCCAGTTAATTGAGGCCTGGATTTCTGTTTCACAAATCAGGTAGTTTGAATATTTTTTTATTTCTGGGTATAAATTAAATCGCAATTGTGTAATGCAGCCAGTTAAGTTTTACTTTGTAAAAGTAGTGATCAGTACCAAAACTTATACAATTTTACTTTAACCTTCGCTTTACCAATACCCACCCGGGTGACCGTTTCGGTTTTGTTTCTTTAATAACTTTCTTATTTTTCCTTTGATCTAAAAGAAATTTAGACTCACTGAACAGATTGTGAAGTTCTCCAGAATTTTGTAAGAATATGATAGAATTTTAAATATTTTACGCGCTTTGTTTAACTTTTTTCAGTTTTTCTTCACGGTTTACCAATACCCACCCTGGGTATTTTTTAATTGAAGTTTATTGTTAAATAAAAAAACATATTTATATAACTAAATAACCTCATTCTGTTATGATGTTTGGGATTGGTGGCACTTATCACATTTAGTTTGGCAGACGCTGTGTTCTGCACAAATCGGCTTCTTGCATCTTTCACAAACTTGCAGCGTATTTCATCTTTGTTTTTGTGAGTAGCAAATGTACCATTTTCCTTTCATTTTGATACGCCCAGATGCTTCTCTTTCTGGAGTTTCATCGGCTTCAAATTCAGCATCCTGGTGCGTAGTCGCTGACCTTATTGGAAATCTTCCAATAATTTGTGGTATTTTTGACTTTGTCAGTATAAGAGGTCGACATAGGTCTTCACCAAGGCTTTCAAGAAAGTGCTTACGCTGTGATTGCCTTACAGATTTTTCACCAGTGTTTTCTTTGTAAATTATAAAAGACGCAAGTGCCGCCGTATCCAAAATATTAAAAAACAATGCTAATGGCCACCGAAATGTTGCTCGCTTTGTGGAGTACTGTGACAGCATTTTATCCATGGTGTGCACACCACCCTTTGTGTGGTTATAATATAATATTATGCTTGCTTATGCTGTGGACCAGATATAGATTTATATATATTTGTGCATTGTGGCCAGTAATACAACAGATTTATTTTTAGCCGGAACATAGGAAACCAACGTTGCGCCTTCGGAAAAACCAAATAAACTTGAAGTAACTTCGCGGTTACGAGACGACTTAAATTCTTCCGGAATATACCTTTTATTTTTCTTCACTGTGCCTTCGACGGACAGTTTCCAAGTAGCCAGTTCTTTGGATAGTAAAAGTGTAGCAAAAAAATTGTCTATGGTGGCATTTCTTCCAGTGTTTTTATATTCTTACTAACTCCTTTACAACACGTTCACCTTGATTGGTGTCTCTTACATTATTTACTTTTACTGTATAGATCTGCCCTTGAAGGGGATAAAACGATTGCGAGTCACATGCCCACCAGATTTTTATGCCGTACTTAGCTGGCTTTGAAGGCATGTATTGAGTAAAGCGTGTTCTACCCCGAAATCCATACAGTTGCTCGTCTACGGTTATTGACTCATGAGGGCGATAATGAGCTCTTAAATTAGCATTTACCATTTCGAAAAATCTCTTATAGGTGCAGCTTTATCATGTTGTTGTCGCGCCACTCGTGTAGCAGAAAACGTAAAATTTCCACAAATCTATTACGAGACATTGTTGCTCGATAGAGGGGATAAGAATTTTTTCTCCAAAGCTCAGTGAGTGTCTCTTTACAAGAGTTGTGGCTACCTATTACCAGCAAAATACCAAAATTTGTACATTGTGATTAAAAAACAACAAACAAGTCCATATAAAATTTGATTCAATTTTACATAGAATTATTCTTATTATTATTTATAAGGAAGTATTATTTTTGAGTCCCATGGAATATTCTTCCTGGATACAAAAAGGTTATATCTGACAAAAAAGAAGCAGTCCCATCTGATGTAAAGGTTAATTTCTGAACTAATGCCTTCTGTTCTTGAAATGAAGAATGGAAAAACTGTTTTCATTGATTATGAATTTTGTCTTACAATGATTAATGGCAAAGTCTTAAATGTAATAACAGATAGTTCGTCAACTTTGAAGTGTGCGATTTGCAAAAAGTCGCAGAAAGACTTTACAAATTTTTATGATTCAAGTGATGAGCAAAGCTATGAATATGGAATTTCTCCGTTACATGCCACAATTAGGTGCATGGAGTTTATTTTAAAACTAGCGTATACAATTCCGCGAGAAGCAGAATGTTTTGATAAGAACTCAATACAAAAAAACTATAGCTCGAAAAATATAATACAAGATGAATATTTTAAGAAGCTTGGACTGACAATAGACTGCCTAAAGCAGGGGTATGGAAATACTAACGATGGTAATATGTCCAGAGCATTTGCAGTTATCATAAATGTTATAAACTCTAGCGAAATGGTAAATGGCCCAAAGTTTCATGATTATGCATCAAAAACTGCTCAACTTTTTGTTCAAATATACCCTGAGAAGAAACTTTCTCCTACAGTCCATAAGATTTTAGCTCATGGTAAAAATTTAATTGAATATCAATGCTTACCAATAGGAAAGTTATCAGAAGAAGCACAGGAATGCAAAAACAAAGACTACAAACACTTTAGATACACGAATACTTGCAAAATTTCACGGATTAGACAGAATGAGGACCTTTGCAATATATTGGCGGCCTCTTCAGATCCACTAATTTCATCACGGACACATGTAATATCTCGAAAGGATTTGAAAAAACATAATTATAGCTCCGATATGTTAAGTCTATTAGATATCGCTCCCAATATTAATGACTATTTTATAGAAAACTAACGAACAATAAAAATCATACTAGTAAAAAAAATACGTATTTAATATTATTATATATTATATAGCATTAATATAAAAAATATTTCACAAATGTGTATCTGTAGTGTAAATAAAAAATATAATAATAGTCTAAAGTCTTATATTAGAGTGGTATTTTTTATAGACTTGCTTATGAGAATATCATATGAAGCACAAAACGTTGTGTTTTAAATGCTTCTTAAATTTTAAAAATATCATTACTACAAAAAATATGATTTTTGCGACAAAAAATTCAAAAGTTGTCACCGTGCTTGTGCCTATCATAATGCGGGAGCACATATTTTGAAGCTGAAGGATTTAAAATTCAAGCGATTTTTAACCATTAGAAATATCTTGGTAACTTTAAAAATTATGATTTTTGCAACGAAAAAATACGCCGCTGATAAGACATCACCTCTCACTTAGAGACTTAGCGTTCAGGAAATATCAGAGAAATCCAGCACAAGATAATTGGAGGTGTAACTGTAGAGTTCGTAACAAATCGAAATCTGTTACCAGGAGTGCTAAACGTAGAGCACATAGTGTTATTTTTATAAACCTTGACTCTAAAGGCCTGTGCTTAGGCAGAATGGTATGAATGAAGAAGACTCTTCTGAGGACTTATGTCCTGACGCTCTGAATACGGAGTTTTCGAGTCATAGGTCGGTTGATTATTTTAACCCCTTTGATTTTGATTTCCCTAGCAACCGTTTTTCCTTTCGAAGCATTGAGTTTGTTGATTTATATACTGCTTTTTCGAAAATAAAATCCAACGCAGTAGGTCATGATGGCCTACCCCTAAAATTTGTTAGGCTAATCTTTCCGCTCATAGTTACCCAGCTCTTATCTCTTTTTAACAACATTATTACCACTTCGCAATTCCCTGATGATTGGAAGATTTCTAAAGTTATTCCGATTAGGAAAAAAATGCAGACAACGAGTTTAGGCCTATATCACTTGTCCCTGTTTTTTCTAAAATATTTGAGAACGTTATTAAAGTCCAAATAATGCAGTTTTTGATTCAGAACCTCTTATTCAGTCGTGATTTCGAGAGGAATATAGCACCACTACTCTTCTAATTGGTCTTACTGATTCCATTAGAAGAGTTGTGGATAAGGGTGACATTGCAGTTTTGCTTTCTCTGGATTTATCTAATGTGTTCGATAATGTTGGTCATGCTTTTTTAATTCGTAAACTTTCCACATATTTTGATTTTTTTTATCTGCATGCAGCTTAATTTTTTCTTATCTGTCTGGTCGTACTCAATATGTCCACAACGGTAATCTAAATTCGAGGTGCCTACCGGTAACCAGTGGCGTCCCACAAGGTTCTGTTATAGGCTCCTTACTATTTATGGTTTCGAATGTGAGTCTTTTGCCTTTGTAGACTTGAGATTTGAGCACCATATTAGTGGATTAATTTCTTAAATCATGGAAACTATATGCATTGAATATATATCTACCCCTTCATATCAGAGAGATCGTAGCTCACTCCTTATTGAGGTCTAATTTATTGTATTGTATAGAGGTCTTTTCGAGTTGTAGTACTGAAGACTTAAATAGGTGTATCTTACTTTTTAACAGAATAATACGTTTTGTTTCGAATTTAAAAATTCATGATCATGTTTCAATATATGTGAATGATTTTTTGGGCTTTAGTTTTAAGGGCTTCGTAATTATTAGATCACTATTCTTTTATAAAGTTATGGTCTCAGATTGCCCTGAGTATGTTCGGAAATATTTTGTATTTTTGCAGACTGATAGAAACCCACAGCTTTTATTCCCAGCTAGAAATCGCGTTATATATGACAGATCCTTTCATGTACGAGTTGCCAAGTGTTTTTTTTTTTTTTTTTTTTTTTTTTTAACTTGGACCAGCACTCAGGGGATGACCCCTACATATGCAATGCATTGTGCCGGAACTAGGAAAATTGGTTATGGAAAGGAGGATAAAGGGAGTAGTGTCTGTGGACGTTCGATTTGAATTTTCCCACATTAAAAGTAACAGGAAAGACCTCTGCAGGAAGTTTATTCCACATGCGAACTGTTCGGCTAAAGAACGAATTTTCTCTGTAATGCGTAGTGCGATCCACTGGCATATCAACCACAAATGGATGCGCTCTTAACGAAGAACGTGTTGTTCGTACAAATGAGCGGGTTTCGGGAACAAGTTCCCTGATTTCATTAGAGCACATTCCATTGTAGTAACGATAAAACAGTGAAATACATCCCACATTGCGTCGATGCTCCAGTGAGTCAATAGAGTTGGCTACCCTACTGTCACCGATGAGCTTCTTTGCCCTCTCCTGTACCCGGTCGAGTATCTTCAAAATAGACTTTGAAGCACCGGCCCATACATGAGAGTTGTATTCCATTTTCGGTCGGATATAGGTGGTGTAAATATTAAGGAGATCAGATGGAGTGAAGTATCTCTTACACCGTCTTAGAAAGCCGAGGCACTTGAATGCTTCTTTTGAAACCTGAAAAATATGATCAGTCCATCGAACATCACATTTAATTTTCATGCCAAGAACATCAAGAGTTTCTGATTCCTCAATATCTACACCACCCATTATTACAGATGAAGCAGCATGATTGTATGTACATTTGTGTGTAAGCATACAACACTGGGTCTTGCGAGCATTAAATTCGACCCTATTCGCACGTCCCCATTCATGTGTTGGAATTCTTTACCACGCTCGTTAAGAGTATTCAACTTTAATCGTAATTCATTCAAGATCAAGCTTGTTGAATATTTTTCCCTGCAGTTGAACCGATGTAATGCAAGCTCAAACAGGTTAATGTAAGCTCAAAATAGAAACTTTGTATATTTAATATTGTTACAAAATTTAAACGTAGATTCAAATTTAACGGACATAAAAATACAGCGGTGATTAAGCACAGTATAATCAACCGCGTGTATGAAAATTTGAGCACTCAAATTTGAACTAATGGAAACAGAACAGTCAAGAAAGTTCTAGAAACTGCAACGAGAATCTACTAAATTGTTTAAGAAATCAGTATGAAAAATCTTCATAGCAATTGTAAGCAAAGACTAACGCCCTCCGTACTGCCATCTCCACGCAGTTTTAATAACATAGCTGAAGAACAACAAAGCGACAAGAAAACTTGTTGTCATGGTGAGAATTTTTCTACTACGTTCTAGAACCGTAGCAATTCAAATGGTATATAAGCCGACAATGCCAGGCACAAAGTAAGTCAGTCTTGTCTAAGCTACAGTATTGTGCAAACATCGTGCCTAAGCTTTTGCCACGTGAACTAATCAAATTACTTTGTGTATTTTATAAGACAGTGGTATTAAAGGCAATAAAACATCATTAAGTCAAAATCAATTTCCGTTGTGTTTTTATTTTATTTTCGACTAATTAAAAGAACTCAAACAAGTAAACGTTATCGAAAACGGTCAAAACGTAACAATATTATTATTTTTTTACCTTTTACTATTTTTAATTTGCTATGTTAGTAGTTTATAAGTTGTTGGCTATATATGAATTTAATATTGTAGTCTACCAGCTATATAAGGCCCTAAGGGCTCGGCTGGTTACTTTAATAAATCAAAAAGGCAAAGATAATATTGAAGGAGCTCTAAGTATTTGGTTTAATGATATGCGTGGAAAACGCGCTGTCATAACTAGTTTAATGCTTTTGAATAAAGCTAAAGAATTCGCTGTACAATTAGATAAAGAATTTGAACCAAACGCAAGTTGGCTGAATCGATGGCGCAAACGTAACAACATTAATTTCGGTAAAATTCAAGGAGAATCTAAAGTGTTCTGCCCAATTTCATTGAAAAGTATAGTTCTGGGAGCAAATTACGGCATTCGATATCGATCGAAATCCCATACAAAATTTTTTGAATTTGTATGGAAATTTCCTTCGATATCGAATTTGCCCCCTGATTGCGTTTTTAACGCGAATGAAAGTGGTTTATATTTTAAAGCACTACCTAACACAACATTTTTTAATAACGGTGATCATCCGAAAGGTTGGAAATCCCAAAAAACTCGCTTAACTTTCTTATATGTATGCAGTTCGGATGGCTCTTAAAAAAGAGTTTTTAGTATTGGCAAGACGCAGAAGCCCAGATGTTTCAAAATCAAGACCGTACCGGTGACATAGTTTTGAAATAAAACAGTTGGATGGCAGGTAGTACTTGGAACGAAATACTTACAATATTGGATAATGAGATGATTAAAAATATCCAAAAAAATATTTTATTTTATTGATAATGCCTCCTCTCACAAAGTAACCATAAATTTATCAAATATAGAAGTACAATTTCTTCCTCCTGATTCAACGGCCGTACTATGGCGTCTTTTCACAAAATTCGTGGAAAAAATACAAAATTTTATTACAAAATTTTATAAAATGTATGAACACATCGTATAAAGAACTTTTTACTGATCCCAATTCAAAAACGTTTTGCTTAATTGGATAAAAATTATTGCTGGTGGAGCTCCTTAAAGTCGACAATATTTTAAAAAGCCAAAAAAGGTGGTATTAAAAAAATAAAAAATTTACACTTTCAATGTCAGAAAAATTGCCGTTTTATCATAACTTTTTTGATATTGTCTTAAAAGTGTGTTTGTTTTTTAATCAAAAAAGTAACAAAATGTTCATTAGGTGCCCTTCTTTTTTGGCAGTTGCCGTTTTTAAGACACCCTATATTTAGGTAATTTTTACAAATAAAATAAAGCATATCAAAAATGACAAAAAATGGTCCCGCCCACATTTTCTGAGCATATTTGCTACATAATACTTTAAATAATTTAACTAAATTTAGCCACAAAAATTGCAGGCTTTCTTGATATATGAAAAAAACTTTTACAATCTCATGGCGAAAACCAGAATAATTTTTCCCCTTTTTTAAAGTATGTAACAAAGATGTATTCAAAATGTGCAGCACTTACTTGTTGCATTTTTCTTGAATTCTCTTTTATATGCAGGTAGTTTTGAAAGTTTTTTTATAATGAGTAGAAAAAACTGCCAGTTAATTGAGGCCTGGATTTCTGTTGCGCAAATCAGTTAGTTTTTTTATTTCTTGGCAGCCAGTCAAGTTTTTACTTTATAAAAGTAGTGATCAGTAAAATTTTACTTTTAAGTGCGATAATGTCATTTCAAAATTCCGCATTGTTCGAGTTATTCAGAAACTCACATAACGAAAATGTATTTAAATTTACCATTGCGGAAAAATTGCACCATTTACGAGAATATCACGAAAAGAATGTTGAAATTCACTTCGTTTACTTGGAAGTTAAGAAAAATGGCTTGCCTCAAACCGTACCACAAAAACCTTTATGGAAAAGAACTCAGACTAGCTAAATGGAGTAACAACTTTTGAAAACATAGAAGAACCGCATACAACTTCTGACAGCAAAAGAGGAAGACCTGCAAAAACTATAAACGAGTGTTCGGAGTACACAAAAAAACGTAGACTTCAAAATACCACAAAAGATATATCTAAATCGCATCTTTCAGAAGCATTATGTCTTAAGTATGTAAAAGATAATGATAAATCAAAGTCTAACATTATAAAAGCTGTGGGCTTGCAAGCCCAGATCGACTGCAGAGGATTAATGACCGTATTTCAACTCCTCCAAATGCTTTACCCACAAAGTATAGCATAGTAGAAATCTTAGCATTATTTATAAACTTGGGATTGTCAAAGGAAAATTATTTTATTTTCCGAAGATTTTTAAAGAATCATAATGTGAATATTCTTCCTGAATACAAAAAGATTACATCTGCCAAAAAAGATGCAGCCTCTTCAGACCCACCAATTTCATTACGGAGACATATAAGATCTCGAAAGGATTTGAAGAACATAATTATAGCTCCGATATGTTAAGTCTATTAGATATCGCTCCCAATATTAATGACTATTTTATAGAAAACTAACGAACAATAAAAATTATACTAGTGTGAAAAACTATAACTAAATAATTTAATATCATTATATATTATATAGCATTAATATTAAAAATATTTCACAAATGAATATCTGTAGTAGAAATAAAAATATAATAGTAGTCTAACATCTTATATTATAGTGGTATTTTTTTCAAGACTTTCTTATGGGAATATCATTTGAAGCACAAGAAATTTTGTTTTAAATGCTTTTTAAATTTTAAAAATATCATTATTTCAAAAGTAATGATTTTTCGACAAAAAAGGTTAAAAGGTGTCACTGTGCCGAGTGCCTATCATAATGCGGGATCACTTATTTTTAAGCTAAAGAATTTAAAATTCAAGTGATTTTTAACAAATAGAAATATCTTGGTAACTTTAAAAATTATGATTTCTGCAACGAAAGAACGACTGTGCATAGTGCCTATGTATGCCTGTAGCCGTGCAGGTTACTTATTTTTAAGCGGAAGAGGTTATCTTTTAAAAGCTTTATCTATTTTTAAAATATCTTTTACTTTTAAAGTTATGATGTTTGTAATGAAAACAGTCAAAAGCCAATACTGTGTACAGTACCAAACCTATGACCGTGCAAATCATGTATATTGAAGCCTGAGGAGTCTTCTTTCATATGCTTATTCAAATTTTTAAATATCTTTATTACTTTAAAAGTTATGATTTTTGCAACGAAAAAACTCAAAAGACCCCTCTGTGGGCCGTTATACAGCCACTAGATTAGGGAGTTATTCACACCTTTAAGCACCAGTATAGACAGATCATAGTTAAGAAACAACTTTGCGCTATATAAATGGGAAAAACCGTCCCAGAGTACCTTAAATCTGTCACTATATTAGATGCATTGCATTTCGTAAAACGAGCATGGTGGTTGGTTAAGCCAGTCACTATTGCAAACTGTTTTAAAAAGGAAAGTACTTACATATGTATTAATGTTATAAGAATATCGCATTTTAATGCTTCTTTTAATTAATTAATTATAATTACTCTGTTTGGATCAGTCAAACTGGTAGCTACAAATGTGATTTAATTTACATAAAAAAATCTAACCGGCTTAAAAAAAAATATTTTCGTTTGGCATATTATATCGAAAGCAATAATAAAATTATGAAATTTGTGCTCGATTTCAATACAAGCACCGTTCGCATATTCTTTAAATAGTAATAATTTGAAAAATTCTTAAAAAATTTTACTGGATTTTGTTCGCTTACTTTAAAATTAAATTTCCTAGCATAAGCTGCTGAATAATTTTTTCCAGGTACTATAAATTACCGAATGAATTTGTTTTCTTTATTTCTAAAAGCACGCAGTGGATCGTGGTCATTTCTTTTTCATAGGCTGGCTTCAAAATTGGTAATTATCATCACGGAATTGAAGGCAATGAAGATTCTTTTCCCGAAGTGCTTACACTATCGTCTGAATATATCCACTGCGATAATGACATTGCTTGTTTTGGGACTCTTACTGAAAAAGAAATTCTAGATGCTATTTGCAATGAGAACTAGGATGTACCAATTTCAGATTCGACGAATTCCGAAGTATTCGATGACAACACTATTTTACCACCAAATGCAGTAGTATTGAAATCAAATTGAGGGTAAAGTATTGAGTACTTAAAGTACAGTAAAATTAAATCAATCAAAATTAACCGATTATTTCAAATAAGTTTCTATCCTCGAAGAAATATCTACGTGTAATACTTTTACGAAAATTATACCACCTAGTATACTGAGGAACAAACTGTTTTTGTTTTAGCAATCTTAATTGCAATATTATTAAATAAATAAATAAATCATTTCTGAACGTATGTTCTATTTTCTATAGTCAAAAAAAATTATTATATGCAAATTTACTTATAAGGCAAAAAATGGCTTATATAAAAACCTAGCTGTAGTCCAATTCGCCTTATAGTCCATAAAAACCGTGCATTTGAAGCAGTGGACTATAAGCGAATTTTACTGTAATATTAGTTCATGTTTAGAATGTACTATTACTTTGTTGTTATCTTCAGCAAATCCAAGTAACGTTTTTAATGGTACACACAAATTTAAATATCCACTAATAAGCAAAAGATCGCTAGTATTAGTTGGTGCCCATCCTGCATTTACTAATGCATCACTCTCCAATTGATTTAATGATATGTACATAGTTTTTATATCTGTTGTAATTCTAAGTTGTCGTGTACGATCAATCTCTACATCATTTAATTCATAACGAGTGTTATCGAAAAGGCAAGCCATACAATTGCTTAAAAGTTGCATATTTAAAGAGACTGTAGAATATGCGTCATCCCTCGTTACAAATCCCTCAATATATAAGTGACTTTCACTTGGTAGTACATATAAATCTTGATTTTGAATTAATATACGAATTTCATCATTATTCTTATATGATTGTAAATACGATGAATGTATATGTCGCTATGATAATCTTTTTTGATAATTGAATTATCAAATTGAGGTTTTTTCTGTATGTTAATTATACTCATGTCTGTTTTCTTAATTTTTAACCAATTTGTTTTAAAGGCTCATGATTATGTCGTGTAAGTAAGACGTAGTTTTATTTGAACGTTGTTAAAACTTTTAAATATTTGCATAACTGTTTTAAATAATAAAATAAACAAGTAAGAGAGATATATTCGGCTGTGCCGAATCTTATATACCCTTCACCATAGTATGGAGAGACGAAAGAAGTCACAATCACGAAAATTCGCGCCCACGAAATACGAAAAAAAATTAAAAAAATAATTTAAATGGAAAAAATTACATTAAAGCAAAAAAAAAATGCCACTCACCGTCTCACGGACGCACCCCCACGTGATGGAAACAAAAAATTAATCACAATCACGCATTATTGGTTCTAATCTCTATTTCAAAGTATAGGCTGATTTCATAAACACAGCTTGCAAAGCAATACTGGAAGCATGAGTTTACAAGCCATTCTCGTGTTGCTTAGCAAACTGCGTTTATGAAGTCAGTCATAAATTATGAATTTCGTAACAAATTTGTTACACTTTCTTGCCTAGGGTGCATTATAAAAATATTAACATCCCCTTATTAGCACTTATATCATTTTTCACACATCCAAGAAGTGTTCCAACGTCTTTATCAATAAGCCAGTGGTCTTCGACTAAACAAAGAAATGATTTGAAACGTAAGAAAATGTTTAATAATGAAGAAATTCTCCCAAAATAGATAAAAAATATCGACACCTACTGCATAAATCTGTTAGCCTAATGATTAAAATGTTCTAATATTATCTTCACATTGAAAATAATTTAAAGCTATCAAAAATTCGTTAAAAAACGAACTTTTCCAATAAAAAGTAAGAGTAATAAAAATAACTAAAATGTATCAAAAATTAAAAAAAAAATTAATAAGTGGTTGATCAGGATTTGAAACCGTGCCCTACCCGGTGGTGGTTTTTAAAAAATTTTCGTAGTACAAAGAACTTTTAGAAAATGCTCCGTGTTCACCGAAAAGAAAGAAACAACCTACAACAACTCAAATTAATGCTAATACTGTCGAAAATGTATCTGAAAATTTATTGTATGCATCTTCATCTACCTGTTCTTCCTTATCGCTGGTTTACCCATTATTAGCTGAAAAAAGTCTTGTGACTATTTCTGAATCCTCATTTGATTTACTGAACAATAATGCACCATCAGCCTCACCATTACCTTCCTTCTTTCCGTTTCTGTTTTTATACCGTCAAACAACACTTCAACTTGTAAAGTTATTTCGCCAAAGAAGACGCTTTTTGCTGCTCGATTTTCATCCTGTACATCTACTGATGACATTAATATGACTGTTTTCAAATTTAAATACACTGAACCAAGAAATAAAGCATCTTTTAAAATCATCGTTGTTCAAGACTATTTTGATACAATTGTGAATCAAGATTTTTGGCCGCCTAATGCGTTTATTCGCGAATATGAGTACAGAAAGCTGACATTGTTCAGTTGCCGCAATCATTGTCTTCAAAAAACTAATCCAACTATCGACAGATAGTCCCATTAATATTATTTATCAAAATGTAAGAGGTCTTAACACTAAATTAAGTAATCTTTTTGCAAACAGTTTTTAATTTTCATATCATATTATTGTATTTACCGAAACTTGGCTGAGTGATAAAAAATGTACTCATAACAATGAAATTCTATGTTCCAAATTTCAAAAATTGGTGGTGGTGTTCTAATAGCCGTCCTAGATGTTTTCCAATGTGAACTTATATTATATAATAATTTTTTAACTGATGACAACGATGAAATTGAGTTTTTTGTCGTTAAAGTCCGTGTTTTGAATGATTGTTTTACGCAATTAACTTCGTTCTGAATCAATCAAACACATCCGATATATTACTTGTTCTTGGCGATTTTAACATTCCAAACGTAAAATGGGTTAAATCCTTTAATTCTAATTACATGTTACCAACAATTATGTCTGATTTTATATATTCCCTACATGAATGCAGGGTTTTCCAACTAAATTACATAACAAATGCATGTGGTAATCTTCTGGAACCTGTTTTCGTTAATTATCCTATGGAATTTTGTCTTCGTAATACATTGCCAGTGACTCATCCTGTGGACCATCCTCCTTTTGAAATTGATATATCATTGTCGGATAGTATGATTAAAAAACAAGATTTGAAGCCTTTTCAATCCTACTGTTTTACACGCACTAACTATACTGAACTTAACTACTTGTTATCCAATGTTAATTGGGATACTGTGCTTACTGATGATAACTTTGATAATATTGTATCGAGCTTTTATAATATCTTGCATAAAGTCTACAGTAATAAAGGACCACATTTATCGGGCCGGTTTTTATACAATACTTTGTAATCAAATGTCCCAAATACAAAACTTCTTGTTTCAGGAAACAATATTTTGCTGGATTCAGTTTCAAATTACACTGTTTTAGTTTCTCCAACACTCTGATGAGGTTTTCATTATGGTGCTTCAAACTGCATCCAAATAGAATAATGTCATTAACGTACAAAAATGCCTCCGAATCCTAACTAGATGTTAGATGATATTTTTAATCCAAATGGTAGTCTTGTATATTGAAAGTGTGGAAAATGCCGTAAGTGGTCGTGATAATTGATCAAGCTCTATCTGATGAAATGAGCTTGTCATATCTAAAGTGGAAAAATATTTAGCTCTACCTAATCTACCTAATACATCTTCAAGTCTAGTTAAAGAGAATTTGTCATTTATTATCTTATCATTTAAATGCCTGAAATCTACAACCAAACGCCATTTCGCCGCGTCGTTTTGTCATTTTTTTGGTAATAATAGTAATGGTGAATTATATGGACTAATTGATGACTCCACTAAATTCTTGTCCAACAAGTCTTGCACCTCTTTATTTATTTCACTTACTTGCGTTTGTGGCAGTCTGTAATATTTGATGTAAGTTGGAGTATTAACGTTTAATTCAATGCTCTGTTTATAAAAATAGTTTACAGCTAATGGTTCGTCTTCGATATGAAATACTTCTTGATATCGTCTCAGTATATCACATATAACTATTTTATTTTCTTCTTCAATGCTTTTGAAATCTATTTTCTCTAGCAATTTTTTGAATCTTTGCTCTGAATGTTTGATGTTATGGACAGGTGTATTTTTATAGACCGTATAATTATTTAATGGGACTATCGTAACTCTCAAGTTTTCTATATGCACCGGTTGTTCTAATATATTCAAAACCTTAACATATCGTTTGTCCATTTTTCGGTATTATTGTGTTAGCAAAAATATTCCGTTTGTTATTTCCTTACGACAGGTTACACTATCTTCATTAATGTCAACGTCTATTGGTACTATTTTTTCGGTTCTTGGTGGTATGATTATATTACTTATTTTTTTGTATTAATTTCTATTGGAATTTTTATTCTTTCTCCCTTTACGTAGGTGTTTAAAATGAGTGTTTCATAGTCAATTTGACAGTTGTATCTATAGAAAAAATCTATTCCTAAAATTCCATCCGTAATAATGGGAAACTCTTCGTCCATTAATTGAAATCTATGTGTTAATATCTGTTCTCGTACTATTATGTTCAAATCAGTTGATCGTAATGTTTCTTTATACTCATTTATAATGCCACTCAATCGGCAAATGTCGTCAGTGTTTTTGTAATAAATGTATATTACATATTCTTTACAGAGTGATATCTCTGAACCTGTATCTATCAAAAATGTTAATTTGTAATTAATGTTTCTTACTGATAAGAGAAGAAAATTTGATGTTTCAATATTTATTGTATGTATATACCCTTAGTTTTCCCTGTTTGGAGATTCGTATTGAGTCTCTAGGGTTTGTACGTTTCCCTGTTGTTGTATAGCGTGAATATTGGCGTAGCCTCTTCCTTTTGCTTATTATTGTGGTTAATGTATCTATTACCTCTATTGTTTGTATTATTCTTGTTATAGGTGTTGTAATTATTGTTATGGTTATAATTGTGATAGTTTCTATTATTGTTCTGTTATTCCTATTGTTGCTAAAATTCTTCTTTATTTGTGGACTGAAATAATCTCTATTCTTGCTATTCCTAAATGCTGAATTGTTTCCATTTGCGTTATTATAATAGCTTTTTTTATTATTTATTTTTAAGGTAGTAAACGTATCTGATAGTTGTAGTGACCTTTCCTGCGCACTTGCGATGTCATAGGCCTGTGCTAAGGCCTTGGGTTGTGCTGCTATTACAGCGGTTCTAATGTCCCTATATAAACCTTCATGAAAAATCTCTAGTGCCAGTTTTTCATTCATAGTGCTTATCGTAGAGCGAGCTACTTCATTAGAAATTTCGTCTAGTTCTAAAATTTTTACTAATGTCAAGTTTGCAATTGTGTTGATTTTTTCTTTGTAATTTAGTACGTTACCCTTTTGTTTGGTATTCTTTAATTCGAAATGTAAGTTAAAGTTAATTTCGTTTTAACACTAAAAAAAATATATTTTTTTTGCGGACGAACCGTCTTCTTTATTTATTATAAAAAAACTGAGCTATTAGTAAATACAATTATTGTCTTAAATACTACTTTCTGTCTTGTGGTGTAATTAGTCGGAATTGGCAAAGTAAATTCGGCAAAAGTTTGGTGGCATGTGCCGGATGTAATTCCACGAAAATTGCACAATCAAAGTCTGCTGGGTTATTGCTACAATTTGCAAGTGGGCCGGATATTGTTTCAAGTGTTGTTTTTGTTGACACAAAGGTGAAGAATGCTTGCATTAGCAGTTTTCTTTGTTACAAAGTATTTATGTTTGTTTGTAGCATTTCGTTAGCTTTTGCAATATTAACTCCTCCCTTCTCAATTGCAAACGTCCCCGATTGCATGGGATTCATGTCTAGAAGAGCGATTTGCTTTTCCTTAATTTGTCGTATCTTCCCCTTGAGCTTCCATAGTGCGTACATTAGTGTGGCCGTCAATGCCAGAAATGCTGCTAGGGTAATTGTGTTGAGCGTCAAGCTGATCTTGTTAGTTGTATCGATGTTTGATATTCGCTTTCTATTTATGGTCTCGAGGTCTTTTATCATTTCCAAAGACAGAGTTTCTTCTAGCTGGGTTTTTTTCGTTTCCTGCTGAAGTATTGCTGGTAGTGGCTCAAAATGTACTGTTTCAAGTACGTTAAAAATTTTGCCTTGGATATTGATTGTTGAGTTGTGGTGTTTTATGATGAAAGTACCAATCAGCGGGAGTGGTTGCCCATCTATTTCTATTGTGCCATTGTAATTGTTGAGAAAAAGTATGCCGGGACGAATTTCTTCTGTGTCCGATATATGGTCAGCGTTAGTACGTATACAGTCTGTTAGCTGGCTTTTTAGGAGTTTATTTATACAATTGTGAAATTTATATTAATCGAGATTGCCTCGATATCTTTTTTCAAAGATTTAAAAAACTTTTGTTTGTTGAGGGTTTTTAGCTAGTCTATATACATGCATTTCATTTTAAATCATTTTAATCATTTTAAAGTTTTTTAAATCTTTGAAAAAAGATATCGAGGCAATCTCGATTAATATAATTTCATAATTACCTAGTTAACATTTTATTTTCCGTTTTGCCTTATTAAAAACTTTTATTGTCACCCAAAGGGCGTCTAATTGTAAAAATGGTTGTAAAGAAAATAAAATAGATTCATATCGAATATAATAATTTGTTTGTTGGGATTTTTGAATAAGTTTCAAAGCATACTATGCTTATACTATTGTAATTTTTATAACTCTCATTGAGTTTTTAAAGGTTTTTGTATAAGTAAAGAGGTTTGAAACATTTAAAAATTAGGTTTAAGGTCTACTGATGATTTGGCTTAAGCACCAATGAAATGCATGTATATAGACTAGCTAAAAACCCTCAACAAACAAAAGTTTTTTATACAATTGTTTTCACTTAATTCTATTACATTATTCTTATTACAAATAGCTTTCTTATTATATTCTTTGCATTCGGATTTAATTCCGTAGATTTTTTTATTACATTTCAAAATTCTTTCGTATTCAATTTTATTTATTCTACTGCCTATTTTAACAGATTTTAGTGTTAGTATTTCACATTCCTCGTTTTGAGTTGTAGGTAAAGATAAAATGTAGATTATCATTGAGCTATTTGCAGCTATGCTTATATCTGTGAATTCCAGTTCTTCCTCAACATTTATATAAGGTATTTTTTCATGTTTGACAATTTTCCTTATCGTTTCTATTTCAATATTAGACAGAATGAATGAATTTACAATGTTGGATTTTGCCCAATGTAGAGCATATTCGATATTTATTAATTCTTCCTTTATCAAATGAATCTGATATTTAGTTTTAAGACTTATTTCTAGCTTATCATCTATACTGGCTTTTACAATTTTCATCATTTGATTACTTCTCTCCGTCTGTTCATTAACTTTTTCTATTAATTGTCTGTTAATAATTATTTGGTTGTCATTGTTTTCGTTTAGTGTTCTTAAGTTTTCGGTTATTAGTTCTAAGTCACGATGGTCGGGATTTCCTGTGATCCATTTCCATGCGGACCCGATAAAATCCAATGAACGTTTTTTCTTTGTTGTTGGGGAAATTCTTTCAATAAGTGTCCGAATTTGGGATGTTTCGTGCAATAAGAAGGGGTACAACTGTTGGGTTGAAGTTATGTCTTTCTTAATCGTAGTCTCTATTTTTGAAATTAGTTTCGCGTATTCTGTTAAGTCAATGAGATGGATAATTTTGAAAGTTCTTCTTGCACTCTTGCTGTGTCATCTCTTAGTGTAATAAGTTGCGAGTTCGAGTAATCAAATATCTGAAATTCAGTACTCGCTAGTTGCGCGAGAAGACTGTAAAATCAATATAATAATCTATACTTAGTTGGGTTTTTCTTTAATGTATTGCATCGAACGCCTATGGCATATTGTTCGGTATGTGTTTATGTGTACTTTTTCTCATTCTTTGTTTTCTTAAATTCTAATGCATTTAATTTTCTTTTTTGAGTTTTAATATTGTATCGAACGCCTATGGCATATTGTTCGGTATGCGTACCTTTTTTTCATTCTTTGTTTTCCTAGATTCTAATGCATTTAATTTTCATTTTGAGTTTCCTATATTTCTTTTTCCCAAACTTCTTAACTCTAGATATTTCTGTTGATAATTTCCCCAAATTTTCTCTGTCTTCCTCCTTTATAATGTATAATTGGATTAAAGTATCTAGGTGATCTTCTATGCTAATTCTCTCGGTTACGTTCATTTTTATAGTATTTCTATTCCTTAGGTTTGTTTTCTCAATGTTTTGCTTAATTTCTAATGTGAGTCTTATGAACTATACGTCCGGATTCTGTCAGTACTGTAGTTCCTCTGTCTTCTTTGACTTCTTCTTTCCTATATCTGGGCGAAAGTTTATTCCCTAACCTTTTGTTGATTTTTACACAAACTATATCCTTTAGATTATATGACCGGAATGGTGTCCTCTTCCTATTATGAAATTCTAGGTCTTTACGTTGTTTTTCTATTAGTCTGTTAACGTTATCTTGTCGTTCCTTCTCTATTTGTTCGGGGTCAGAGCTTACTGTTCGTCCGAAAAATGCTTCGACTGGTTTCCTCTTGGTTGTTGAATGAATTGTGTAATTATACTTATGTAGTGATCTGAAAAGCAAATCTTCAAAGTTACTATGGGTATTCTCGGTTTTCACGCAGCGCATTATTTCGCTGAGTGTAGAATGGAACCTTTCGACTTGTCCGTTTACACTGCTGGTATATGGGGGTGTTTTGTATACATCTATCCCGTATTGGTTGCGGAGCATAAAAGTAATTGGCGCTGAGCTTAAAAATTTCTCATTATCTATTACAATTTGATCAGGGATGCCGAACGATGCTAATAGTTCTTGAAGGGGTAGCTTGATATCCTCTGTTGCTCTTGATTTTATAACCTTGGCCTGTGCGTATTTGGAGAATTTGTCCACGGCCGTTAGAACGCTTTTATTATTGGTGTAGTAAATATCGACATGCAGGATATGTCCAGGATGAGTGGGTATAGGCGTGGCTTGGAGAAGGGGTATAGAAGGGTGCCGATCGTATTTATTTTCTTTGCACACTTTGCACTGCTTCACAATCTTTGTAATCTTTGCGTTCATATGCGGGAAATAAAACTTTTCCAATAGTTGCGCTTTATTTTCGGTTGTGTTCCTGTGTGCTCTATTATGCTGTTTTAATATTTCGGCTTCCTGGTCTATATCTCTGGTTAGATCTTCCACTTGGTTTCGAGTATATCTCACCTTGTATCGGCTGAAATGTTGCGGGTAGATTGCCTGTATTATGCCTAAAACATAGTCGTTGGTAATAATGCCATTTGTTACTGAGGGGTTTAAGTAGCGTTTTAAAGTATTAATGAGAGTGTTCTCGGAAAAATCTTGCTCGATTATAATATGCCTGTGATAGGTCGGAAAAACTATTTTAAACTGGTAAGAAGGGGATTCTCCTGTGGATAGGAATAGCTGATTCTTGAAAATGTTAATTGGGGCGTCCGTGTAGGGTATGATATTCTGAAGAGAGCTGTCGTCGCTATGTTGTGTTGGTGTCAGTGAATTTACTTGAGAGTTGTTTGAAATTCGAGATAGCGTGTCTGCTACTAGGTTGGATTTGCCTGGTTTATATTTGAGCTCATAGTTGTGCTCTTCTAGAACTGCTTTCCATCGCTTTAGCTTGCTGTTGCTGTTCTTGTTGCTTAACGCATAATTCAGTGGCTGATGGTCAGTGAATATCTTTACTGCGACGGATCCGTACAGGTAGCTTCGTAATGTTTTTAGGGCCCAGACTATAGCCAACATTTCTTTCTCGTTTGTGGCATAGTTTTCTTCGGTCTTCGAGAGAGTTCGCGATATGAATGTGATGGGTTTTCCCTCTTGCTCTAGCACTGCTCCTATTGCGTAGTTGGATGCGTCAGTTGTTAGGATAAATTCTTTGCTAAAGTCAGGGTATTGTATTACTTCATCCGATGCGAGAGTGTTTTTATTTTCCTGAAGGCGTCAATTGCGTCTTTGTCTAAAGTTATCTCTTTCTTTGCTGACATATGTTTGGACATTCGTCCTTTCTCCCCTCTCAAAATCAGGGTAAGGGGCTTTGCTAGTCCAGCATAGTCCTTGATAAATCGTCTATAAAATCCAGACATGCCCAAGAACGATCTGAGTTGCTTTAAGTTCCTTAGTATGGGGATCTTTTCTCTAGCTTTGACTTTTTCCGGGTTCGCCTTTATCCCATACGATGTTATAATGAATCCCAAAAACTCAACTTCGCTTGAAGAAAATTTGCATTTATCTAGCTGGATTTTCATGTTAGCTTGTTCTAATGTATTAAAAATTGCTTCTAAATCCTTTGCATGATCCTCCTCAGTTTTGCTAAAAATTATGATGTCATCAATATACACAAAACAAATCCTTCCTATATGCATTCTTAAAATATCATCCAGAGCCCGTTGGAATATGGAAGGGGCATTTTTCAATCCGAAAGGGAGACGAGTGAATTCATACTTCCCGTTGTTGATCGAGAAGGCTGTTTTTTCGGTATCAGATTCCTTCAGAAGGATCTGATGAAATCCGCTCTTCAGGTCGACAACAGAAAAAACCCTGTTTTGTCCTAACTGGGAGAGGACTTCATTTATTTCCGGGATTGGGTAACGGTGGGCGATTGTGACAGAGTTGAGTTTTCTGTAGTCGATAACTAACCTGTACTGCCTGTTCCCTTCTGAGTCTGGCTTCTTGTTCAAGATCCATACTGGTGAATTGTATGGAGAACGGGACGGTCGGATTATTCCGTCTTCGAGGAGTTTACTAATTTGTGCTTCGACTTCGGATTTTAAAGACATAGGATAGGGGTAATATCTTGTGTAAATTGGAGAGTCTGTATTCGTACGGATTTCTCCTAAAACCCTAGTTGTGTACGTTAATTTTTTGTTTGGTTCGGAGAATAACGTTGGGAATTTCTTTACTAATGACTTTACTAGCTGTTTTTGTTCCGATGTTAGGTGTTCGATTTTTGTCTCTATATTATTTACGTCTTTTGCTAGTTCCTGCTTGATGGGTACCCTAAATTTATTTTCTATGAGCATGTAGTCAACTGCGGTATATATAACTGCTTTAAGTTGTTTCAAACTATCATTACCGATAATAGCGTGAAAGGATTTTAATGTTGGTAAAACGAAAAATTTTAGCTTCTTATCGTTGAGTCCGAAGAGATTAAGTTCGACGTAGTGTGTAATCTTAATTTTTCCTCCTATTGAATTTGCAAAAAATATACTTTCGTTAGGTTTCGGGGTTTTTGCCAGTGAGGGTTGGATAAAATTTTTGTTTGAGCCTGTGTCTATTAGAAATTTTAATGTTCTTCCGTCACTTGCTCTACATTTGAAGTAGGGGAGTGAGGAAGCGGTTAGTCTAAAAAATTTACGTCCACAAATTGATCAGGATCGTTATCAGAATAGTTTTGTTCTTGAGTTTCGTACTCTTGATAATACTCCTGCCAGGGTTGTTCATTGTCGTCTTGGTTTGTATTATAGTTTTCCCTATCGTTTCCGTTGGTTGCTTCCTGGGAGATGTGATTAATTCTCTGGAATTTATTTGGGAATTTATGGTTGAGTTGATTAGATGGTGCCGGTGGTCGCTTCCCTGAGAAAGCGTTGAAATTTGGTCTATTCATGTAATCTATACGTCTTGTTTGCTGTGAACTGTCAACATCCATAGGTGTTGGTTTTGGTAGAGGTTTCGGGCCAAATGGTCTTGGAGGTTGTAAATTTTGATATTGTGGAAAGTTTCGTAGGAATATAGAATTATGTGTATTGAAATTCTGCTGGTCCGTTGTGGGTCTATTGAATGTGCATTGCCTAGCTGGGTGATAGTGCATTCCTAGTGGGTTATATGTTTTTTGTGTGCAAAATGGTGGTTTCGCGTGTGTTTGCGGTGGTATATATGCTGGCGATGTTTGCATTTTTCGGCCTTTGTTTTGGTTATAGGTGTACTGTGACCTATATCCTTGATTTTCCAATTTCATGCATAAGTGCAGAGCTTGTGGTAGATCCGCAGGTTCCTTCATACCTAGTAATTTCGGAAGGTCTCCATTAAGTCCTCTGATGAATGTGTCTAAGACTTTGTTTCTGTAGGTTTGTGTAAGAAGCTGTAAAGCTTCCTGTCCAATTTGCAAACTTGATACTTTGTTTAGTATTAGTGAAAGATGATTATAGACTTCTTGATAAAATTGAGGAATGGAACTTCTTCCTTGCACTAGTGATGTGAGTTGGCATTCAAGAGTTGTTATGTCGCGTCTATCGGCATAATGGAGGTTTAGGCAGTAAGAAATCGCTTGCCAGTCTAAGGGAACGTTATATGATTCAAGAATCATGTCAGCATTTCCTGTTATTTTGTTCCTGATGGTGCTGAGAATACCGAAGTACTTTGGTGTGCCTCTGGTGTTTTCGTAAATTTTAAGAACTCGGTCGACGCTTTTCCGCCATGAACTGAATTCTGAGGGGTTTCCTGAGAAATCCCTAAGACTTCGTACAATGTCTGGTATTTTGTCCAAGTCACTAATCTGATTTCGGTGTTCTGGTCTAATTGTCTCGTCGGTGGCATTAACTAATATACTATCTAGATTACTACTAATAAGATTTTCCCGCATTACACTTCTAACAATATTATTAATTAGTCTCTCTAAATCTGGTGCTGCTGCGCGTTGTGATGCTGGAGTAGATTGGGCCTGTACATTAGGTTGCTCTAATATGCTTGGCCTAATTAAATTGTTAGGATTTGACATTTTGCTTATTCACTGTTTACTTTCCCGAAAGTTTATTATCTCTAAATTATTATTCTCGTAAAAAACTAGATTATTATTTTCTTGGAGTTTGTTCTTCTTTAAAAAGAAATTTCCTGTTTTTTCCAAAGTTTACTAAGAAGATTTTTGATATTTAACTAAATTATTATCTTCTTAAAATTTGTTTTATTCAAAAACTATTATGTTTTATTTTAAATTTATTGGTTTTTCACTGAATTATTATTATTTTTTTAATTTGTATAATTTTTCTTCTTTAAAAAAAAATTTTAAGTTCTATGTACTTATTTCTACTGGAGTAAGATTCGCAGTAGTGGTTCTAGTTTTTTTTTTTTAATTCTTTTTGCTTACAATAATATTGATGCTGCAATCATCCCACGGCGCTGGGGAGATATCCTGTTTACGTGAGGTTGTTACTGAGGGTCCCTCGATGCGCACTCTTCGTGGGGGTGCGTTTTGGCTTCTTGAGGTTGTAACGCTGATATGTGAGTCCTTCGTCGCTTCGCATATCCTTATTCTCTGGCACTTCTTGAGGGCATTAGAGTTTACTGCAGATGTGTGATGATTGTGAATACACTGGCACTTCTTAAGGGCCTTAGAACTTGCAGTTTGTATGATCACTTTTTCCTTTGTAAAGGATTATTGTCACTTTTTCTCTGATAAAGGATACGCGAACGCCACTGGCAGTTGGGCGCCAGTTAAAGTTAATTTCGTTTTAACACTAAAAAAAATATATTTTTTCTTCTTTATTTATTATTAAAAAACTGAGCTATTAGTAAATACAATTATTGTCTTAAATACTACTTTCTGTCTTGTGGTGTAATTAGTCGGAATTGGCAAAGTAAATTCGGCAAAAGTTTGGTGGCATGTGCCGGATGTAATTCCACGAAAATTGGACAATCAAAGTCTGCTGGGTTATTGCTACAATTTGCAAGTGGGCCGGATATTGTTTCAAGTGTTGTTTTTGTTGACACAAAGGTGAAGAATGCTTGCATTAGCAGTTTTCTTTGTTACAAAGTATTTATGTTTGTTTGTAGCATTTCGTTAGCTTTTGCAATATTAACTTGTATACTACTTGCCATTTTTGTTTATTTCAAATTTTTAGTTAAGGATGTTTTTAGTTCTTCAACAGTTTTAGGTACATTTTCTATCAATAAAATGTCCCTAACCTATTCTATCAATTTCATAGCTACTACATATTTTATTAGGTTTTTCTTTCCTTGTTCATTATGTTCAGTGTAGACCATTTCTATCATTGTAAAAAATATATCAAGGTGTTTTGGTTTTCCGTCAAAGACTGGAATTATATCATAAGCCTTTTTGCTATCAAAATTTGACATGATTGCTCAATTTTCAATTTCTTTCGAGTTTTCTAATATATCACCCTTACATTCCATTAACAACTGGATTGCTGTTTTTTTGTAATCTATAAATTGGATTATCTTTTCATCTCTTAATGGATTTGCTAAATGACCTACAAGTTTTATAAATCTTTGACTTAGTTGTTCTATTAACTTTAGCTTTTCTTGTATTGTTTCTTTTGTATATTTTCTTGTTATAGATTTTTTAGCATTTATTATTAATTTCTCAGGTTCTTCAACAATTTCTTCGATCTGTTTTTACAATATAACTTTTTATATAAATCTTTTTATATAGACTTTTCTATGCATTTTGGACATTAGTCCTTACTACTTGTGTACCCTTCACCAAAAAATTTGGAAAGGGGATATATAGGTTTGTCATTCTGTATGTAATTTCTTCATTATTCATTTAAGACCCCATAAAGTATATATATTCTGGATCCTTATAGATAGAAAAGTCGAATGAGCGATGTCGTCTGTCTGTCTGCTACATATTGGTGTAGTTAGAATTAAGGCCAGAACACAACATAGAGAAATAAATTTTATACCATTCTCTTGGAATTTTTCATAAATTTGTACTGTTTGAAAATAACAAAACTCGGTCCAATAATTAATGAGATATAGCCAAAAGACTTTTTTTGTTATATTTCCTATTCTGTTGTTTTTTATGGCCTTAACTGTCCTATGGTCAATTTTATGAAGCAGATCTCTTGTATGGAGTTCTACGAAGGTTTAGACTGAAAATAATTGAAGTGGGTCCATTAACGACTAAAATATGAGCAAAAAAATATGGCATTCGAAATGATTTTACTTTAAAAATTTTTTTGAAAAAGTTCCGTGGGGATTTAATCCAACAACCTAGTGGTTGGTAGTCACAACCGTTTCTTGTACACCACAGAACAGTTGTATTTTCCATAGTAGTTTATGCGTTTAAGAACATAATATATCTTATTTATTATAAAATACTAAAATTTCAAATTCTTGATGGAAATTGGTGTGGTTGTTGTAAATCTCCCTTTTTGTCACACATATATCACATACATACATACTGAAATGCGTTCATGGGCACATGTACACATTGTGTATTTAAACAATCGGAAAGCAATGATTTGTTGTATTGTTTTTGTTTGTTTCTCTAAACTTATTTTTGTACGTTTATTAGTATAATATTATTATGCATATTACAGTATTTTTTATCTCTTACATTTTCTTTTCGTATATAAATAACCATAATTATTATTATTATTTATATTTAAGCAATGTAATGGATCGTCAAGACACTATGTACGAGTAAATATACAAAATCAATGATATTGAATTTTAGTTTTGCTTTGAAAATGTATTAATTTTCCATTTTTATGACTATTTGTGATTTCAGAAGAAAGGCAAAATTGAAGCTTATATCCTGTTTTATTCTTGTGTAATTTTAATTATTTTCTATATTCAGGTGCAGAGCGTACCTGCAGTATATCAGAACCCGGTATTATTATTGTATTTGTACAGTGTGATAAAAAATCTTTTGACAATTAAAATGCTGTTTGGATACTCAGTAACACATAACAAAGCAGAAAAATCTCTTCCCGGCTAGAATTTGATAAGAAATGTTTCTTTCATTCTGTAACATCAGTGAGTTAATCTTTAAAAGCACTTCAATTAATTGCATTTTCTATAAAATAAAAACAAAGTTTGATGTAAGAATTTAATTTGATATCAACCTCCAAAATGTAATTAGCAAAGAAACTAAAAAATTGAAAACCCCGCGAAAATAGCGCCTATTCTAAAAATTGCAACTGCAATATTGGAAATTATGCCCAAAATTTATTTTAAAAAAATCATATAATTGGCAATCGGCAGCCAAAAACCTTGAAAAAATCTCTAAAATGCCAAAAATTCTTAAAAATATGAGAACATCAGGAAAATTGTATGATTCAATATTGATTAAAAAACAGAAAAATTATAGAGTAAAAAAACTTCAAAAATATCATTTCCATTGTAAAAATCAAACTTTTATTAATAACTATTTTGTATTTGGAATAAAAATTTAAAATGCATTTGTATTTTGAATAAAAGTATTGCAAATATCTACTTTCCACAAATTTATGTTTAGCTTCAAGATTGCATTATCCAATTGAATAATTTAATGTGGGCTTAATTAAAATGTACTCTAAGAATAGTTCGCAATTCATCAAATATTTTTCAAACAATCAGTTCCTATCGTATGCATACATATGGACTTTGGATTAATGGATCGGAATGTTTGGGGAAAATTTCCGAAAATAGTATATGCATACATATTTGTATTTCATTTTTTTGCATATTTTCGTATTTTCCCCAATTCAACATATACAAAATGATAAGTTAAGATCTTAGGAGATAAAAAATTGATTTCTTCATATTCATATAAAATTAACTGGTCTTACATTCATTAAAAACACCTAAAAAATCATAGTTTTGCGGAATATCGCATTGTCGATAGCACGCACTACGGAATTGGACGTGGATTAATGGTAAAATATTACGAAAATAAGCCGAATTATGGGTTGGAGTTGCGAGCAAAAAGCTTTCTGTTTGCGATTTTATCGTAATTTTTCATATTTAGTTCTCTGTCTTACACAGTAAACGCAGAAGAATATTTAAATAAAATTTGTTTTTAATTAAATTCATCTGTTTTCTTAGCAGGCTGAATATGAATTACCGAATTCGTATTTTTAAATCGATTGTGGTGGAAATTCCATTGTGTTTCTGTATCAGAAATATACAGGTTATATTGAACCAAGACCTTTATCGTCTGGTCCATCCGCAATACAGATAAGTAAATGGAAAAGTTAACAAAATTTTAAAAAGACAACTATCAGAATACCACTAGTTTACATACAAACGTACATCATACGAGTTTCAAAGAAAAAATTAAAATTAAATAATGGATTAAAATATGTTGTTATATTTTATAATTTAATATTTTTTCTTACACCTTCAAGTTATTTTTATATTTGTTATTAATATTATATTATATCAAATAAAAACGTCGACAACTTACTAAATTCATTATATAATTATTTTATCACTGTACAAAATCCTATCTGATAACATGTTGGATATTTTTGAAAAATAAACCTTTTTTCGTTCATAAAATTGGAAAAAACGCAAAAATTAAAAAAAAATATTGTAAATGAGATTGTGCCTGGTTTTTTAAATAAATTGTGGAAGAAACTTTTTCAAATAAAAAGTAATAAAAACAACTAAAATGTATCGAAAATTCTAAAAAGAAATAGCATTGTGTTGTGTTCAGGATTCGAAACCGTGCCACCACCGGGTAAGAAGGTACGGTTTCAAATCCTGACCAACCATTTATTAATTTTTTTTAATTTTTGATACATTTTAGTTATTTTTATTACTTTTACTTTTTATTTGAAAAAGTTAGATCTTTTTTTAAGTATTTTTGATAGCTTTAAATTATTTTCAATATGAAGATAATATTGGAACATTTTAATCATTAGACCAACAGATTTATGTAATAGTTGGCGATTTTTTTAATCAATTGTCGGAGAATTTCTTCATTATTAAACCTGTTCTTACGTTTCAAATCATTTCTTTGTTTAGTCGAAGACCACTGGCTTATTGATAAAGACGTTGGAACACTTCTTGGATGTGTGAAAAATGATATAAGTGCTAATAAGGGGATGTTAATATTTTTATAATGCACCCTAGGCAAGAAAGTGTTACAAATTTGTTACGAAATTCATAATTTATGGCTGACTTCATAAACGCAGTTTGCAAAGCAACACGAGAATGCCTTGTAAACTCATGCTTCCAGAGTTGCTTTGGAAGCTGTGTTTATGAAATCAGCCTATACTATGAAATAGAGATTAGAACCAATAATGCATGATCGTGATTAATTTTTTGTTTCCATCACGTGAGGGTGCGTCCGTGAGACGGTGAGTGGCAATTTTTTTGCTTTAATGTAAGTTGTTCCATTTAAATTATTTTTTATTTTAATTTTTTTTTGTATTTCGTTGGCGCGAATTTTCGTGATTGTGACTTCTTTCGCCACTCCATACTATGGTGAATGGTATATAAGATTCGGCACAGCTTAATATATCTCTCTTACTTGTTTTTTATATAATGTTGTAAAAATTTAAACATAGTGACACATACAAAAATAATTAATAGAATTATAACTATTTCCTGATCTATTGTTATTTTATTTTCATTTAAGGCGTATGCAAATGGGTGATGCCTTTGCATCATCAATCCCCATGTTTAGATTTTGTAAATTAGATTTACTTCGGTTTTCTAATGTTATATTTAAAGTATGTAGTCTCATTACAAAAATAATATGTATTATTTAAAAGTTTTCCATACTTCCTGTCTTATGCTGTTTAGTTGTATTATTAAATTTTTCTTTTGGGCTCCCTTACTTATGTTGATCACTCTTTGAAATTCTGGCACCGTTTTTGAAATTTCTGCTTCTTGCCTCCTTTTTTGGTATTTTATTTGTTCTTGTCTAAACCTTTGCAGATGTTCTTTATAATTTATTTGCATTTCTCGATACTCTTGTAAAGTTATTGGTTTCGGGCCTGCTGTTTTTAGGGTTGGAATATATTCTGGCGGTGTTTGCTGTGGAGCGGTGTCAATTCTTTTGGGAATGTACTCGTTTGTTTGTGAGAACTCTTTCACTTCTTAAAAATTTTATTGATTTCCTCTTGGTTTGACATTAAAAATTTTTTATATATTTTTGTTTGTTTTAAAGCTTATTCTTCCCTTATCTGGCAAGGTAAAAAATTTGGCTGCTAATAAAAAATATTGTTTGACAGGATCTAAATTTGGTTTGGCAGGATCGCCATGTAAGCTCTTCAGCCTCTTTATTCCAGCATTAGATTGCCGATTTGTGTAGTGTATTTACTAAGCTCTTCAGCCGCTTTATTCCAGCATTAGAATGCCGATTAATGAAAATTAAAGACTTCAATTTTATTGGTAGTCAAATTAATTCTAAATTTTATTAAATTATACTTCAGCTTATATACTAAATTTTATTCTAAATTATTACCTATGTCAGCACAATCCCACGAAATCAATTTTGTTCAAAAGTCGAATACATTAATGAGCTCCGTGGAACTTGCTGACAGTACACTTATTCAGTCAAGGCCAATAAACGAATTTTCGTTTACTTTATTAATTAGTTCATATTACAGCAGCGCGTGAAATAGTAGTGTGCACAAATGTAGCGCATAGTGATTTGCCAAATTATAGCACATACACACTACATAATTAACACTTACGAAATGCTAAAAATAAGAAAAATAAATTTTTCGTTAAATATAAGAGAACTGGTGCACCTGTCGATTTTCTTAAATATGCTATGGCAAGATCTGAATACAACATTGCTAATAATCTTGCATACAAAAACTATATAAATTGCATTAAACGCAATATAAAAACAAACCCTAAACCTTCCTATAAATTTGTAAATTCCAAGCGTCGCTCTTCAGGTTATCTAAAGCATTTGAAGTATGGCTCCTTGACTGCTGATGATGATGTTTCAATAAGCAGTATATTTGTTGACTTCTTTTCAAAAACTTATTCTACTAAGTTTTATGATACTGCAACAACTTATCCGTATGCTACAACTTATTCTTGTGGGATTTACTTTCCGCTTTTAAATATTGAAACGGTACTTTCGAACTTGAAGTCGCTGAAAAACTCGTTTAGCCCTGGTCCCAAAGGTATTCCAAGCTTTGTCGTTCGAAACTGTGCAGCATCACTGTGTGCGCCTCTTACTGCATTATATAAAAATCTATTGAATCGTGTTATCTATCATCAGTGTGGGAAAAATCGTATATAATTCCTTTATTAAAAAACGGCTGTAAAACTCATGTATCTAATTACAGAGGTATCGCTAAAATTAATGCAATTCCATAACTCCTTGAAAAAATTCTTACTGATTACCTATATCATCAAATTTCTTCCCTTTTATCACCATTTCAACATGGTTTTCGTAAGTCTCGCTCAACTACAACTAATATTTTGGAACTCACCACTATTGTCAATGAAGAGTTTTCAAATAAAATGCAAACTGATGTGATATACACCAATTTTAGTAAGGCGTTCGATAAAGTTAACCACAATCTTTTATTGCACAAATTATCACTTATGGGCTTTAGTCACTCTGCTCTAAAATGGTTAAGCTCTTATCCATCACAAAGAACTCAACAGGTAAAATTTGAGAATGTTATATCAAAAATCATTCAAGTACATTCTGGTGTCCCTCAAAGCAGTCACCTGGGTCCAATTTTGTTCTTTATTCATCAATGATCTTCCTACTATTGTTTTGCATTCTAAAGTACTGATGTACGCCGATGATGTTAAAATTTTTAACTCTTTTAATGATATTAATGGACATACTTTATTAAGTGCCGACTTTCGGAGTTTTCATCAATGGTGCAGATTTAATTTATTGGAGTTAAATATCTTGAAATGCAAGCACATGTCATTTTTCAGACACAATCCGATCGAGACTTCTTATTATATTGATACTGCTATTTTAAATAAAGTTCAAACCATATTGGATCTTGACATACTGTTGGACCATAGGCTTAACTTTCATGTTCATATTTCTATAATGGTAAATAAAGCCTATGGGTTCTTTGGATTCATGACTCGCTGGTCAAAGGAATTTCTAGATCCTTTTATTACAAAACTTTTATATACTTGTCTTGTTCGACCAATTCTTGAGTATGGATTAACTGTTTGCGATCATTGTTATTCTATCAATATTAATAGTATTGAATCGGTACAAAAACAATTTTTAATATTCTTTCTCCGTGGTTTTGGTTGGAATTCTTATGTTTGCTGCCGTATCATAGCAGAATGGCTCTGATAAAATTGCCTACTCTAAAAAGTCGACGATTGATGCTGAGTACTTTATTTGTTCTGGGTCTGATTCGTGGTGATGTTGATTGAGAGTTCCTATTTAGTCAACTAAACTTCAATGTTGCTGTAAGGGTTACACGCAAATTGAAAGTATTGGCATTAATACTACCGTTCTCTATATGCCAATAATGATTATTTTCGTCGCGCATTTGCTGACTTCAATAAATGCTATCATATTATGGTCTTATCTGAGAGTAATGATGTACTGAAGAGAAAAATTACTTTATATCTAAATTGTTGCACCAATTATTTTTATACTATATAGATGTATATTTGTTAGTCATATTTAGTCAGTAAGGGTGTGAAAATCTATTGACATAATAAATAAATAAATGTAAGATAACGATAGGTATCTAATATTATATAAAGACATAATTGCGTTTCAAAAGAATATGTTGAGAAACAACATTTAAAGCTTTTATTTCAAATTTCTGTTAGTACCAAAAAAAATGCAAATTCAATTCAGATAATTTTCTTTTGTGTTCAAATTCTTATATTAAAAGTCATCCAATCTGCTGGGTTACCATCAGTCACATTCATATGTCGATATGACCGTATATTAACCTTTAAGAAAGTGATGGCACAAGCACACTTGTATGATGATTTTCTTTACATTTATATTACTTTTCGGCTTAGGATAATTTTTGAAATCCTTTTTTGTTTTACGAGTATGTAACAGTCTTGGGGGTTGTTGTTGTCGGTGTGAATGACGAACTGTTGTATGAAACGTTTTTATTATCAAATATAATGGTTCCTTTACGGGGTTCAAATGTAATCTGATAGATATTTTTCTCCTCGAAAATTAATAGTATTACCGTCCTGATCGATCACTTTCAGTACGATAGTGTTTATTGATCTCGTATTAACATGTAAATAAATAACGTTCGCTGGTGCTCCAGTTGTTTTATAGCCAGGGCTTACGTTAAGCGAAAACTGATGTAGTGTGTGAGCGAAAACGTTATTTATATAGGATCAGCTCACAATGTTACATTAAGTGTAATATAGTTTGTTTTTGTTATATCTTTTATGTTGTCACATTTGTTTTCTTTACCTTTATTTAGAATTTTCTTGCTAAAGCCAAGCAGTGAGGCAAATGATAGTTCTTTATAGAAATAAATTGTATCAGTTGAGCATTTTATATAGGTTTGTCCCGTATTATAATTTGCTTGTATAGTAAGTTTTCGAGTGCAACAGAGTGCAACACGAAAAAAATAACAATATACGGACAACACTACGTGATAAAAGACGAAAAAAGAGAAGACCGGTGCGTAGTATGTTTGTGTATGTCCTGAACCAATTTTTCCATACAAAAAGCTGCACATGCTGCCACCCTATATTAAAAAGATGGTAGTTTTTGTTCTTGCAAAGGTATGCTCATGCAAACATCAAAGAAACCATAACACCATATTAATTCTGGCGCAGTGTTTTCTATAACGTTCGATATCAAAATGCTCGATACATGAGTGTAATTAAAATATATACCCTTGTCAATGAAATAAACACATATAAATTTATGTTTAAAAATATAATATACATTTGTATAATTTTTATTAAAACTTTTATTTTACAATTAAATCTCAATTTTTTTTTTATTAAATACAATTTTTACATATAGATAAACTATAGAAATTTATTAATTTTCTTGCTTCTTCTTGCAATTCGAAATTTTTCTTTTATAATTCACACAGCGACAGGTATCAGGTCCACATCTAGTAGTTTCTTTAGACCAAACACGATCCTCATAATGTTCACCAAATTTATTTTAGTTTATTTTCATGTTGTTTGTATGCTCCAGATATGATTGAATGTTAACAAATTCTTGTTTATGTTCCTTGGAAATGATGTTGGAGAAATTTTTAAGAAATTATATATTTTTTTAGTAGCATATTGTTAATTACTAAATACTCATGTAATGTTTGTTAGTAATTTTTAACGTTAACTGTTCTTGTATTTATATCATTTATACACCGACTAACTATACGACTTGACTTCTCTTGATAATCGCTTTCATACGGAAGTATATCGTGACTCATTTCATCACTATATTCAAAACAATAAATATTGAGTTTGCGATAAGCATAGTTACTATAATATCTACATCGCAGTCTTATATCCAAAGCTTCATATTTTAAGTTGAAGTGTCGATAAAATACCCCAGAACTTTCAATAATACCACCAATATTAGTTTCCTTTTCAATCAAATCCTTCATAAATTTTCGACTGCTTCATCTATAGTAAGGTGTTCATATCCTGAATATGATCATAAGAACTTAACATTGATTTTGTAATTATTGTTGTTGTAATTTCATCATTTTTCAATTGAAGCGATAAATGTACTCTTACATTCACAAAACCATTTGATGTTTAACTTAAAAGTCTAAATATTTGCTAGTTTCACCATCTAACTTAACATGTTGTTGATTATAAGGATTTTGATTACTATGGAATACAATGTTAAACTGAATGAGAATTATTAAAAATATTGAAGCGAATGAATTCATATTTTTCCTTCAATGGTTGATAGTATACAAGTATGAAAACATTCGATAACCATTTTATACGTTTGAGTATAGTTTTTAACATCAATTATGTTTATGTTATTTAAATTATGTGAAAAATCAGGTATTCGAACTATTTCAATTTCACCATTAGTTAATACACGTTCGTCATTAACTTCACGATATTCATAACAACTTATTTTCAGGTATCGTTTCTGGTATATAATATCAAATATACAACGAGTAGGTACATCAACATTATCATATTTAAGATTAAAATGTCGGTAAAATGACTCATTAGAGTCCAGTATACCACCAATATTTGACTCCTTTCCAATTTATTCCTTACGAAATGCCTCTACAACGTCATCTACTGTAAACAATTTTTGGGTTGATAATGAAGCGGTTTCATTTATTTTCTTGGGTGTATCAGTAGTTATTAACGAAAAATAATTATAAAAAGATTGACTATTCTGAGTTTCATCTTTTAAATCCCATTCCTCATAGTTTCCCCCCTCTTTTTCATCTTCTTCAAAGATCGATGTTGATATAGTAGTATAGTGGTTTCTAAAACTTTACTTTCTTTTAACATTACAAAGGATATATTAATTTTTAAAATATCTTCATTGGGGAGTGTTAAATTAAATTCTAAACATTTTGTGTTCTCTTCTATAAGTGGAGTACTGATAATAGACATTGGTAGTGAAATACCATATTCCACTTTTAATATAATGAGTAAATTAAAACTGATAAATTTCATTTTACGTTTGGTAAGCGATATACTATGCACACTGTATAAAGGTTAGAGATGATATGATAAAAACATATTAATATTGCTTCCTTATATACCCTAAAATATTTTCAATTCAAGTTCTTCAATTCAATTATTCATTACCAAACCTAAATAAATCATAAATTATATAAAAACAAATCAGTTTTAATTAAGAAAACATTTATTTATATATGTATAATTCAAAAATATGCAGATGTTCCGGTTGGTATATTCTTAAGCGTTTTCAATTCAATACGAATATCTATTGGTCCAGTTTTAACAGTCTCATTTTGATGTGTTACATATAATTATAGGCGCTATTGATTTACAGTCTTTTCGTGATAGTAGGGGTTGTGAATCTCGTGAAAAGTAGCTTTGTTGAAAATTTTGATACATATCGTATAGTAGTGCAAACCGATTTCGATTTAATTTTAAGTTTAGATCATCATACGGATATACATCACAGTTTACATGAACCTTTATATTTATTAATTCACAATGATGAAATGTGTGATCATCGTTGTTTCGAAACGCCAAAATCAGGAAACGTGGTCTTTCATTTTCACTAGCAAGCTTAACATTCCATAATACAGTAGTGGTTTCTGGAAGTGAAGAATAGTAATACATATCCCAACTTCTAAAAGATACATTTAGTGGTCGACGGTTATTAATTGTTTTAAACATTTCCAATTTGTGAGCATCATCAAGTTGAGCATGTGATATTCAGAAGGGTTAACTTACATTTTTCAGTTAATACCTTAGATTTAAGAGCTTGTTTATCATATTTTACCCTTAACAAGATTAATTCATGTTTCGAGTTCACTGTTATTTTATTAAAATCTTCAGCAAATCCAAATAAATTTTTCCATGGCACGCAAAAATTGAAATAACTGCTAATAAGCGCCAGATTTTTGTCACTATTGGTTGGAGCCCATCCAGCATTAATCAAGTTATTGCTTTGTATTTAACGAAACATAGTTTTTAATTTCTGATACAATTCCGAAATATCGTCTACGATCAATTTCTATTCCATTTAGTTCATATCGAATCTCATCAAAGAGGTGAGCCATACAATTGTTCAGTAGTTGTATATTTGCAGAGATTGTTGAGTCTTCTTTTGTTACATAACCTTCAATATAAAGCATGCTTTCACTTGGTAAAACGTATAAATATTGGTTTTGTATTGATATTCGGATTTCATCATTGTTTTTAAAAGATTGTAAGTATGAGTTATAGCTGTGATACTCTTTTTTAATAATTGAATTATCAAATTGTGGTTTGTCTAATATATTAACTAAACAATTCATTTTCATGTTTTAGACGGTCTTTCTGTTATTTTATATCCTGGACTAATGTCAAGTGAAAACTGATGAATAGTATGTGCTGACACGTTATATATATATGATTACTGTATTAATATTTGTTATATCAATTGTTTTATGTGAAAAATGTTCCACTTGTTGTCGTAATACTCTCTTACTAAAACCAAGCGTAGATCCAATTGATCGTTCTTTATTGAAATATATGGGGTCTATTGTACTTTTTATAGATGTTACAAATGTATTAAAATTTTCATTAATATAAAGATCACCTTCATTGGTCAAATCATGATATTTATCTTTAATTAAATCAACTACATCAGAAAACTCATAAGATCCCACAGGAATCTCTATTACATAATCACCAATATGAAATAAATTGTTTTCGACATCAACATTTGGTATTGTGTGATAGTATAAAAGCTTATTATTCCACACACATAATTATTATCAAACACAATGGGAGGAAAATAGTTTGCCACAAGTACTGAAGAATGTCCGTTTACCGTTAATGTTAACGACATCTTAACGTTCGATGAATGAATAAATCAGTTTTAAATTAATACGATTTCTTTTATAGTAAGGTTGTTCACGATAGGCTGGTTATCAGGTTATGTGATTAAATGTTTATATCAACAACAACAAAATACATTTAAGTAAAATAACCAACTTTACGCAACCTCTACCCTTGTTTACAGATTATGTGGTTATATGCTTATTTGTAGTGTTGGAAAATAATAGAAATTTAACTTACTGGCACCACAAAAAAAAACAAATTTTTAGCAAATGGCTTCTCAAATTTTATATTTAATGTTGGTAGCACTGATATTTACATCTGTTTTTTTTTTGTTTATAAAAAAAATAAAAATGAGCGCAAGTAAGTAAAAATAGTTTGTTCGAAAGAAAAATATAAATTAATATTTCATTTATATTCCTTTTTCAGTGTCTAATGAAAATCGGAAACGAAAACGGGAAAATGAAGTGAAGAAATGGACAGAGGAAGAAATCAAAAAGGTGTTAAGCTATATGCAGGTGCACAGAAATATTGAGGTGAGTTTTTTTTAATAACTCTATCATGTCAAACAGTTCCATGGACTTGGTAGTAATTCCATAGTACGTTGGATAGTTTGTCATAGTAGCGAAGTTATACATATACATGTTTACATGATAGTTTTTTCATTTGTGAATATTAAATTCCAGAAACCAACCGCTCAGCTGTATTATAAAAAATTGTTGGAAGAAACAAGAATTAATGCAACCTGGAATATCCTGAAATGCAAAGTTCGTCATCTTAAAGGCACTTTGCAAAAGGCTGATGCATGGAGTAGTTCTACAGGCGCTGGAGTGGAAGAGGGTGATGGTACAACTACTGTCAAAGGTAAACTATATCTCTGTTTTAGTTTGTGCCATCTAATAGTTATATATTTTTGGTGTATGTGCAGATAAGGTGCTTAAAATATGTCCACACTTTGAGCAGCTCTCCGACATTTTTTCAAGTTCAAAGGAAATTGAGGTTGTTATAATGGATACAACAAGCGAAGGATTCGAGTACAGTCCACTTGATGCAACCGATATTGAAGACAGTTTCGAAGTAAGTGATGAACCAGCAACCTCTTCGCCAGATGTACCATTTGCTCACAAAGTCAAGCGTAGAGCACAAAATACTTGCTTTGAGAAAATGGCGACCATGGAAGCTCAGCGAACAAACTTTCGAGAAAAGCAACTCAAACTAGAAAGCGAAAAATTCGAGTGGGCAAAGGAGGTTGAAAAGAAAAAACTAGAAATGGAAAAGCAAAAGATTGACAATGATTTGGAAATAAGAAAATTAGAACTGCAACAAAACGAACGATTGAAAATGTTTGAAATAGAAATGAAATACAAAAATAATAAATAAAGAAATAATTTTTATTATAAAATTAATTGCAAAAAGTCTCTTTAATGGAAAATTAAATTATAAAGTGCTTGTCTTTTGAGCTCCGGTGTAGGTGCTACAATAGCAGCGATATCGTTTTGAACTTCGCTCGTTTCGTCAGCTGCGTTTTCAAATTGTGAAAAATTGCGGTCTTCCAACAAAATATTATGCAGCACACAGCAGACGAGTACCCATTTAATAAAAAATGCTTGACTCTTTTTATTTTTAATTTTAATACGCATTTCTTTCAAGCTACAAAATTTTTCCTTAAGGATTCCAAAACAATTTTCTACCCTAGCACGGTATTGGCTGTGCCTTTTGTTTAATTCTGCTTGTTGTTGAGTATCCACTAAAGTTGAATTAATTCTATATGGTGTTATCAAGTGTTTTGTCAACTGATATGCGGAATCTCCTGCAATCCATTCTTCTCCACAAAATAAGCGAGCGCTGTTAGTTCCAATAAGGGATTTCTTAAATACTTTGGAATCGTGGTAGCTTCCAGGACTACCCACTTCTGCGTGCATTATTCGCAGTTTATGGTCACACACAACTTGCAGCTTTATTGAGTATATTCGTTGGCGAGAGAAATATACCTCATGGTTTCTGTTAGGTTTTTGAGCCAGCTTAATCTCGCTTCCGTCTATGTAACCAATACAATATGGTAACTCATCGAATGTCTGAGCAACAAGTTGACGACGCTCTGACGGATTAGGCCAATAAACGTAATCTGGCATTTTTTTTAAAATTGCAGAAAACACTCTTTCGGTAATTTTAGTAAGAGTACCACCATCTCCAACCCCAAACGTTGTTGCAATTTTTCGCACTGCAGCACTTACTCCCGATGAGCCTAAACGGTACAACACGATTGCGAGTTGCAGATCCACGGGCAGTTGCAAATTCATACTTGGACACTGAAAGGCTATATCGTTTGAAAATATACTTATAAGACGAGCGAATTGGATTTTGCTAACACGTAGCATTTGCAAAAAACGTCCATCGTCGAAACAGCAGAGTACATTTTCTCGCCAATGAATAGATTTAGGCACATGTAGCTCAGCTCCTCGTCGAGAAGAGCTGATTGTTGTTAAATCCTCCATTAGTTCATCAATTTCCTCATCAATGGCATCGTGGCAATTGTCGGGGAAAGCTATGTCTATAAACGGAAAATCCTTAATATTTGCATCGTATAAATTGCCGATTACTTACCTTCAATTAATTCAATTTCCGAAATAGTTCTATTTACTCTGAAGTCTATAATTTGTTGTTTTATGCTCTGCTTAGGCATTTTACAAACAATTGCAATTGTAAATTGATTTTGATTTTATTTCTTGTCAGAACCAAATTATCGAACAGCTGATCGAAAAAAATAAGTAGATAACAAACATTAAAGGCTGTTCACTGTGCCCAGAGGTTATTTTTAATTTTATAACCAAATAAGCTGATAACCAGCCTATCGTGAACAACCTAAGTGATATGTCATTAGCCTTAATCCAAGAATTGTGTTTTGATGAAAAGCCTGTCATATGTCACATATATCATGCTTCCTTTTCTCTTTAAAACTTTTTCAACTTAATTGGGGTATTCACACTGTAGTCATAAGTCATATGTCATAAAATAATAGCACACCAAAATATGACAAGTGTGAACAACCCCGTCATAATTTAGTGTGCTATGTCATAATTGTGCCAGCTGATGCAAAAAAAAACATTTAAAAATACAATTTCATATCAAAATGCCGAAATCAAGTGAAAAAAGTAAAATAATAGCTGGTTTGTGCGAAAATTACATGTTAAACGTGATAATGGCTACCTCAAGTAAATATGAACAAAAAAATTCATGTATGTATGTATTCAAATTTAAATGCACCCTTTTCTAGGTGATGAAGACGAGGAAGAACAAACTAATGACCAGTTTTTATTAGACGTTGCTACCTTGCTCAGAAGCCGTAGAAGTATTCACCTTGGGGTTCCCAAATCTGACACATGGGAAGTAAATGTGCTAAAAAAGTTCGACGACAGCAGATTCAATCATGTCCATTATAAATTAACATTATTAAATTTCTTTTTATCTATACGAACTTGCTAAAATAAATATGTGCATATAAAAAAGCAGCTGTTGACAGAAATATGAGCCGAAATATTTTTTCTTACGGCGGCAAGTAGAAAAACATCCATAAGCTGCCAGGCAGATAGCTTACACAAACGCATAATTTTCATTCAAGGCGAATTAATTATAAGGTGGTTGCAGTGGCGAATTCACGTGAATTTATACATTACCTGCCCTTTCAAATTTGTTAAATATTTTCCGGCGCCATTTTAATGTAATTTTTTATGCATGGAGAATTTTGACAGCGTATATAATGAATTCACCGTTTACACAAACAAAATGCCTGTTGTTGATTTATTGTAGTCGTAATAAATTTGCCTTTTGCACGAAAATTACATTAAAATGGCGCCGGAAAATATCATGGTGTAATAATATCAGGTGTGCGCAACAAGGAATATGGTTTTTTGTAGGGTTGTGTTTTGACCGTTAAATAATCTGCAAAAAAATGGTAAGTTTCACGGTCTTGTCAAAAGTTGTTTACATTTTTGGCCGCCATTATGAATATTTTTGTTTACGTTATGCGTTTTGTTTTTGCATAACCACTAAATACATACAAACCACATTTTGTTATGTTTTGTATACAGCTTTTTTTGACAATATTGTGATAATTTTACACAAACAAAATGCATGTTGTTTTTTATTGTTGTTTGATAAGAGCACCTTATATTATTACACCATGGAAAATATGTAACAAATTTGACAGGACAGTTAATGTATAAATTCACGTGAATTCGCCACTGCAACCACCTTATAATTAATTCGCCTCCTGGTAATGAATTTGCCTTGTTTTCATTTTGTGTTATTTGTAGCGGCGGCTTGTTAATATTATCGCCGGCTCGAATAAGGAGTTACAGCTGCTCGACTAAGATTTCTACTGTTATTTTATGACAAACCAAAAACATACCTTAAAAAGTCTTATTATTTTATGACTTTTTTGCTTGAAGCACAACAACAACTTTTTTAAACCATTGTAAAATAATAAGACATTATGACAATATGACTGATATGACCACAGTGTGAACACCCCAAATATGTTTGTGGATATTTTGTTCTCATCAGCTCAAATTCATTAAAACCATCTTCTAAAATATATGTTTTAGGAATTGTGTATATCCCTTTTCAAATACATGTTTGTATTTACTTATTCGAACATCATCACCAACTCTAAACTTTGGTTTTTTTAACATTTTTGAATTATTATAGAATTCACTTCATTAAGCATAATTTTTATTGTTCTATGAAATGTATTACTATATTTATCCACGAGTTCTTTATATATATTTATCTATTTATACGATCATTGATAGCTAAACTCTTTCTTTTTAATGTTCTATTATTGATGCTTTCAAAACACTATATGTTGAAGAATGTTTAACAGGATATGATTCCATTAATCGTTGAAATTGATTATTATAGAATTCTTTACCATTATCTGTTTGCAAGTTTTTTTATTAAAAATACTTTTCATAGCTTTCGTTACAAATAAAGCAATTTTGTTTTTTACTGCAAAAGCCCATGCTTTTTTTTAAATGTATCTATTACAGTTAATAGATATCGATATCCGTTATTCTTTGTTTCATAATTACCCATCTCAACTAGATCCGCTTGCCATAAAAGCATTAATTCCTTTTTTTAATTTTTTTCTCGCTTGTTTATGTAGCTCACCCAATATGTCTCTTTTACCAATATTTATATTATATATATATGTGTATTATTCTAATCGTATAAACATATTTAAAACTCATTGAATAAATTATATTAGCTTTTCTAAGCTCTTCAATAGTAGATATTATTTCGTTTTTATGATTATTATGACCAGCACTCTCTGATGAAAGAAGTAAACGTAGTCTGTCAACTAATTAATTTGGATTATCCCAATATATATAGTTGAGCTTACTATTGACAACCATTTTAACAAGAGTCCACTATCATTTGTTGATATCTTATCAATTAATGGTTTAATTATATGTCGATATTTAAACGATTTTGAACCTTTTATTTGACCTTTAGCTTGACAATGATGTGCATGTATATTTGTAGTAATTAGGATTTCTTTATAACTTTAAGATTTTTTTTAGTGTAATGTAAAGATTTTAAATGAAATAATAATTGAAATAATCCTGGTGTCATATTCCACTTTGTACTTCCTAATTGAAAAGAGTTGTTATAATTAAAATTTAGTGGATTGTTTGCATATCCCCAATTTCCTCTTTCATCTATGTTTAAGCCATAAAGAATGTCTATTTGATTATTATTTAAAAGCAATTTAATATTTTCTTCAAGTGTGGATTTATTTTTATTATTATCATTTTCAACAACTTGATCATAGTCTTTAGAATCTATCTGTATCTGTTTTATATATGTATATTTGATTGATTGTAATCTGTTTGATAATTATCTGATAGATCATCATCATTATTATATTTCTCGTTTTTTATCGTACGTATAGAGATTTTTTAGGGTTCATCTTATCTTTTAAAGAATTTTTTGATTGATAATCATCAATTTTTTCATTTATCAAATTCAATGGTTTAGTTATAGGTTTAAATGACTCTTCTAATAAATTCTGTGTATCTACTTCATTTAATTTTATGCTTTTTAATGTTTCCTTCTCTTAACAATATCTTTTAACAATTTATTATTCATATTAATTTGATTATGGTCTGGTTTGTATCTGCTTACAATCTGATTTGCATCTGATATATATCTGGTTACGATCTGGTCTGTATCTAGTTACGATCTGGGTTATATCTGGTTACGATCTGCTTTATATCTTATCTGATTTACATATATCTGGATACAACCTGATCTGTATCTCGTTATAATCTGATTTATATTCAACAGATCTTGCTTACATATGTATAAATTCGTCAAAACCTTTTCTATATATTCCTTTATTTTTAGGATCATCCTTGCTTGCAACTATAAATCCATATTTATCTTTCCAATACTCTCCACAAGTCTTTGTAAACTCTTTAAACGACATATCACCAATAACATGATCATTATATATATATGTCTTAAGTCCATTTCATCTTGTTTAAATATTATAATCATATTTGCATTGTCACGTATTAGATGTTTAGGAATTTTTGTATATGTTTGACATAGATAAAAACAACAATATACTTATGTCTGTCTACCCATACAAAAGTAGTATTTTGTTTTTCAAAATAACGCCATCGTATATAATTATAGAATGTGGTTTTGCCTCAATCGGACTTAGAACTTTTTCATTTTCCGAAAACGTAAACAGATTTATCTCCTTTATTGGATTAATTAATGTCTTTAGATAGCAATACTTTGGTTGATATAATGATTTGGAATAAATGTAAATATTTTTAAAGGTAAAACAATTAGGACTTTCTACTAAACTAATTTCCGCAATTTGATGAGCCTTCAATTAGTATTCGTATAGAATTTGATAGCAATGTACTATGTACAGTTTATTTTTTATGTTTATTTTCTTGCGTTTCATCTGTATTTCTTACAACAATATGTTTAGAAAACTCTTGGTTCGTAACGATTGCAATGAAAGCTTAAGTATAATTTGGGTTAGGAATTAAGAGAAATAAATCTCACAAATGAAAAAAAGAGAAGAAAAAAGTAACTGATAGAAAATTGTTTTCATCCACTGTGAAAAATACATTAAAACTTAAAAAAAAATGAGAAACCAATACAATATAAGTGATGCCGTTAAAATTGCAAAGAAAGCTGTTAAGTTAAATTTTAAAAGGAAGAAGAGAGCGAATATTAGTATACCAAGAGTTATACCTGTACCTAAAATTGGCGGATTTCTTCCTTTTATTCCAATTATAACAGCACTATCAGCACTTAGAGGTTTGGTAACAGGTGGATCAGCTATTGTTAAAGCTGTTAACAATATTAAAAATGGAAAGGAGCAAGTAGCTGAAGCTACTCGGCACAATAGATATATGGAATCAATTGCTATGGGAAAAGGGTTATATCTTAAACCATACAAATCTGGATATGGACTTTAATATAAACCAGCTTCAAAAAACTATTAAATAACCTACCCAACACTAACAGAGTTGGATATAAATAAATATGGTAGACAACTCAAATATTTCAGAGCAGTTTTTATGCGTGATCGTTTACCTAAAAAACCATTCGCTGAAGAATGTGGTATTGTTAATATTGATAAATTTAGTGGTCCTGGAACTCATTGGGTAGCATATTATAAAAATCATAATGACAAGGAATATTTTGATAGTTTTGGAAACTTACAACCACCACTTGAAATTATCAATTACTTAAAGCAACCCATTCAATACAATTATAAACAAAAACAAAAATTTAATACAACTAATTGTGGACATTTATGTTTAAAATTTTTATTTAATAAATATAATTTGAAATAAAAACAATATTCGTTTTCTGTTTTTATATTTTTATTTAGAAATTTGGTATTTTTAATTTCTCAAGAATGCGAAGAAATGAGATTTATATTGGGAATATTATTTTGGGGTGTTCGCAGCGTGCTTATCAATCAATTTCATAAATTTTGATATTTTCTAATTGCGTGAGAATCGGATATGTGGTTACGAATTTTATTTTTGGTTCTAGGTACTAATTGCGCGAGAATTTGAGCTTATCAATTTTAATACTTTCAAATGAAATCAATTTTTTATTTTTATTATGTCCAATCCGTAAATATTGCGTAAGAATTAGAAATGTGTACTTTATCAAAAATTTCGTGGTAAACACAAATTGCGTACGAATTAGAAATAAATTAATTTTTTACGTAGCTTAGAGTTTAACATTTTTGCGCGACTATATAAATCATAAATTTTTTAATTGCATGACTATATAAACCATAAATTTTTTAATTATTAAAAACATATTAAGTTAGTCAAGTCATGGAACCTATTCTAATACAGGACAATGAGGAAACCCGTTAGCCTCCTGCTCCGCCATATCTACCACAAGATGATGATGGTGTTGATGATGATGATAATGATATCAATATAGAGCTAAAAACCCTACAGAAAAGAAGTAAGAGAGATATATTCGGCTGTGCCGAATCTTATATACCCTTCACTAGTATGGAGTGACGAAAGAAGTCAGAATCACGAAAATTCAAGCCCACGAAATACGAAAAAAAAAATTAAAAAAAAGGAACTTATATGGAAAAAAAGAACTTATATGGAAAAACTTACATTAAAGCAAAAAAAAAAATTCCACTCACCGTCTCACGGACGCACCCTTACGTGATGGGAATAAAAAATTAATCACGTTCACGCATTGTTGGTTCTAATCTCTGTTTCATAGTATAGGATGATTTCATAAACACAGCTTGCAAAGCAATACTGGAAGCATGAGTTTACAAGGCATTCTAATGTTGCTTTGCAAACTGCGTTTATGAAGTCAGCCATAAATTATGAATTTCGTAACAAATTTGTAATACTTTCTTGCCTAGGGTGCATTATAAAAATATTAACATCTCCTTATTAGCACTTATATATTTTTTCACACATCCAAGAAGTGTTTCAACGTCTTTATCAATAAGCCAGTGGTCTTCGACTAAACAAAGAAATGATTTGAAACATAAGAACAGGTTTAATAATGAAGAAATTCTCCGAAAATTGATTTAAAAAATCGCCAACTATTACATAAATCTGTTGGTCTAATGATTAAAATGTTCCAATATTATCTTCATATTGAAAATAATTTAAAGCTATCAAAAATACTTAAAAAAAAGATCTAACTTTTTCAAATAAAAAGTAAAAGTAATAAAAATAACTAAAATGTATCAAAAATTAAAAAAAAAAATAAATTAAAAAATGGTTGGTCAGGATTATAAACCGTACCCTACCCGGTGGCACGGTTTCGAATCCTGAACACAAGAAAATGCTATTTTTTATAATTTTTGGGTAAACTTTAGTTGTTTTTATTACTTTTTATTTGAAAAAGTTTGTTCCACAATTTATTGAAAAAAAGCCAGGCACAAACTCATTTATAATAATTTTTTTTTAATTTTTGCGTTTTTTCCAATTTTAAGAACGATAAAAGGTTTATTTTTCAAAAATATCCAATATGTTATCAGATAGGATTTTGCACAGTGATAAAATAATTATATAATAAATTCAGTAAGTTATCGACGTTTTTATTTGATATAATAATAATAAGAAAAAATTTTAATTTATAAAATATAACAACATATTTTAATTCATTATTTTAATTTAATTTTTTCTTTGAAACTCGTATGATGTACGCATGTATGTAAACTAGTGGTATTCTGATAGTTGTCTTTTTAAAATTTTAACTTTTCCAGTTACTTATATGTATTGCGGTTGGACCAGACGATAAAGGTTTTGGTTCAATATAACCTGTATATTTCTGATATAGAAACACAATGGAATTTCCACCACAATCGATTTAAAAATACGAATTCTGTAATTCATATTCATCCTGCTAAGAAAACAGATGGATTTAATTAAAACTATTTTTTATTGAAATCTTCTTCTGCGTTTACTAAGTAAAGCTAAGTACTCTGTTCATCATTTCGTGCGAACTGCTGTCAAAAGTCCATATAAAAAAAATTCATGCGAAATAATTGCAAAAAAAAATGGCCGAAGTTGTACTCTGTTCAAATTGTGAAAACATACGAAATGTTTTTGGCAGCATGATTTTTTCAAATACAACATGTTTCTGGCAACATATTTTCCAACTGCGAAATAATGTAAGCACCACTTATTTCGTGCGGAATTGCAAACAACAGATGCTCAGCTTTTAATTAGCATTGAATTTGTTGCGCACAATTAACTAAAATAAAGGAAAATAGTGTGAAAATAACATAAAATGAAGGTATGGGATTGAATGAGAACGTGTGTCTTCAAAGCAGCACAAGCTCTTAAAATTATTTTGTTCTCCATTTGTTTTCACACATGGTTTTTGTTTACATAAGAAAAACAATGTTGCTTACTTCAAGGCAATAAAAACGATAAATTTCTTCTAAATCGTAGTGTTGTCACCACTGGCTAATTGTCAAAATTTTCAAACGAAATAATCAATGTTGCTCAACATTTTTCGCAAATTCAAACAGAGTACTTAGCTTTAGTTATCATTTTATTGCAATGCTGTTTGTGTATGTTTAATGATGAATGAGAATGGAAATGTATTAAACAGGTATTGCATACATATGCCATAGTTTTATGTTTCGTTACTTGACTTTTAATTAATCTGTAAATATAAAGAAAAACTTAATTAGTATAAAATTATTGAAGAATATATATTCTTTACAATTACCTTGATATATTTTTTATCCATACATAATGGAATCTTCCTTCTCCTTCCTCCAAAAGCAACAAATTGATGTGTTGGAATTTTTCCTGCACAGTAAAATAGTATGGACCGACTATATTATTATCATCGTCCAATCCAAACACATTAATACTTATATCAGGATTTTTACTTTCGAACACTTTGATTTTATTAAGTGGTAGAGGAAAATGCAGACTTTTAAAATTTAATATTATATTATTTTCAAGCGTTATGATTTCTTCATTTATGTTGTTAACTTTATATGATGAACATCTATTGGTATGCAAATCAACTGGATAAAGTGCTGATATTATAGCCCACTTAAAACAATATATATCAGTATTTTGGACATTGATGCAAGCAAACTTTCTCTGTATTGTTAGAGGTAATGGAATATATTGTGACCCTTTAATACATTTATATTTGTTGACATTGATTTCAAGATGTGATATTTTAATTAATGACCATCCGCTATCACGTTCCTGAAATTCACTCATTTTTTTAATTATATTATTACATTGTTCATTATAAAGGTCAATAATGTCATCACTTGTCGTTGATATGCTTAGGATCACCATTTTTGTTTGATGCGATTTAACTTCTATGATACATGTATCATGATCTTCCTTAACCAACATATACTCGCAAAATAATTCAATATTAAATTTTACACTCGAATATTCCTGTGTCACATTATATAACAATTCCATGACATTGTCTCTAATTGTATACAGAAAGTTTTCTGGTATTAAATCAGTTTCATTGCTATTTTCAATCAAATATGTTATGATGCGATTATTGAATACAGACTTGATACACTTTAAACTACCGTCATAGTTATTATATTTCTCTGTTTTTTCCGCACTGTTAGTTTTATGCATATTTGTTCTTATATGATAATGCCATTTAGTATTTGATATATATGTTCTACATTTGTCACAATATATATTGATTGCACCGCTGTCTGATATAGTATGAGAGTGTTGTTCCCATTCCTCGCGGTTTGAAAAATATAGCTTACACGTTGTACACTTAAACGATGAGGAAAACCCTTGATGATGTAATCTAATATGTCTCCTTAAATTTGTATTCATAGTGAACTCTTTCTTACAAAATTCACAAATAAATTTAGTCATTTTTATAAATATTTTTATTTAGACGTTGTTAGAGAAAAGTGGTTGAAATAAGAATGATGATATATTTGAACATATGCAGTATTTAATCTCTTTCTTAGAGTATACGATTTACATATAACTTTTTTTATCAAATCAACTTCAATACATATACAATCACATACGCAATTATTTAATTATATTCCTATATTTACCTAAGCTGTAGATTTCAACCACAAACCACATTGAACATTCCAAAACCGTAAATATTTAATTATAAAAAACATTTTATATTAAAATAGTACCCTATTTTATACTAAACTATTTCTGTAATAATACACTACAAAAATTTTTTCATTTCATAGTTACATATATATTTCACACAAAACAAACAAATTCACTAATTACAGTTAAAGAATGCATATTTGTGTTTAAATAGTTTTATTTTAAAAAACATTTCTATCCATATATTCATTTCTTATCACAAACGTAAAATTTTTATAATTCTAATTATAAACTTTTTACAGCAATAGAAACCACTGCACCTGCGTTTGCTACAAATATTATCAACTTTTTATAAACTAACATACACACACACACACACACATACATATATTTTCAAAAACATACATACATACACACACGCACCCCCTCCACAACAAAATCAAAACCCTACAATCGTCACACCATCTTTGCGGTTTGACACCCTACCTAAAGAACATCGGTAATGGTCGATTTTCGCACAACATACCCCTATTCCATACAACACAATGTAGCAAACCAATCAACTAACTTAAATGCCGGCTGTACCGTAGGCATGATCCCAATTTTGTATGAGGATCATGGTCGCGAAACCCCACAAACAACCTACTAGTCTATAAGAGTTTTACACTGATATGTATTCCATACTTTTTCAGCATGTTCATAATCGTCAACAATACACGACTCATTTGTAAGCTTATTAAAGAATGATGGTAATTGTGATTCTTGAAGACGATTAACAGAATCTAAATAATCGTAAGGAAAGACACCTTTACGTTTCATTAAATTGAACTCGGTAATATTTTGATAATTTGATTTTACACTTTTTAGATCTTCATCTGATAAATATCCTGCTAGCTTTTCTAAACTAGACGACATAAATTGAAATGAGTCTAGAAAACGTAATTCAATTGAATGTTTAGCATTTACCGAAATTCTCTTTAATATGGATACGTACAGCTCTTTATTTAGAGGAATTATATTTATATCACCTTCAACAGACGAAAGATCTCTACAAACAAATGACAATCATATGCCGAAAGATTGTGGAAACATATAGGGATGAAATTTGCAATCTGATGTTCTAGATTACATTTATTATGAGCAGGTCCTCTATACTCGCCTGTTAAATGACAATGATCTGCTACTCTATCATCAAAAGATAAAAATTGTTTGCAAATATGACAAACTCTGTCTTTGTCTTGCTTTATCTGTTGAACTGATGTTAAGGAACTCATTGGTTTTACAACACTTAAATAATTATTATATATATTTCAGACATCACTAACTAAACTAAACTAATGTTAAACGAGCATTTTATGTAATAGCTATAAGCAAATGGAATATGTTTTTGTACGGATTTAATATTTGTTGTATTTTGTATATTAAACGACTCTAAAATACAAAAAAGGCACATCCATTTGCTTTTTAAAATTTTTAAAACTTAACTACATTCATCTAGACTAGGCATTTTAGTCACCTTCTTATTACACTTCTGCTTGTGACTTTCTAACTGTTCCTCGCTGTGGAAGTGGATTAAACAGGTGTAACATACATAGAGTTTTCATCTGTGTTTTGTTACTTGACTACGTATTAATGTGTAAGGAAAAAATAATATATTTTTATTAAATTGTTATCGCTTTATATTAATATAAATACTATAACTTACTTAGATATATTTGTGATCCACACATAGTGAAACCCTTCTCATTCTTCCAAATATGGTCCAACTATGTTATCACCCTCTAGACCAAAAACATTTACACTTATTTCAGGGTTATTGATTTCAAAATCTTTTATTTTACTAACGGATAGTGAAAAATTTAAAATCATATTATTTTGTAGAATGATAATATCATCATGTATGTTTTCAATGTTATATGATGAACATCTATCTGAGTGTAAAGAATCTGGATATAGAGCAGAAATTATTGCCCACTTAAAACAATACCCATCCTCCTTTTTTACATTGATACATGCATGTTTTTTTAAATTTTAGGTGGTAAGCAAATATATTGAGACCCCTTCAAACATTTGTACTGATAGATATTAATATCAAGATGACATATTTCTATCAATGCCCATCCACTATCACGCTCTTGGAACTTACTCATCTTTTTTACTAAAACTTCACACTGATCAGAGTAAATTTGAAAAATGTCATCTGTTGTTGAAGCTATATTAAGAATAAACATTTTGGTTTGATGCAATTTCATATCCACACTGCATGAATCATCTTCTTCTTTTATTAATACGTACTCGCAAAAGAGTTCACAATTAAATTTTATGTCACAATGTTGTTGTAGTGAATCTCCTAACAATTTCACAACTTTTTCCTTTATTTTATTTTAAAAAAAAATTATCACAAAATTCTACAGTAAACATATGATCAGTTTCTAAATTTACCTGTTATCAAATGTTAGGGTCTACCAAAGTCATAAGCAATTTTATAACAATAATCGGGACATTAAACCACTAAAAATAAAAAAACAACCCAACAACAACAACAAATATTGGCGAGGTACTTTTACCTGTTATTAAGGTCTGGACAACATGTGCAGTTTTGTGCAATTTAAGCACTACCTGCTATGAAATTAAAGATCAATGTGTGAATAACATGTATCTAAAAATGTATAAAACTACGGATTCGATAAGGGATTACTCAGTAATAAGTTAATCCTCTAGGTGTACGGGTAAAACATAACAGACGCAAATAAAAATATTCAGAAAAATATGGAGAGCTTCAGTTATAAAGAACTGGCGGAAGAGTATTTTAGAAACAAAAACCAGGAAGATGTTCTTAGTTACGTTAAAATAAAATTAAACTTAAATTCGTGTAGCACCGAAATGCAAGAGCAATTATATAATTTCGTCAAAGCACTAAAAAAACGCTACAAAGAAGTTCGCTACAGTAAACAAAACTTTTATATAAAAAGTGCAAACTGGTTAGAGGGCCAACTTACTGTGGCTGCAGAAAGAGCAAACCAAGATAAGGCTGGAAGACCACGCAAATCATTGGACAACTGCAGCGATAGATCTAAGAGGCGGAAACTTAAAGATATCAACGATGCAATTGGTTGTACAAATATAAAAGAATCTTTCCTACATCAATTACGATCACAGAACCAATTAACAAAAGTGGATATCATTGAAAAAGTTGTTAAAGCTAGTCCAGTGAGAACAAAACGGATTCTTAAAAATATACCAACTCCGAGTGATGCAATACATTACACAAAAGAGGAGGCATTAGCATTATTTCTGGATTTGAAATTAACAAAACAGCAATATATTAAGCTCAGACTGCGTGCGATTGAAAAAAGTTCAAATATGTATCCAGCATATCATTACATAAAGGCTGCTAAAATGGACTGTTTGCCATCAAAGGACACTATTACAATCACACCAATTTCGGCAGATGATCCACACAGCAGAACGCTTGCTACAATCAATAACAGGAAATGAGTTAAAGAAATATGGAAACACAAAGTTAATTCTTTTTTGTAAATGGGGATGTGATGGTTCTCGGGACAAAAACAATACAAACAAGTTGTATGTGAAAATATTTCGGACTCATGGTATCATTTGTACCATTACGATTGAAAAAGATTTTAGAAGATTCAGAGCCTTCGACTAGTACAACGCAAACAATGGATATTTGGAAAAATGAGACACCATCTTCTACGAAATACTGCAGGCCAATCAAATTCGAATTCAAAAAAGAAACTCATGATGCCATTAACAAAGAAGTTATTGATATCAAGGCCCAAATTGCAACACTACAGCCATTAAAATTACAGTTAGATGGGCAGCACATTGAAGTAAGCTACCAATTAGTGCTGACAATGATAGATGGAAAAGTAGGTCAGGCTTTGACTAACACGAAGGCTGCATCCAGCTGCATTATATGCCAAGCAACATCAACCCAATTAAACCAAATACCGACAAAATCATTAGATAATACCGATGCATATGAATTTGGATTATCACCACTACATGCAAGAATACGACTTATGGAACACATACTAAAAATCAGTTATGATTTGGATTTCGGGTTTTCAGGATCAATAAGAAACAACGAAACCAACAAAGAGTTAAGAAGTTCAAAAAAGAAACATGTTCAAGATGAATATCGCAAATTTGGATTGATTATAGATCAGCCAAAACAAGGGTCAGGCAATACAAATGACAGAAACAGCATCTGAAATAACAGGAGTGGATTTAAACCTCATTTTCGGATTTAAAATAATCCTAGAAGTACTCGCGTGCAATGAAGAAATTGACTCTAGAAAATTTGAAGATTATGCAAAGGAAACTGCAAAAATATATACAACCAACTACCCATGGAGAAATATGTCTGCAACAGTTCGCAAAATCCTTTATCATGGAGAAGATGTCATTAAATATCATTGGGTGCCACTTGGAGATCTATCAGAGGAGGCTCAGAAAAAAAGGAACAAGGATTACAGATTTTATAGAGAGCACAATACTAGACAAATTTCACGAAATTCAACAAATTAAGATTAATTTAATATATTATTGGCAACGTCAGATCCGTTTATCTCCAGTATTCGAAATCAATGGAAAGTGGAACATCGGGATTTAGATGAAGAAGCCAAAAAACTACTAAAGAACAGCAATAGCACAGAACAAAATATGAAACATTTCAATCAATATTTGAGTCAAATGAATAATAATTATAATTGCCTTTCATTGTTATTTAAGTACGAAAAACATAGTATTAGTAAAAAATAATAATAAACGGAACCTACCATTGTTGCAAATGCTATTAAAATTTATTGCAGTTTTTATTTTTAAAATGTTTTTAAAATTATAAAATTTGACAGCAAAAAATAATAAATTTTTCTGTAGTAATAGCAATAGTGTAACTATTCTTTAAGTGTAAACAAATTTGCAAATTTGTCATTATTACAAAAATTATATATAATTATTATTAATTTCCAAATATTCAATTTTTTAATAAATAAAAAAATAATATACTACTAGCTTGTATAAATTGTTTGAAAAAAGGACATACGGTAGCAAGATGCACATCCTCTAGGTGTAGAGTATATACAGGTTCTCACAATTCTCTACTACATCGATATGATACAAGTTCTACCAATGTAAATAACTACTCTGTACAGCCGTTCAGTTTATACCAGCTCGAGCGTTATTAGATTCCGGTTCTCAACCAAATTTGATAATCGAGGAACTTGCACAGCTGCTGTGATGAAAAAGAGAAGGAGGCAGATTGAATTGAAATGACATTAGTGAGACAAATTAGGTTGCCAAGTCAAGTATCGATTTAACTGTCACGTCGAAGGTTAACTCCCTCAATTTACTTCAAAGTTTTGGGTATTGAGTTAAATTACAAATTTACAACCTGATCATAAACTGAACACAAATATCTTAAATATTCCTAAAAATATATACCTAGCTGATCTGTTCTTTCACAAACCACAGAAGATCGATTGTTGATTGGCGCAGAAATTATCTTTGTGTTGGCCAAAGCAAGTCGGTCGCGAGCCTTCCAATTCTTCAGAAAACTTCGCTTGGATGGATTGTTACCGGAAAGTACAATAAATCAAAAGGATCGGGCAATAACAAAGTTTTCCATTTAAATATTTCGATAGAAAACGAAAGCACTGTTGATTCGATAGTTAGGAAATTCTAAGAGATCGAAGAACTTCCAAACGAATCAACAAAGACATTTAGAAATTCAATACGACGATTATCGTCAGGACGATTTGAAGTCTCTCTAGCTTTTAAATCTTTCCAAGCAGCCAAAAGGCGATTTCTTTCGTTGGAACGATGGCTTTCCAAAGACGACGTTATGCGAAAAATGTATCACAATTTTATGAAAGAGTACTGCAATCTTGGCCATATGTCACTTTAAGACACAATACCAGTTTCCTCTCACTATTTAATTCCACATCAATGTGTGCTGCGACCTCAGAGTAAAACTACTAAGCTTCGAGTAGTTTTCGATGCTTCGTGTAGAACTTCTTCGAATGTATCACTTAATGATTTATTATAAATATGAAATCACTGCAGATATTGAAAAAATGTATCGTCAAGTTTTAATTAACGAAGAGGATAGAAAATTTCAACTGGTCCTTTGGCGAGAGAATCCATCTGACGATTTGAAAGTGTTTCGACTAAACAACTTTACTTATGGCACGGCATCTGCGCCATTTTTGTCCATTAGATGTTTGATTCACTTGAGCGATTTGTACAAAGAGACTTTGCCTATTGGTTCAAAATTTATTCGCAGTGATTTCTATGTTGAAGATTTGCTGACTGGAGCTTAAAGCTACTAAGACCTAACTAATATTCGTAACCAGGCAACTGAAATTTTCAGTTCAACCGGTTGTAATCTAACGAAATGGGTTTCTTTGGATTCAAAAACTTGACTGGGATGAATCAATTCCTATGAGACTAAATACGTCATGGAAAAATTTCAAATCCAATTTACTGGAAATTGATTCAATTGCAATTTTTAGATTCGTTAACACAACTTCTTCAACTAAAATTTAAATTCACGGTTTTGCTGATGCCTCAATACGAGCTGCATTTATATCAGAAGCTGCGACTCAAATGAAGTTGTTTCTGACTGCAAGTCGAAAGTTGCTCCACTCAAGACAAAATCTCTTCCGAGACTTGAATTATGTGCACTTATTGGCTAAGTTGTGGAATCGAATTAAAATTATGATTCAATTCGAAATCTAGTCTGTTACTTTCTGGACAGATTTAGAAATAACGCTACATTGGATTAAGACGCATCCATCATCACTTTCCACTTTCGTGTCAAGTCGAGTCGCTGAGGTTTAGGACTGGAACACGTTTCTTGCGCCATGTACCAACAAAGGAGAATCCAGCTGACATTGTTTCAAGAGGATGTGATGTCAACGAGTTAAAAGACTCGATTTGGTTTGAGGGACCATTGTTTTTACTGAACAACTTTTCTCAATGGCCTGTTAACAAACATTTCGAGTTAACAGAGAGCCAGAAATCATTGAAGATGAGAAAAATGAATGTATTCCTTGCAGTAGAGTGTCCCGAAGCTGTCTTTTAAATCTGATAGAAAAATATTCTTCATATAAGAAGCTATTGCGGATAACTTCGTACGTTTTCAGATTTATCGATGTTCTGAAAAACCGCACGATAAACAAAACTATTTCACCTCCTGCACTTGAATCGAAGTGGTCATTCTTTCATTCATCAAATATACAAAGATTGACACCATTTATTCAAACGTTTACTGAGGAGAAACGAACGTTTACACTTTTAAGGGTAGATGGGAGACTATTAAATGCAGATTTGAAGTATAATACCAAATTTCCACTGTTATTACTAAAAAAGAATAGCTTTTTTACACTGTATTTGCGGAACTTGCACTTTGAGAATTTTCATGCTGCACAGTGTGGCCAATTAGAAAAAAGTGTAATAAATCTGTATCTTTAAAACTTGCGATCCTATTACAACACAATGTATGTAAGAATCATAGAAGAGGACCTATTCCTTAAGGATTATTTAATTTAAAGCACCCTGTTGAAACATAAGGTGGGCTACAGGATGTCAAAGTTGACTACCTCATGTAGAACTTTGTTGGCTTCATCAATTTTATAAATATTATTTGACTTTACCAAATTTATGTTTTTTGTTAAGCTTTTTAACGAAATACATTTTATTTTACAGAAATTTTCAAAGATATTTGGCTTTCAATTTTTAAGTTTTGATTTTTCGCCTTGTCTTTGCTCGCAATTTTGTCAATATCTCCGGTAATAGCAAAGATAAAATTAAAAAGAAAATATTATATATGATTCTTAATACAATCTCTGATAATATGTAGAAAAAATTTTTAATTGATCTCAATTCATGTAGTCGTGAAGAAAAATCAAAATCAATTTTTTTAAATAGGAGTGAAAAATGGCTAAATTTTGACAAAAATAGAGCTTGATTGTTCAACGTTTTTCTCAACATATTTTCATATCCAAAATGTTTCTTTTCCATTATTTTAAAAGATTAGACATCAAAAAGACTGCAGTAGAAATTTTAAGCCGATTAAGACATGCATGCCATATCCAGCATAATATGGAAAATTTTTTAACGAAATTATAAATTAATCGCTAAAGAAAAAATAACGCCCATCAAGTTTTATTTTTTTTAATAAATTACATTAGATATATTTAATACAATGAATCTGAATTTTTATTGTTACCCGCCCGGACAAAAATGTGGCGAGAACAGCAGATTTACTAAAAATAGTCAAATTTTCAGAAGCATGAAAATTGTGCAAAAATTTTTTTAAATGTATTTCTTCATTATTTATTAAAAAACATAGCAATCCTCTTATATTAAAAAATTTGCAACGATATACGAGTATTAAATGGAATTTTTTTAATGAATTTTGAAATCCAAAAAAATATGTGAAGAAAATACGAATGACTTATTTTTTAGGGTTTTTAATCAAATGCCTTATGTTTTTTTAAAATAATCTAAACTCATACAGAATATACAAATACAGTTATCTACCTGTCCATTGGTATATAACATTTGTATATTTATGATTTTAAATACTAAATAAAACGGTCACAAAACAGGCATCTCGTGCGAAATTTAGGTATTCTGAAGTGTTTTTACTTCATCCATACACAGAGAATGCTGTAGATTGTATATTTTTTTAACTTATTTCTCCTTGTGGAAAAATATCTTTAAAATATTTTTTCCTAAAAACTTTTATTTTTATTGTAAAATATAAAAACTGTTTTTTTTATTTGAACGATTTTCAAAAACTTTTGTTTGTTGAGGGTTTTTTAGCTGGTCTATATATGTACATGCATTTCATTGGTGCTAATGCGAAATCATCAGTAGACCTTAAACCATATTTTTGAAATTTGTTGGTTGGGATTTTTGAACAAGTTTCAAAGCCTACTAAGCTTATTTACACTTTTATAAATTTTGAAATTTTCATTGGTTTTTTAAAAGTTTGTGTATAAGATAAGAGGTTTGAAACATTTCAAAAATACGGTTTAAGGTCTACTAATGATTTGGCATTAGCACCAATGAAATGAATGTATATAGACCAGCTAAAAAACCTTCAACAAACAAAAGTTTTTGAAAATCTTTGAAAGAAGACATCGAAGCAATCTCGATTAATAAATTAAAAAAAAATTGTTTTTATTTGCTATAATATATTGTATAAGAATTATTTAAAAGTATAATAAGTAATACTATAAATTTTCTTCAAAATAATCGGATATGTCAAAAGTTAATAGATTTTTAATTTTTGCGGATTCAGAATCTTCCTTTTCAATTTCTGGACTAATTTTGGGTAACTATTTTGTTCTTGTAGAACAAATGACGGGATCTGATAATATTCATAAATATTCCATTAGGTCGATATTTTGTTTTATTTTTGAGCTTTTACGTGTATTGAAGATTCTGATTTTTTAACATCCCTGGCTTCTTATGTCAGTTTACCTAAAGCAGACATACTATTTTCTATTATTTCTTTGCCATGAGCCAATACTCTGTATAAAGTTGATGTCATTGATTTCTAGGGATATATGTTGTTGTAGAGTTCTTTAGTTTCAAAAGCAAACGTTTTAAATTTATCTATGTATATTTATTTGTTTTTTGCTATTGATCACTGCTAATATTATTTTGAATCGCTTCAGAATATTTATATCAATACCATTAATAGAAGATGTGAGATAGGGATTTTCGAAAAAGCGTCTTGCCGTATTTCCGTAATTTAAAATGCCATAACCATGAATAGGCCTATCTATAATTAGTGGTTCTTTAAATTCTAATCGAATTCGTTTTTTCTCATCTTTTCTTAATTTATGTAAATCTGCATTATTTTTCGCTGCAATATTTTCAATTCGAGGAGTTGCTCCATACTTTATATCATACGCAAGATGTAAGCAGAAATCTTCTCCTGGCATGAAGTAGTGAGATTCCAAATTTCAAAGCATTTTCATTAAGATTTGTTTCAGAACTCTCATTAAATTGTGAGCTCATTTTCCACATATATTGCATTTCCAAGTGGATGTTGTATGTTTTATGATTGACATATTCATTAATTGCTGCATTATTTTCCTTCACATATTCGAAAAGCTTCGGCCGGCACAAGAATTTCGATCCTGGGGTAAAATTTATCCATATATCTTCACGTTTGACAGCGCTACTAAGTGATGAAGATGGATTATTTAGGCGCATACGTAGTGGAACCAAAGATGCCATAATTATTGAGGAATAATTTACTTCTGGGCTGCTTCCGCTCTGTTGTTTATACTCAGAAAATCCAGATGTTCCATCGCATCCCCATTTGAACATCAAAATGAGTTCAGAGTTTTTGCATTTATCTACATCACTATCGCTGAACGTCGATATAATTCTCGAGACAGTATTTTAAAGGAATTTCTTTTGTCATCCAGTCTTAATTTTTTTGAATACACCTTTGTTTCTACCAATCTGATGCCTTAATCCTTTTTTCGTAGCCTTTATAAAAATTTTCAAGTTTTGAAATAAATCCATGTTTAAGAATTAAGCCGTACGATGCAATTGTGTCAATAAGTTTTTCCGCTTTAAACATTCGATCAGTAATATCGTTTAAAGATAGAAGTATGTTTTAATGTTATCTTCATTCTTGCAAGAACTTAAATAAATGCTTATAAATTATTAGTCTATAGCAAAAATGTATTATCAGGTACATTTGGATAATTATAGCGAAAAACACATTATTTTTTTAAAACGTAACAAACAAATGTATACATTCGGGCTAAAATCGAACTGCAGAAAATATGTATATTGTCATAATTTTTAACCAAGTTTTTACCTGATATATTTTAACAAATATTCGTATTTAGAGAACCCATACTATATAAAAAATATAAAAATAAGACCAATAAGATTTTAGGTATAATATGCACTGTGTCTGGCTGTAGTAAAAACATTTCAAAATAGTACACTTTAGCTAAATTTCACACGAGATGCCAGTTTTGTGACCGTTTTATTTAGTATTTAAAATCATAAATATACAAATGTTATATACCAATGGACAGGTTGATAACTGTATTTTTAAAAAATAAAATTTAGTATAATTTTCATGCAGGTATAAATGCTTCTGAAAATTTGACTATTTTTAGTAAATCTGCTGTTCTCGCCACATTTTTGAAGGGCGGGTAACAATAAAAATTCAGATTCATTGTATTAAATATATCTCATGTAAATTATAAAAAAATTTAAAACTCGATGGGCGTTATTTTTTCTTAAACAATTAATTTAAAATTTCGTTAAAAACTTGTCCATATTCGTCTAATGCTGGATATGGGGCACATGACTTAATCGGCTTAAAATTTCTACTGCAGCCTTTTTTGAAGTCTAATCCTTCGAAATAATGAAAAAGAAAAATTTTGGCTTTGAAAAAATTTTGAGAAAAACGTCGAAAAAATTCGTCGAAAAAATTAGGCCATTTTTCACTCTCATTTCAAAAAATTGGTTTTGATTTTTCTTCACGACTCCACGAATTGAGATCAATCAAAAAATTTTTCTGCATATTATTAGGAATTGTATTAAGAATCATATCATATTTTCCTTTCAAGCTATTCCATAGCTTTCATCGCGGGCTTTGAGCGCGGCGACCGAATTAAGAAATTCTGTAACGAAAAAACCAAACCTAAACCTAAGTTTGTGTCTTAAGTCTTTTGTTTTTTTTAATCACGTGAGCGTGCGTAAATGTAAGTGTAAGACAATTGAGCGTGAGTGAACGTGAATGAGCGTTAGTGAACGTGCGTCAACGTGAGTGTGCGCCCATTATTAAATTTTTAGCGTTGTTTTTTCGGGATTTTGTAGGTTTATTGCAATTTGTTTTAATTTTTTTTATTTTTTTATAGTTTACTTTTGTAAGTATTTCGTGTATTTTCATGAATTTATTTGATGATGATTAACTTTTTTCCTCTATGCTCAAGTCGATCGAATTATTGTCTGGATTGTGGACTTGACTTTTAGCAGAGTCTGCAAACTGATTGCAGTTTTTACTATTTTATATTTTGTTGAATACATAAAACAAAAACAAATTTGTTGAATTCGCAAGAAAATAAAACTGTGGTAAAAGATGGCAGTATGTGGCTTTAAAATGGTTGATTGAAAGAGCCAATTTTTAGGAAAGACACATAAAAAAATTTTATTTAATACTCACATAAATAGTGGCTCTCATAATGATTAGTTTTAAACGAAAACCACAATAGAAAATGATACAAAGTGTTGTAACGAACCACTTATGCGAAAGTTGTTATCACGGGTCTGCACACCTGGCAATGCTGCGGTCTTAGCTCAGGGAAATGGGCGTGGGCTGTGATAACCTTCATAGTGCTCTGTGGTAATGTATCAGTAATCTAAAAATATCTAGTGTGCAGGAGTTACGATAGGTATATAAGAAAAGTTAAGAAGGTCTAGAGATAAATTCACGATTTAAAAACAAACCGAGAGAAAAACACACATTCGTTAAATATCGATGAAACTGTCTGTCAGGGGAGTAAAAGATGATAAGTATCCCCTTGGTCATATTTTTCCCACCCTACCATGCTGATGACCATTATGCTGTATCAGCCCACTGTGCAGTTTTCTTTGCCAAGCTCTCTACATTTCGTCAACTAATTGAAAGAATCTCTAGCAATGCATGATTATTATCAATTATTTATTAAGTCACAAATTTCATTATTAGCTGTTCTCTTATGATACTTAATTTTAAAAGATAGCATATACCCAAATATACTTTTTATTACAGATGTTTGGGTATATACAAAGGTATTTGTAGATACAAATCTACAAGTACAACAAAAATAGCAATTTATTGTGAGCATGTAAAAAAACTGATAATTAAAGTGAATTCATTGATTATTAAATATTAGGAGAAAGGCTTAAGTTACTCAGGAAAGATATTTGTGGATCGTAAAAGAGACACCATTAACATAGGTTACAAATATTTGGTTTGGAAGAGAGAGCATTATTAATGAATGAAACATTTACATTATTTGGAAATGTTAACATTTTTCTTCTTTCTTTTCATTGATAAATTCTTTATTATTTGTTTGTTTTGTATTAATTCAAATTTTAATAATGCACTCTTTTGCAACAACAATAATAACACCTTACTAAATTTATATGATTATTTAAATTTTTCTTATTTTTGTTTTGGTTCTAAATACTATTAATCGTAAAACTTACGTATCTCTTGTCCATCGTAGTCAGCAGGCCTGTTGATTTGGTGGATGAAATGTAGTAACGATGGTTGTTGTTATTGTTATAATTAATAGGGTGTTATTTTACATGTCTGGTTTTTGTTCTATTTAAGCTAATTTTCTGATATCAAAACATTATTATTGTTTGTAGAGTATTGTTTTTAGATTACTTATTAGAAAAACAAGGAAGTATAAATTACGTTAGTCTATTGATACCATACTTGTTTAGGGTATATAAAAAAATGTACTAGATTATATTGATTTAACACTTATCAAAGGGATCGTTTTATTTCACTTTGTGGGCTAATAGAGCCATTGCAATTTAATGTTGCGTTAAAGTGTTTTATTAGAATTATATGTTTTTCACTGAGTAAAAAAAAACAAACATGTAAGTATGGCAGGATTAGTGGCACTGCACGAAAATTTAATAAAAATTTTACTTGCAGCTAGGCAAGACCAATTGTTAAGTATGATTAGTGGCTAGAGTTAAACTTTATATATGTTTTATCGACATATTGTTGATCACTACAGTGGCATATCAAATATTCACTAGGGTAGGGTATACAGACAGGTCATTCTATTGTTGCACGATGGTCGTTAACAGGCTATTGTGCCAGGATGGCTTTTATATATATAACTATTTGCGTTGGCTTATTGGGAAGTTGCAAAAATTACGATGACGATGATGATGATGATAGTTGGTGGATAGATTATTTAGGAGTACATTTCTCCTCGTCGCTTTTATCCGCAATATCCAATCGCCAGGGGCTAGGCGTACTAGGTCCCCGAGGCAATTTTGCCTACAAAGGTAAAACGAATTTCAAATCTCTCTTTTCCACTTGGTTATTCATTTGTGGTACTTACAATGTTCCCTTAAGGTATACCAATTTGAAGTTAATACCGCGTGTTGGTGATCCAAGGAATGGAAAAATTTCACTGTCACAATTGCGATCAATGTTATGCTTATTATATTAATTTAATTTAATATATTAATTTAAATTAAATACAGCACCAGCACTTTGTTGTTAATTAAATTTGTATAGAAAACTGAATAAGCTATCACACTTTTAACACAATTCCAAGCGAGTGTGATAGGTTCTGTACTTTTAAAAGAAATGAACTGGTCGCTGGATGATGAGAGTGTAATATCAGGGTAATATACACACAATGTCGAAAGTTATGCAGATATAAAAAAAAGATGGAGGTTTTAGCGCACATTTTTTTTGTTTTCTTTATTTCTTGTACTTTGCTATCATATAATTCCAGTAGGGCATGCAATTACTCAAAGTAATTGTTCACCAGTTACTTGCAAAAGAAAATTTAAGTTGTTTCGATACTCAATCCGTTAGTTTCAAATTTGAAATAAAAAAGAATATAAGTAAAAGTATCTACGTTCATCACAAAGCAGATGTTTATTAAGAATGATTCGCAGATAAACAGCTGAAGGATTCAAAACAGTGGGGAATTTTCTTCAGGCGAATAGTTTACCAAATATCTTTAAGGTGGTAGGTAGACTCATTATTGCTATCCAAATCTCTGAGAAGGTAGTATGAATTTCCCAATTTCTTCACAATACGACTTTTAATGCCAACGGGAGCTAGCTTTGCATTAAAGTTTTTTAAGAGATTGCTTTGTGCGAAATTTCTTCTAGTCACTATTTGACCGACTTCGAAATTTCGGGATTTGGATCTTAAATTATAGGAATGGACATTTTTTCCGTACGATGACTTCAATTTATCCTTGATATTTTCAGTAATAATTTGAAAGCTGTCCGTACGAGACAATTTTGCGTTCGGTTCAGTGAGTAACCCAAGGTTGCGTAGAACTTGGTAGTCGTTGGCATGCGTCACCATGTGCTGTCCGAATGTGACAAAATATGGAGAATAGCCAATACTCTGATGTATGCTATTACGCAGCGAACAGTTGATGCTGCTCAAATAGGTATCCCAATTACGTTGATCTCCACGAATATAAGTGCGTAAGGCTTCATTTATGGACCTATTTACTCGCTCACTAGCATTTGCCTGTGGCGAGTATACGGCAGTAAAAGTATGTCTAATTCCATACTTAGACAAAAAGGCAGAAAATTCTTTACTTTTAAATTGAGCACCATTGTCCGAAATTATGGTCTCCGGTACCCCGAAGCAATCGAAGATTCTCTCTTTTAAATAAGTTATAATAAGTTTCGAATTCATATGCTTTAATGGTTGAAGAAATGTAAATTTACTTAAATGGTCTAAGACCACAAAAACGCCTATATTTCCAGTTTTACTTCGTGGAAATGGTCCAATAAAATCAACGTACAGACGTTGAAACGGTCGTTCAGATTCTGCCATCTGCCCCATTGGAGGCCGAAGCGAATAGTTTGGTGTTTTCGATGTTGTGCAGAACTCGCAAGCGGATATATACCTTTTTACGTCGGCAACCATTCCTGGCCAGTAAAAATACCTTCTGATTTTATCAAGGGTTTTCGCAATTCCACCATGGGCTGATGTAGGTTGATCATGTGAGGCTATTAAAACATCTCTTCTTAACTCACAGGGCACCAACAATTTCCATGAAGAATTGACGTCTTCTTTTTCGACAAAGCCTACACGATGATAAATATATTTGTCAACAATTTCATAATCGGGTATCGCTGACTTTGTAAGCCTATGTTTCAAAAGAGTATAGTCCGCTGACTCAAATGCCGGAGAGCTAAGGTCTATTATGGGCAAATTTTCAAGGGATACTGTTTCAATCAATATGTCGTCCGTATTAAATGAACGTGATAAGGCATCCGCAACCACATTATCTCTCCCTTTTCGGTGTTCGATGGTAAAGTCGTAGCCTTGCAATTTGAGTGACCACCTCGCTAATCGCCCACTCAAGTCGTACTGACTCATGAGCCATTTTAGGCTTGCATGGTCAGTTACTACTTTAAACTGATGGCCCTCAATGTATGCACGGAATTTTTTTATTGTCAATGACGGCTAAGCATTCTAGCTCCGTGACTGAATAGTTCCTCTGTGCCTTATTCAGCTTATGCGACATATACGCAATAGGCCGTTCATCCCCATTATCATCACATTGAGCCAACACTCCACCTACGCCGTACTGACTCGCATCGCATTGCACGATAAAAGGCTTACTGTAATCTGGATGAGACAAAAATGGAGCTGTGGTTAGACACCTTTTTAAAGCGTCAAAAGCATTTTGAGCATCTGAGCCCCATACAAAGTTGTTCTTATTGGACAACAGATCAGTTAGTGGGCAAGTAATAGCAGCATAGTCCGCCACAAAACGTCTGTACCAGCCGGCTAATCCCAAGAACTGGCGCAGCTGTTTAATAGTTTTTGGAACAGGATATTCAGATATCGCTTGTACTTTCCCCGGATCTACCATCAGGGTACCATTTCCCACTACGTATCCTAAGTACTTAACACTCTTCAAACCAAACTTACTTTTCTGGACATTGATGGTCAGTCCAGCTTTTCTAAGCTGAGACGCTACTTGCAGAAGATGAACAATGTGCTCATCCAGTGAATGTGACACCACAAGAAGATCATCCAGGTATACAAACACCTGGTTTTTCAAGTCATACGGTATCACCTTGTCCATCAACCGACACATTGTTTGCGGAGCGTTGCATAGGCCGAATGGCATCCGCACAAACTGGTACAGTGGTCGGTTGGGGACCGTGAAAGCAGTTTTCGCTCTAGACTCTTTTGACAGGCTTATCTGCCAGAATGCATCCTTTAGATCTATCTTGGAAATCACATTCACTGGAGGCAGACGAGAAATTAAGCCATCAATATTCGGAAGCGGGTAGGCATCCTTTATGGTGACACTATTCAATTTTCGAGAGTCTAAACAAAAACGTATCTTTCCTGGCTTGATCAATAATACACCGGGTGAAGACCATGAAGAGTTATCAGCAGGTTCTATAACCTTCAATTGTAGCATTCTATCAATTTCCTCGCACAATATTTTTTCTCTTGCCGGTGATATCGGGTAATAGCGTTGTTTTATGGGAGTAGCTGAACCCGTGTCAATCGCGTGCTCCACAAGGGTGGTACAGCCCAAGCCTTCTTTTTCGAATGAGGGAAAAGCGGAAATGGCTGAGTTTAGCTTACGAGCTTCACTGGGGGTTAACTCAAGAGACTCTGGGTCGTTACTATCCCAGCTTATCTCGTTGACAGAGGGATACAAAATTTCCAAACCAAAGCTTCTCCAAAAGTCAATGCCACAAATCACATTCTGTTTTATACTTGGAATTATCAAAAAGTCTACATTTTTATTAATATTATTATACTCAACGCTCAAGGAGAGCGAACCCACGACCTGTTGTTTCTGCCCATCGGCAGTTTTCACATTTCCTTTAAATTTGTTAATTATTAGAGAAGGGTCAGATAAAATCTCTGATGCTAAGCTGCCAGAAATACAAGATCTATTAGCTCCACTATCTAACAGTGCCAATGCATTTTTGCTAAGTAAATTTATATTAACATAGGGTCTAGTGTCACAACCATTTTTTAATATTGTAGAAAAGGTAGTATTTTTAAGTTGTTTTCTATTTTTCCAATAATTTTTAAGACGAAGCTGAGATCTAAGGCGTTTCTTAGAAATTTTTGTTTTTAATAATGGCGGCTCGACAAATATATTCTTTCGAATATGTAAGTATTTTCGCAATTTTTCATGATAAGGTAAAAATTGTAATGGTCTTAATTTAGGCGTAACGTAATTTTCTAAATATTTTTCTAAATAGCTACCAGTTTGAAATTCTTCAGACTTCTTACGTAATATACAAGGGTTTAATTCGCGAATCGTTTCTGAGGATGTCCTACCATTTTCTGGCGAACATCCTGAAGAAAGTTTCCCGACCTTTTGCTACATTTAACACAAGTGGGTTTATAAGTATCAACAGCACCACATCCATAGCAAAAAACGCGTCGCGGGGCAAGACATTCTTGGTATCGGTGACCTACATCATCACAGTTCCAACACTTAGCCACGTATTCTTTAACTTCATTTATTTCATCAGAGGTTTCCTTAGTCTGTGTTAATATCACACCATCATCCACTGAATCATCATGCATTAGCTCAGAAACCTGATGTCGTGTATACTTTTGCTTGTAAGAAGCACTCATTATGTCCTCATAAAATTTTTCATGTCTCCTAGCTTCCTTTCGTAAGGTCACCAGATCCGTTATCTCGAGATGAAGCAGCTCATGTCGCAATTCGGTTGTCAAATTACGTAATATAATCTCCACTAATTCAATTTCACTAACTGGAACTCTAAGTTTATCACTCATATTCATCATTGATTCTAAGAATGTGTCAAAATTTTCGTTATTTTTCTGTTTCCTACGCCTCATATCATCTTTAATGTCGTAATCAGTAGTTGTGTCCTTAAATTGTCTTCGAAGAACATCGCATATATCACCCCATACTAAGTTGTTATCCATCTGTCGGTGATACCTCCAAAACCATTTTAACGCTTTGCCCTCGAACAAAGAGTGAACATGCTCGCATAAAAGTGTGAAATTACCGCTGAGGTGAACTGAAGTAAGTGTGTTAATTCTATAAATGAAGTCATCTACTGAGATTCCATCCCCAGTACCCGAATATCTAACATGCCAATTATAGATTACAGTCGCTATCTTGTGAGAAGAGAGAGTATTATTGACAGAATTTTCTGCCGGTAGAATTGGATCACTTCTTCTTATAGAAGCTGAACATAAGGTTTGATTGGGCCGATAAGGATTTTCCCGTGGCCATTCTAGTGGATCTACAGGTATAGACCTTTCATTGTTCTCATTATTAGGTTCATTTATTTCCGCCATACGCGAACTAAAACGATTATTAATACTATTTCTTGCAGGTGGTATATTTGTTAGACTCGATTCTACACTTAAGTTCTGAAACATTGTGCGCATTTCGTTGGCAATAGAAGCCGTAAACTCTGTTTTAAAACTATTTAAAGAATCCGATACAATTTGTTGAACTCTTTGTTCAGCAATACAGTCATTCTGTAAATTCGTGGTTTGTTGTAAGTCAATTAAAGGTGAAGGCAAATCAGCCATAGTCTCTAAAACTTTCGGAAGTTGCTGTGCAGCACCTTTAGTTGCCCTTCCGCGTTGCACGCCCCTTTACTACGAGTTAAAGTATTTTCCGACTTAGCTGTCAAAACATTGAGCTTAGACTCTATGGGTAGTCTACATATAGGACAAGTTGGGTTAGTTTTCAGCCACTTTGTAAGGCAATGTGCATGAAAGGAGTGTTTGCAAGGTGTATTGCATGTATTTTCTGTACCTATACTGTCCTTACAGATAGTACATATTGAGTTTTCAAGAATCTCTCCCTCCTCTGCACCCTTAGCGTCTGGACTATGTGTAATAGGCATTATAATAATTAAGGTATTATTATACACCTTAATATATTTAAACGAATACTACTTTAAAAAAAATTTATTAAGGTAATAAAATTTCGGCAAAAAATATATTTTCAAACGATTAAAAATAATAATAACAATTGTTGACTACTTTGTAGAGACAACAAGAAAAGCACAAAAAGAATATATCTAATTTTACCAAATATTGATGAGCGTAACGCAGACAAGTTTCAAAGATATAAAAAATTAAATTTAGAAAAAAAATTCACTAAAGTTACATTTAAATCAAGTTTGTTTCTTCAGCTTAGGAAGAAAAACAAAATCTCAAAATATTGTAACACAAGCAGTGATATTTCCGGGTTAAAGGGACATAATTCGATTGGTAAGAAAACGCCTATCAGCATTTAGCAAAATATCCAAACAGAATATGCTTCCACGATACTCACAGAATCGGTTGAGTTGCTAGAGCAACAAACTATACATTAGGGTTGGTCAAAGTGGTAAATAACAAGCTAACACTGCTTATATATAAAATCCACAATATTATTCTCCCTAATATTGACTATGTAACTGCATACATACATATTAACATATAAATAAAAGCTTTATAAAATGGTAATATTCAGGTATAACCACCCAATTAAAAAATCCATATTATTTACTTAGGCAACTTCTAATAGAAATATGCAATTATAAAAAAAAATACTAGAAAACTTTATAAGTGGAGGCCTTAACATAAACTTGAGATAAAGTTTAAGGTGTTATAAACTTAAGTATGCTTTGTAGTAGCAGTGCCCCACGTTGGGCGCCATTTTAAATTATCTGTAACGAACCACTTATGCGAAAGTTGTTATCACGGGTCTGCACACCTGGCAATGCTGCGGTCTTAGCTCAGGGAAATGGGCGTGGGCTGTGATAACCTTCATAGTGCTCTGTGGTAATGTATCAGTAATCTAAAAATATCTAGTGTGCAGGAGTTACGATAGGTATATAAGAAAAGTTAAGAAGGTCTAGAGATAAATTCACGATTTAAAAACAAACCGAGAGAAAAACACACATTCGTTAAATATCGATGAAACTGTCTGTCAGGGGAGTAAAAGATGATAAGTATCCCCTTGGTCATATTTTTCCCACCCTACCATGCTGATGACCATTATGCTGTATCAGCCCACTGTGCAGTTTTCTTTGCCAAGCTCTCTACATTTCGTCAACTAATTGAAAGAATCTCTAGCAATGCATGATTATTATCAATTATTTATTAAGTCACAAATTTCATTATTAGCTGTTCTCTTATGATACTTAATTTTAAAAGATAGCATATACCCAAATATACTTTTTATTACAGATGTTTGGGTATATACAAAGGTATTTGTAGATACAAATCTACAAGTACAACAAAAATAGCAATTTATTGTGAGCATGTAAAAAAACTGATAATTAAAGTGAATTCATTGATTATTAAATATTAGGAGAAAGGCTTAAGTTACTCAGGAAAGATATTTGTGGATCGTAAAAGAGACACCATTAACATAGGTTACAAATATTTGGTTTGGAAGAGAGAGCATTATTAATGAATGAAACATTTACATTATTTGGAAATGTTAACATTTTTCTTCTTTCTTTTCATTGATAAATTCTTTATTATTTGTTTGTTTTGTATTAATTCAAATTTTAATAATGCACTCTTTTGCAACAACAATAATAACACCTTACTAAATTTATATGATTATTTAAATTTTTCTTATTTTTGTTTTGGTTCTAAATACTATTAATCGTAAAACTTACGTATCTCTTGTCCATCGTAGTCAGCAGGCCTGTTGATTTGGTGGATAAAATGTAGTAACGATGGTTGTTGTTATTGTTATAATTAATAGGGTGTTATTTTACATGTGTCTGGTTTTTGTTCTATTTAAGCTAATTTTCTGATATCAAAACATTATTATTGTTTGTAGAGTATTGTTTTTAGATTACTTATTAGAAAAACAAGGAAGTATAAATTACGTTAGTCTATTGATACCATACTTGTTTAGGGTATATAAAAAAATGTACTAGATTATATTGATTTAACACTTATCAAAGGGATCGTTTTATTTCACTTTGTGGGCTAATAGAGCCATTGCAATTTAATGTTGCGTTAAAGTGTTTTATTAGAATTATATGTTTTTCACTGAGTAAAAAAAAAACAAACATGTAAGTATGGCAGGATTAGTGGCACTGCACGAAAATTTAATAAAAATTTTACTTGCAGCTAGGCAAGACCAATTGTTAAGTATGATTAGTGGCTAGAGTTAAACTTTATATATGTTTTATCGACATATTGTTGATCACTACAGTGGCATATCAAATATTCACTAGGGTAGGGTATACAGACAGGTCATTCTATTGTTGCACGATGGTCGTTAACAGGCTATTGTGCCAGGATGGCTTTTATATATATAACTATTTGCGTTGGCTTATTGGGAAGTTGCAAAAATTACGATGACGATGATGATGATGATAGTTGGTGGATAGATTATTTAGGAGTACATTTCTCCTCGTCGCTTTTATCCGCAATATCCAATCGCCCGGGGCTAGGCGTACTAGGTCCCCGAGGCAATTTTGCCTACAAAGGTAAAACGAATTTCAAATCTCTCTTTTCCACTTGGTTATTCATTTGTGGTACTTACAATGTTCCCTTAAGGTATACCAATTTGAAGTTAATACCGCGTGTTGGTGATCCAAGGAATGGAAAAATTTCACTGTCACAATTGCGATCAATGTTATGCTTATTATATTAATTTAATTTAATATATTAATTTAAATTAAATACAGCACCAGCACTTTGTTGTTAATTAAATTTTTATAGAAAACTGAATAAGCTATCACACTTTTAACACAATTCCAAGCGAGTGTGATAGGTTCTGTACTTTTAAAAGAAATGAACTGGTCGCTGGATGATGAGAGTGTAATATCAGGGTAATATACACACAATGTCGAAAGTTATGCAGATATAAAAAAAAGATGGAGGTTTTAGCGCACATTTTTTTTGTTTTCTTTATTTCTTGTACTTTGCTGTCATATAATTCCAGTAGGGCATGCAATTACTCAAAGTAATTGTTCACCAGTTACTTGCAAAAGAAAATTTAAGTTGTTTCGATACTCAATCAGTTAGTTTCAAATTTGAAATAAAAAAGAATATAAGTAAAAGTATCTACGTTCATCACAGTGTATGGCCATAGAAAAAATGCATTTCATTCTGAATACGGTGTACATACTCAGATTTGGTTTAATTAAATGGAGATATCGGGTGGAATCGTTGATGGACCTACGTATCTAATGGCAATACATTTCAACTCAGAAGTATTCTTGTTATTTAAAGAAGGAGGTGTCTGTGGTAATATAGCCATGGAAATATGACATTGGAGAAATTAGCTAAAATGCTGCCAAATATAAATTCAGCTGGAATTACTTGAGGCAGCATACAGCAGGTAGGTACTTTATCAAGACCATCAAGAGTATTTTGGTTCCTCGATATTACACAGGTGGGAACGCCCCGAGACTAACTACGCTTACTAGAAGATTGCAACTATTGAGCAATTTCTCTGTCGTTGCACAGTTCTCTCGGAAAATGCCGCTTTTTTAAAAAAATAGACGTAACACTCACGCAACCAATCACACTACTAGGCATGATACAATAAACAAGATAAGCCCTTTAAACCAGCTGATCGCTTATGATTAGGGTTGTCATTCGAATAATTAAGCTATTGCATAGCTTTTATCGCGGGCTTTAGGCGCAGCGACCGAACCAAGAAATTCCGCAACGAAAAAAAACCTAACAGTAAGTTTGTTTCTTAAGTATTTTGTTTTTTAAGTATTTGAATCGCCTGGCTTATGCCAACCCCTAAAGTGTGCTATTGACTTCATTAACATACAGTATTGCCAGAACATATTTTTAAATGTAGGAAAACACAAAATGGCGTACGTACGAGCAATGGTGGTTGATAAAAAATTATATATACAAACAAACAGGCAATTCGTAGGATTTTAAGCGGTATTTTCCAGATATTTAGAGAATATCAAGTCTCAAACTTATGTTTCTTATTTCAGTTACCATAACCCTATAGTTTCAATGATAAAAATTCCTGAATAACCTACATGTATTGTGAGATAATAAAAATATTTTACATTCACATTTATGCAATAAAAGAAAAAAAATGGTTTTCTTATCGGTCATCACGCTCAAAATGTGTAACTTGAATTAATATCAAAGAAAAAACTTGAATTAATATCAAAGAAAAAAAATACTGCATAAATAAATAACTATATATAATTGCATAAGTTGATAAAAAATGCTATGCAATAGCTTTGCCGCGGCAGTCCGAGTGCCACACGCCGTTTTTTAAATTTTATATTTGCTCTTACCGGAGATATTGATAAAATTGCGAGCAAAGTCAAGGCGATAAATCAAAATTTAAAAATTGAAAGCCAAATATCTTTGAAAATATTAAAGATAGTTCTGTAAAATAAAATGCATTTTCTTTATCTGTTAAAAACCTTGTCCCGCGACGGGTGGTCATCTTGACGCGTTGCGGGGGCTTAAGTGCAAGGACCCATGTAGTATATCTCTTGGTAACCACGAACTAAGAACTACCCTTCCCATGGTCTGTAGCATGTGTATTTTTATAGTAAGGGCGGCTAACAGACCAAGTCTTGTCCGCTTTGTATCTCTGATCTCTTTTACGTCCATACTAAATACGTGTCCGCAAATCCATCCAGCGTCTGTTCCATATTGGGCGGCTGGGTGGTCTGTTGTTTTTGACAGTTTCTTTCACTTGGCAGCAAGTATAAAATGCCACGGCCCAGGTCTCCAAAAAAGGGACCAAAACCCCCTGTTTGGGAGCTATCAATAAGAAGGTAGTAAACCCAGTGCCATTTGTGAGAAAGGGTACTGCGACCATGACGTCGGGTCACTCGGACTCACACCCTCTGCCAGCAAGGAAGCTATGACCTCGAAATCGGGTTCCGACGCTCGGCATCAATCCACTCAAGGCAAACCCCCCAAGACTTTCGACGCAGCTAGGCAAACGGCCAGCTGAGTCCCTCAACCCGGAAGAAGGGCAAAACTTAAATGGGCTCAAAATTTTTTGTCCATCTGCAAAAGACTCCTCCGGCATCTGCGGACGATCCTAAAGGGAACCGTTCAGAGGAGGAGGCTCAGACGCAGAGCCAACAGCCCGCTGTGAAACGTCACAGGCCGATGAACAAATCGTTCAGCGAGATGGCTAAAGGCTACCTTGTGCAAGCTGTCATCGACCGAAGTGAAGCAGACGGTGGCATGTCCTACGCTCAGTGGGACATGGTCTGTAAGAAACTTCAAAAGCAATCCAGGACCAACCCCCAAATATGATGATGCCGGATGGCTCCGTCGGAGGGTAAAGCTTATAGCCTTTTCGGATGAGCGGTCAATCTCTTTGTACAAGAAGGCGATCGTTAATCTGGAAGGGCTGTGGGAGGGTGCTAGGCTCGACGTGGTACCTATTAATGAGCTGGCTCGGCGAACTAGAGCCTCTGCTCGTGTCCCAGACGAGCCATCAAAACCCGAGGAAATTCTGGAACTCCTACAGGTCTGCAACAGTGACGTTCCAACCAATGGTTGGCTGGTCGCCAAGGTTTCGGAATCTGTAGGAGCCTACAGAAGGATCATCGTAGTCCTGAACCATGAATCCTTGGCATCGCTGAAGGAGAGACAAGGGAAGATGTATTACGGTTTCGAATCCATCTTCCTGAGTATCTACAAAGGCGATGACAGGGAGGCTCGGGATCAGGAGGGCGATGATCCAGCCTCAGACGCTATGTCAGTAGACGAAACTGCCAGTTCGACCTCTCAAGAGGACACCGTATACAACTCCGGCTGGGTAGGGGAATTCTTTGAGAGGATGGATGAGGTAGTTGACGAGAACGTTCTCCTGGACTCTGACCTGAAGGACGCCAACTTCACAGTTATGCCGTACAATGACCAAAGTTACACAGGTGAACCTTCACCATTGTAAAGCAGCATCCGCTGCCATGCTCCTCCGCCTAGTAGAGAAAGGGGAGGACCTCGTCCTGTCCAAGAACCCTGGCTTCACCAAGGTAGGGTTTGCGGACTTAATGCTAAAGGCTTCAGGCTACTTTATGCCAATGGTCAAGGTAACAGTAGAGCGTGCATTCCGGCTAAAGGCAATCTAAACATCTTCATTTTATCTGACGACAGTGATGAAGACACACTAACTGCAGCGCTGGAGACGGACGAGGGCACCATTAAGGTCATCTCCAGCTACATGGCATACGAACGCGAATCTCCGCCCAAAAATATTCGCAGCGCAGTCAGAATGGCAAACACAAAAAATTGGCCAGTCATAATTAGAGCAGACGCAAACGCGCATCACGTCGTTTGGAGAAGCTCGAACATAAACGGAAGGGGTGAGTCTTTATTTGATTTCATTCTATGCCACAATCTTGATACTTCAAATCTCGGGTCAGAACCCACCTTTATAACTGCAAATAGAGGAGAGGTTCTAGATATAACATTAGTAGGCGCTATGCACTCGAACATGATCAGGGAATGGAGGGTCTCTAACGACTGTACTTCTTCTGATCACAGATTGAATTTAAGATAGAAATTCCTCTAAACAGGCCAGTGCCCATAATAAACAGGAAAAAGACAAAACAGCTCCTCTCTGAACTTATTCCACAACCACCTGTCATAAACGACAGGCACGATATTGATAGTGCGGTTGAAAATCTTAATAATGCTTTCAACTTAGCGACATCAGAAGCTTGCAGACCTAGTGTCTGCCGTGGTAGGAGTAAACCACCATCGTGGAACTCCGAGATAACAAATGCTCGCAATGAGAGCCGCAGACTTTTCAATGAGGCCAAAAGACTACGAAACAGGTCCGATTATAAGTCCTCCGTAAACAATTTCAAAAACCTGGTAAGAAACGCAAATCCTGAAGGTCCTTCTGCAGTAATGTGGAAGGCACCTCAGAGACCAGCAGACTGCGTAAAATCTTAACCACGATTCCTTCAGCTCCCAGCTTCACCAAAAAATCTGATGGGACTACTAGTGGACATGAGACCCTTATGGTTCTGATGGACACGCACTTTCCCGGTTGCGCTCCGTTTACAGGAGAACTCACGACAACCACACACAATCGTACGTTAGCCCCATTTCCCATAAACAGGGAAAACATTACATGGGCCATAAACAGCTTTCATCCCTATAACTCAGCGGGTCCCGATGACATTATACCTGCTGACCTTCAGCGGAATGCAGACCTAATAGTCCCATGGCTTATTCGGATATTCTCGGTATGCCTTGCATGGTCATATATTCCGAAAGCATGGACCAAATGCACCGTGGTTTTCATACCTAAATGTGGAAAAACTACGCACACAAACGCAAAGGCTTTCAGACCAATCAGTCTATCGTCCTTTCTACTAAAAACACTAGAACGATTGATTGACCTATATCTTAGATCGGTAATCAACTCGAACTCACCGCTCAACATGCCTATACGAAGGGCAAATCGGTAAAAACGGCACTACACTCGCTTGTTGGATACATTGAAAAATCCATAAAGCATAACGAATTTGCTCTGGCGGCCTTTCTAAACATAGAAGGTGTCTTCAACAACATCAACCCAAAAACCATCATCATGGCTCTGGCAAGACTGAACGTAAACCAGGCAATAACCAATCCCATCAAAGAATTATTGACTAATAGGGTCATCACATCTACGATGGGATCCTCAACAATTTATAAAGTAGCTAAGCGAGGAACGCCGCTAGGAGGGGTTTTATCTCCAATCCTGTGGAACCTTGCCATAAACACGGTACTGGTGGAGCTAGACTCAAACAGATTTAAAACAGTAGCCTACGCAGATGACGTTGCAGTAGTAGTGTCGGGTAAGTACCCAGACACAATCTCGCATCGTCCACAGTCAGCCTTGGATCACATTACCAGATGGTGTATCGGTAATGGACTCAACGTTAACCCAATGAAGACGGAGCTCGTACTCTTCACGAGAAAATACAAAATACCGTACTTCACCTTACCAACTCTTAACGGAGTCACGCTAAACCTTTGCCGATAATGCTAAGTATCTAGGTATCATCCTAGACTCTAAGTTATCGTGGAACCTAAACGTTCAAGCAAGAGCAGCGAAAGCCGCTATTGCTCTCTATACCTGCAAAAAGGTCATAGGTAACAGATGGGGTATTAACCCCAAAACGGCCAACTGGCTCTTTGAAATGGTCGTCAAGCCCATATTAATGTATGGTGCAATCGTCTGGTGGTCGGCCCTAGGCAAATCCACCTATTCTAAAATCATTGACAGAATTCTAAGAACATCGGCTTTGATGATTACAGGCGCACCTCGCACCACCCCATCAAAAGCTTTGTTCATAATGTTACACTGGCTTCCTGCCGATTTAATAGTCAAACAACTGGCTATGAACTCGGCAGTTAGACTCAGTGCCGCCGGAACATGGAAATCACTAAGTGATGGACATGCAAACATTATCGGACAGTTCGAAAACCTTCCCGAACTTATAGACTACCGTTCTCCCTACCTTATGCCTGAGAAAAGATTCGCAGTGTCAATCTCAGATACTCTCCCTCCACTCAATGATCCTAGTTACCTAGGGGAAGTGCTTGCGGTTTACACTGACGAATCCAAATCAGGTGCAGGGGTGGGAGGGGGCATATACATTCCTCAATTTCATCAGAGGATACGTAACTCAAGCCGAAATATCGGCCATAAAAAGGGCAGCTAACTGGTTAAGGTACAATAGGGTATATAGGCAGGATATTCGTATATGTACCGATAGTAAGGCTGCATTGAACGCTCTATCAGGTGTTTACACAACATCTGAACTGGTAAAGGAATGCCGGATATCCCTAAACGAGATGGTGTCACATTCCACCCTCGAGCTAATCTGGGTACCAGGGCACGCGAACGTGCCTGGCAACATAATTGCGGACAAGCTAGCCAGGGAGAGATCTCGTTTACAAGAAAGGGACACCGGCCGGCTAGTGAGAGCCCCACTAAAAAGCTGCAAAATCCTCATTCAGCAGAAACTTATAGGGTTAGCACAGGCTAGATGGTTCAATGAACCCACATGTGCTGTCTCCAGATTAACCTGGCCCCAATATGATCGAGCAAAATGAGCCATCATACTGGGGATCCCTCGACATCAGCTACGTATACTTGTGGCTGTCCTAACAGGGCACTGCTTTATAGGTGCCCACGCAAACAGACTAAATCTCCCTTTCAACGACTCCTGTAGAAGTTGTCATAATGAGGAGGAGGAAAAAACTGTAAAACACCTCCTTTGTCAATGTCCAGCTCTGTCTTATCACAGAGCCATGTATCTTGGTAACTCAACTTTACCCGAACTCGCAGACCTTACGGAATGCAATCTGAAGGGAATAAACAAGTTTATTCGGAAAACCCGTTGGTTCAATACTGACCACAATATAGGATAGCCAATATTTTTATTTTTCTCGCTGTCCATATCGGGCATCACAAAGGGACCTATTTTTCTGGACCCAAGTGGACCGGTTGCTTGCAATCGGCAGCCTGTGCAACCTAACCTAACCTAACTTTATCTGTTAAAAAGCTCTATAAAAACATAAATTTGTTAAAATCAAATAATATTTATAAAAGCTATGCAGCCAACAAAGTTTTATATGACCGAGGTAGTCAAATTTGACAACCTGTAGCACACCAGATGTTAGAAAATCCTGAAAGCATAGGTCCTCTTCAATGATTCTTACATACATTGTTTTGTAATCGGATCGCAAGTTTAAAAGATACAGGTTTATTACCCTTTTTTTCTAATTGGCACTTCTTTGCGCTGGCACAAAGTCATTAATAGCTCTTTCGCGAGAAAATATATGGCTAAATAATGCTAAAAATGGCTAAAGAGTGCAACAGAGTAGTTTGTAAGTATGTACATTGCTTCCACTATAAATCCAAACTTAAGTCTCAAATAATGGGGAACTTACCCACTAATAGATTGAGAGCTGCTCGACTATTCCTCTTAGTCGGCGTAGACTTTTGCGGTCCTATCAATGTTTCATTAAAAATTTTTATAGCGGTTTTCGTGTGTTTCACATCTAAGGCGGTGCATTTAGAATTGGTATCTGACTTGTCTACTGATTCATTTCTTCTTTGTTTTAAAAGATTCGCTGCCTGGAGAAGTGTACCGAAAGAGGTCCTATGGGACAACGCGACGAACTTCGTCGGAGGCAGAAGAGTGCTCAAGGAGCTGCAGGAGGCGTTCTACATTAGCCGACCGGCCGTGGAGTTATACGCAGCATCGTCCGGGGTGAAGTTCAGCTTCATACCACATCGGGCGACTCACTTCGGAGGACTATGGGAATCCGCCGTGAAACAGGCGAAGTTGCAACTTCTGCGAGCCGTGGGACCAGACCCCAACGACAGCGAAACGCAAAATTCAGCGCATCTACTAATCGGAAGGGGACTGCGTTCGCCGCTGCCAGAATCCGCAGACGTAGTGACAGGCAACGCAGCGAAGTTATGGAAGCGATGGCGTCTCAAGCAGACATTCTGGCAGGACTGGTCACGAGAATACATCCACGGACTTCAGGGTAAGGCCAAGTGGGGCGAAGAAATGCCCAACCTCGGAGTAGGGAAGTGGTGATAGTCCACGAAGACAATTGCCCGCCACAACACTGGCTTACCGGGAGAATCGTCAACGTCATCGCAAAAGAAGATGGCAAGGTCAGGATGGCGGACGTCAAGACCAGAAACGGCACATATAAACGCCTGATCCATAAATTGGCTCCACAGCCATATGCCTGAAGACATTCAGTTCTTCATGGGGCCGGAATGTTGCGCACTAATAACAGCAGAAAAACAACAAACAACCATAATACGTTCAACAATAATAGAAAAAATGAATTGTATATAATAATAATGCCTATATAAATAATACACACCACACTTGTAATTTATAACAGTAGTTCATAAGTAAATAAGAAATTATAATACATAAAATCACTTGCAAAGTAACATCAAAGTAAGATCAAATCGAACAGTCGTGTGTTTTCTTTTAAAGTGCTTTTTCCTCAACTGCCCATTTTCTATTGAGTTATAAACTTTTCAATTTAAAACGTTGCTCGTTCCCTCCTAAAAAATATTAGGAGAAAACAAATATGATAATACTAAATGCTATTTTGTTACTTATGATTTTTCGTGTGCTATTTAGTTATCTGTTTTTTGCTTACAAGTCCGAGGCAAAATTTTATTTTCAGTATTACATTATTTTACTTTATAAATTTAAAACAATTCTGATGAAAAAGTATTTAAGAATTTGCTATAAATAAAGAGATCAAAAATTGAAAGCAATAAATGAAATGGAAAGAAAGGAAATAATGTGGTTATTGACTGTGTTGAAGACACTTGCAAATAAATACTTGATAAATAAATATAATTTTTAATCACATCAGTTTTCATAATTTGTTTTACATGTGAAATATTTATCATTATTTAAAAAGTTTCATTCTTGTTTTAACTTTCAAATCAATTGAACTTATAGTTTATATATTTTATACAAAACTATTTTTTGTGTTTAATTTTAAACCTTAACGAAATTGGCGACGAGGATATGGCTCAAGATTCAAAAATCCTAGAGCTTTTGGATTTACAAAGTAAACTTCTTGCAAGCCTTTCGCAAGGAAATGCAACTAACATTAGTAAATATGGAATCATCGAAAAATTATCAAGCAGTATAACAGAATTTTGTTATGATCAAGAAAATTCTGCAACTTTTGATAATTCGTATGCACGTTTTGTGGAAGGAAAAGATTTCAATGATTCTGCTCGTGTGAGATTGCTTATGCGGAAACTTAATGCAGTTGCATATGGACAATATTCAGCATATATTCTTCCAAGAAATCCTAGAGATGTACCATTTGCAAAAACAATCGAAATCCTAAAGCAAATTTATGGAATTCACGAATAAATTTTTAGCATTCGATACAAATGCTTACAAACCACAAGAAGATTTAATTGCTTTTGGAGCTCGTGTCAACAGAATTTGTGAAAGTTTCAAATTAGCTGAAATGAACGCTGATCAGTTTAAATGCCTTGTATTTGTTTGTGGTCTTCAATCACATACAGACTCGGAAATTCGATTGACATGTTTATCTACTCTGGAAGATGATCCTAATCAAGACATATACAAACTTATTACTAGTGCTCAACGCTTATTAAACTTAAAGCATGACACAGCTATGTTAGAAGTCAATACACAGTCATCAGTCAAAGTGTTAAAAGGTAACACAAGACCAGATGATACTCAAAAAGGTAAGCAAAAGTAAAAAAACACCATGTTGAAATTGCGGTGCCGTGCATTTTTCCAAATATTGCGACTATGCCAAGCACACATGTACACAATGTAAAAATGTGAGGCATAAAGAAGGCTACTGTAAAAATTAAAAATCAACAGAAAAGTTTGAAAGGAAGAAGAAGAATCAAAAATTTTCAAGATATTTAAAAAACAAGGTCGAATGTTGTTCAAGTCAACAGAATTTTATACGCAGCAAGAAGAAAGTTTGTGACAGTCATTATACAAATTTCTCAATCAACAAATTTGGATGTCAAATTGCAAATCGATACTGCAGCAGATGTGTCGATTATAGGCAAAGATGTGTGGTGTAAGATGGGTAAGCCAGGCAGAAACCTATCAAGTCGTTACGTTACAAGCGCTTCAAAAGATAAAATCAAGATTATTGCCGAATTTATATGTCAAGTTCAGTTACAAGGTGATGCAAAATCTTGCAATTTATTAGTTGTGGATATAGATACACTTTCTATTTTTGGTTCAGCTTAGTTTGATATTTTTGGACTATGGGACAAAGCATTGAATATTGTTTGCTCTCAAATACAGAAGAATGAAGTCGATGCTAAAGTTTTTAATAATATTAAAACCGAATATGCAGATGTTTTTCAAGAGTTACCATCAAAATGCACAAAAACTCAAGACCAACTTCATCTTAAACCAAACACAAAGCCAATTTTTCGTGCAAAGAGGTCAGTAGCATATGCTGTATTGCCTTTGATAGAAGAAGAGTTACATCGATTAGAAACATTAGGTATAATAAAATTAGTCGATTACTCTGAATAGGCAGCACCCATTTTTGCAGTCCAGAAACCTAATGGCAAAGTACGCATTTGTGGAGACTATTCACCAGGTCTTAATAATAGTCTTGAACCACATTTGTACCCCTTACATCGACCTGAAGATTTATATGCTAAAGTAGGAAACAGTTGCTTGTTTACGCATACTGATTAGTCAGATGCCTTTTTGCAAACAGAAGTTTCACAAGAATCAGCAAAACTTCTCGCCATCAACACTCACAAAGGCTTGTATACATTCAATCGTCTAGCTCCAGGTGTCAAAAGTGCTCCAGGTGCTTTTCAACAATTAATGGACACAATGTTAATGGGGATAGATGACACAGCTGTTTACATTGATGACATTATTGTCGGTGGTCAAACTGTCAAAAAAAAACTTTAAAAGCGTAATACAAGTTCTACAAAAACTTCATGAGTACAATTTTCACATAAAATTAGAAAAGTGCAAATTTTTTTTGCAACAGAAGTAAAATACCTCGGTAACGTTATGTCTTCATCGTGCTTACGTCCTGATGAAACCAAAATTGAAGCTATACGAAATCTGCACACCACCTTCAAAGTTATCTGAGCTAAGATCATTTCTCGGATCCATCAATTATTATGGAATGTTTGTCCACAACATGACCAATTTAAGAAAGCCTCTTGATTGTATTCTTAAAAATAACACTACATTTAAGTGGTCAAAAAATAGTTAACAATCTTTTGAAAAGGACATTTTAAACTCCGATCTTCTTCTAACTCACTACAACCCTGATCTGCCAATAAAAGTAGCAGCACAGGCTTCCAAAAAAAAATAGGACCTTATATTTGTCATATTTTTCCTGATAAATCAGAAAAAATAATCGAACATGCTTCTAGATCACTTACTGCTGCGGAGCAAAATTATTCGCAAATAGAAAAGGAAGCATTAGGTCTTGTATACGCCGTAAAAAATTTCCACAAGTACATTTATGGAAGAAATTCATCTTGTGCACAGATCATAAAAAACCACTTTTTGCAATTTTCGGAAGCAAGAAAGGTATACCTGTGTATGCAGCGAACAGAATTCAAAGGTGGGCACCAGAGAACGACAAACGATACAATAATAAATAAATTCCTCTAGCATATATTGAATATTTTCAATACAAAATATTTTTCGTATCTGTTCAATTTCATAATTGTATGTATCGGTGCGCATTTTGTTTAATACCTGTATGTATTCATGCTCATATTTGTTTATATCCATGCGTAGCTATATGTATCGATAGGTACCCCAATGACTATGAGCACATTTTCCAATTTGGTTTGATAAGTATTGCCAGAAATTTTGTCTAAAGTTGTATTATGGATTTCGTTTTGTAATTATTAGGAACCATTTTTAAACAAAATGCGATAAAGTGGTATTAAAAAATTCGCGTTAACTTGGAAAGTATACAATTTTACTTTGAAGCAAATTTTTGCAAACATTTTTGAGAATAGGAAAAGCTTAAACTCGGATGAAGATCCTTAAACAAAAACCGAACGAAACGAAAAATGGTAAGCTGCTTGCAATAATTTCGAAAATACGCAAAAAATTGCATAATTTGCAAATTTTTCACTTTCATTGCATTTTTAGGACTTTTTAGACGATTTTACGCCTTTTTCAAAACTTTGCAACTTTTCGCGGAATTTCTCGTTTTTTGCAATGTGGGTTAAATGACATTAAACATTTTAATTTTCTCAGTGATTGGAAGTTATTGCGAATTTTCGTAATTTTTGCAGTTTTTTTGCGAGTTTTTCACATTCCTTGCATTTGTAGCCCGTTTTAGAAGATTTTACGGCTTTTGAAAATTTTGGAAAATTTTGAGAACTTTCGCGATTATGATTTATTGCTTCATTGAATTTTTAAGATTTTAAATATTAAACACAGAATATTTATCCAATATGCATGAATTTCATTGACCTGATTTTTATGCAAAAATTATTTTTACTCAATAAGTTAATACCAAATAAAGAAGTGCAATTTTTGCCTAAAACAAATATGAGTTGAAAATAAATTATTAGTAGTATGTTTGTGTATGTCCGGGAAGAGGTTTTCAGCACAAAAGTCTGCTCATGCCTGGCTGGGAAACGCGATCGTTAAAAATATGTTTCTTGCTTCATACATTATATGAGCATTTATTTATAATATGAGGTTTCCAGCACTGGATGGGAATTTGAAATGTGGTTGTGAAATTCAAACACATTTTTTTAATTGATAAGAACACATTTTTTAAAGAGCATTAAATATATTCTTATCAATTTTTATAATGCTTCATATTAAAACAATATTCTTGTATCAGGAGGTTTCATAAAATTTGTGTTGTGTATTAAGGGGTTCAAAAAAAATTTTATATGTAAATTTCTTCACATGCCTGATTTGAGTGTCAGCCAGGGCTTCTCTACTGAATATCAGCCCTGAAACTTCTATCCGAAAACCCCTACCCGGACACATATATTGAACAACTCTGTTAAATGTTTGTCAGGAAGCTGGAAATTTTCAAACCCTGCATTATGTATGCTCATGCAAAAATCAAACAAACTATAAAACCATATTAATTCTGGCGCTGTGTTTTCTGTAAAGTTTGATATCGAAATGCTGGATACATGAGTGTAATTACAATATTTACCCTTGTCAATGAAATAAACACATTTAAATTTTAGTAAAAAAAATATATAATATACAGTTGTATTATTTTTATTCAAAATTTTATTTATTATCTAATCAAAAATTATTTTTATATAAATATTTAACTTTAATTTTCTTTTTTGCTGGAGTTGCTTTACTTGAGATATCCTTTTTTTTAATTATTGAATTAAAAGCATGTGTTGTTTTGTACTGTAGCATGATTACACTCGTTATCATACAACATGATTTCATTCCTTAAAAGGCATGCATATAATGAAATTAATAAATATCAAGTGTCACTAAAAATTCACATCGACAGCAGACACTATTTGACACCTCGTGCCGCTGCACTTGAAATATGCGTTTGAGTATGAAAATGCTAAAGGGTCAGTGTTGTGACATTGCACACACAATGTGTCTAACTCTGTCTCTGCACTTGAAATACACTTCATGTTTGTGTGTGTTTTATGCCGCCTCACATTTCATCGGTGTGAAACACATTTATTTTGTTTTCCCGCTGAACTAGTTTTAAGTAATTATAAGAAACCAAATGTAAGCACAATAGAATTAGGGAGTTAATCTTTCTTCTCAAAATTTGTATAAAAGAAGAAGATTTACCCAACAGAGACACAGAAAAGAAAATAACAACTGGAGCGACGCACGAGTTGCTCAATTAAATAAAATAAATAAAAAATTAAAATAAATTAAACAATCTTTTACTACATGGCGATCCTGCCAAACTTTGGAGTGCTTAACAAAGAGCACCCAAAGAAAATTTAAAACAAATACTGCCATTTAATCCTTAAAATTTAATGGTTCCTGACGGACCAGCCTAAAACGATCCGTCAGAGGAAGATGACCGCCTGGACAAAAGGCAGAATTAAAAGTAAACTGTCTTCAATAATTGGAAACTGGATTACAAAATTGGACTGGAATCATCATCATACTCACGTACCAGAAAACAATATCAGCAATCGAACACCACCACTAAACTAGGACGATGACACAAGGATAAATGAGAGACCTGTCTATCAAAAGACGTAAACTCCTCAATGAAGCCTATCGGTACATAAATTCGTATCAGATGTACATGAACTGGAATTTTAGATTAATGACATGATTAACTTAACTATTTACACAACTAATTTTAACTTAACTGTAGTGCGCTAAAGCCGCACACTAGGGCCAGTAATCGTTAACCGCTCGTGGCAAAAAAAAAAAAAAACTTTTTTATTTTAAATTTTTATTATGGCACCAGTGGGACCACAACCACTAACAATTGAGCAATACAAAAAACGCCAGAATAGACAACAAGAGGAAAAGGCCACAAAAATAAAATTAGTTAAAAAGCCAAAACGTAGAGGTGGCTATACAAATAAGCTCAAAAGAGATAGGGCATTACTAATCAGAGAAATAAATAGTGATCCACCGCCAAGCTGGGAAAGATCAACGAAAATATGGGAACAAATTTCCCATATTGAACAATTATTATCAATTCTTAGAAATAAAAATAAGGCTAAAATATTTTAGTTTTTGAATTTTCATATAAATATATATATAAATGAAATTTACTGAACTTAATATAATATTTTGTACGGTCCTTTATAATGGATAGAAACGCGAAAAACGCAATTTATGAGGAGAAAGAAAGACCTATGCAACAAAGAATAGAATGTTTGCAAAAATTATGGACAATAATAGGAATGTCAGGAAAACCGACTGAAGACATATAGTTTTTAAACCTAAAATAGAGGAAGAAACCATAAGAGCACTAAGATGGTCAGAATTAATAACAAAAAAAATTTAAGTAAATAAATTACAAATCCTTTATATATACTTACTAAACAAAATGGGTAAAACAGAATCAAAACTAGAAAAACCTAATGCCAATGTAATAACAAATCTAGAAATAATTGATCATACATCAGAAATAAATTCTTTGCGTTTGCTAATGCTAATATTGGTTATACTATCTGCAATAAATATTATTATTAAAATGTATATATTTCATAATGGGCTTCAAAAAAGAAATATGCAAGTAGGGCAAATGATTTAGACAAAGTTTAAAAGCCGTTAATTACAAATTTTTACATTCTATATGGATTCGCAAACTATAATAATGAATTGCAGAAAACTAAAAGAAGACTTTGATAAAACATACAAATGTATAAAGCTAGCTAGACAGATTAAAGAAGAAACAATTAATAAACATATTAAAAATCTCCTTATAATTTTAGAAGAAGTTAGAGTAATATTGAATGTAAACTTTGCATGTCTGACTCAAGCACACAAAAGTGCAGCAAAAGCATTCTTAGATCTAAAAACAAAATTAATTAATATAAGTATAAAGAAAGGAATATATATATAAAACTGCCCGAAACACTCCACGAAAAAATCAATATACAATTTCAATACTTGGCAGAAGAAACTACATATACCAGGACTCAAACAGTAATTGAATTTTTATATACATCTTCAAAGCTTATACCAAATTTTGATGGTAAATCTGAAAACTTACGTTCCTTTATAGACTCATTGCATCTGGTTGATTCAATAAAAGTCACACACGAATCCGTAGCAGTAACACTTATAAAAACAAAACTAAAAGGAACTGCTAGAAATCTAATAGAAAATGAATCATCAATTACTAATATAATAACCAAATGGAATAATTCTGTTAAGGGAGATTCAGTTAAGGTACTGAATGCAAAAAAATTGAATACAAATCAATATAACAAAACGGCTAACACGTATTGTACCGAAATTGAAAATTTAACTAAACCTTTAGAAAACGCATACATCTCAGATGGATTGCCAAGCGAATTAGCCACCAAATATTCTACACAAATTGCTGTAAAATCACCCACTAAAAACTGCACCATAGATAAAGTTAAACTTATCATGGAAGCAGGACAGTTCAACAGCATGAAAGAAGCTGTTTCCAAATTTGTCAACAGTTGCACAGCAGCCACTGGACAACAAAATTCCATACTATACTACAGGAAAAGACAATTATGTTGCTGACGCGCTATCGCGCATTACAGTAAATGACTTAAAAGACATGAATATCAAAGTTTGATCTATATTAAGAGTTACGACTAGATCGATGACCAATAAACAAGAAAATAAGAGTAATACAATAAAGAAACAGCATAAAATTGATAAAAATAATGAAAATAAGCCCAGTATATATGTACCTTTAAACAACACTGACGTCAGAACTAAAGATTTCCCCCGGAAGATGTTATATCAAACGAGGAAAATCTATAGTAACATATATACAAATTAATGATTTGTTTACTAAAGGGAACTTTGACTTAGGACAATTTTTCTCTAGGCTCGAATATGTGGCCGGTAAACATAATATATACAAAATACAAGTGGCACCCACAGAGAAAATTTTCGAATTTATCTCAATAAATGAATTTAAAGAAATGGGCAATAAAATAGCGCTACTAAACGAGGTGACCCAAATTGATAATAAGAATTCCAAGGCAATTCTTGGAATTATGCTGAAATATCACGATGATCAATTGAAGGAGGACATTGTGGACTTTATAGAACAACAGAAAAAATCAAAATTGGAAAAATATGTCAAAGGACATATCTAAATTTGTAAAAAGATGTCATAAGTGCCAAACTGCTAAAACCTTTAAACATTCAAAGAGTCCAATGATTATTACACCAACACCTGCAAAACCATTTGATACGGTGTACGTGGATACCATAGGGCCATTTCCAAAATCAATATATGGAAATGAATACGCAGTTACAATAATATGTGACTTAACTAAATATTTAGTAACAATACCAGTTAAGGACAAAAGCGCTAAAACAATCGCTAAGGCAATATTTGAAAATTTTGTACTTATCTATGGTCCAATGAAGACGTTCATTTCGGATATGGGTACAGAATACAAAAATGCTTTACTAACAGAACTATGCAATCTATTAAAGATTCAAAAACTAACTTCAACAGCTCATCACCACCAAACGTTAGGTACAATAGAAAGAAGTCATAGAACTTTCAACGAATATGTACGTTCATATATATCAGTAGACAAATCTGACTGGGCCGAATGGTTAAAATATTTTACTTCCTGTTTTAATACAACACCTTCAACAGTACACAATTATTGTCCATATAAACTAGTTTTTGCTAAACAACCAAGTTCTTTTAATCAATTTAGCGAAGTGGATCGAATTACTCCACTATATAATTTAGAGAATTATGCTAAAGAAGCAAAATTTAGATTAGAATTAGCATATAAAAGAGCTCAACATTTATTAGATAGGAATAAACTTAGGCAAAAGTTAAATTACGATAAGGATATAATAGAATATAATTTTAGAATAGGAGATTTAGTATTAATTAAAAATGAAATAGGTCATAAATTGGAGGTTTAATATAAGGGACCATATAAAATAAAAAATATAGATTTAACCCATTCCTGCCTGCCCATATATCGGCCCGTACGATTTTCATGAAATTTCACATATTGTGTCTAGAAGACCATAGAAGTTGATTAAAAAAATAAAAAAAATTTTACCTCAACTTTGACCTGAGATATGACATGGGTATTTAAATACCCGACAGGCAATGGTGTGAAGTATTTACTTTGTTATATTTCGCAAAAAAACACCACGTTATATTGTGTTGACATTTTCTTTTTTGTTAACATACGCCAAAAGTTAAAAAAAAAGTGATATACAGTTATACCTAAAAGCTATATCTCTTTTTGATAGTTGTTTTTATGAGGGCAGTGATGGGGACGAAAACATTATCCAACACGCAGACGCTGTTGATATCATCATAACGCCACCCGATGACGTCGATAATCTTAGTGACAATGAAGAATTAGACGAAAATGTTCAATTGTTGCACGATGAGCAGGAGCTGCCTAATGAGATTGCTGGACAATTCGAAATTGAATGTACTTACAATGACAACAACAAGTACATGTCATCAGGTGTTGATAATTATACGGTTAGTTCTGAGCCCGAAGAAGAAGATGATACACCCATAGCCACAACATCTACTGGTCGTAAATCAACATTGACAGCAGAAAAGGCACCTAAGCGGCCTAGAATTGATGAAGGAATCAATCCAAAATGGTCTCGGTCACATAATTATCAATTTGATAAGACTCCATTCGATGATACGGTCAATGCAAACAAAGCGTTGTATGAACAAATTGGTGCCATGAAACCAGTGCAGCTTTGGGAGATGTTTATCGATGAAGAGGTGTTGAGCCCATTGGTCACTTCAACTTCAACAACAAGTGTCTTCATTAATTATTATAATTTTAGGTCGTGACCTTACTGTCAAATTTCCTTAACCATACACCAATGGCCCGCGCAAAACGTTATGATAGAAAGCAACGAAAAATAGTTGCGATTGAGCAGCCCCATTTGGTCAGCCAATACAATCAGCGCATGGGAGGTGTTGACCTTTTTGACAACGCAATGAACAATTACAGAATTAGAATTCGGGGAAACAAGTGGTACTGGCCATTGATAACGAATGCGTTCGATGCTGCTATGGTAAACGCGTGGAAACTACATTGCCTTTGCCGCAAGTATGAAAACCAGCCACCAATGCCACAATTCGACTTTCGAGTGGAGGTGTGCGAATCAATTATGATAAAGTCCAAGTATCATCATCCGGGTAGATCGTCGGCTTCTGGGGCACAACTTTCAATGCGTTACAACCGTGTCGATCATTTTGTAGGAAAACTCAGTACTCGTCATCGTTGTCCGCAATGCGGTGGAAAAACTGAGTATGGTTGTTTGAAGTGCAAAGTGAATTTGCATCCCACACTTGCTTCCTAGATTATCATAACGGTGTTGCACCAGACCAGAAGAAGATTGCTAAGGCTAAGTGAATTCTTTTATCATGGTTTCTTAATGAAATTACAAAGTATTCGATTTAAATATGCTTTTTATTCATATAAAACAATTTTATTCATATAGCGAAAAATAGCTATTTTTAGTACACACCATGGACTGTCGGGTATTTAAATACCCATTGCCATTTTACCTGATCTGAAGACCAGCTGTGTTGACATATCCCTGGGGGATTTTCTTCATTGCATAGTGGACAACTTAAGCTCTCTGGTAAAATTGTAAGTTTTTAAATAATCCCATTTTCCAATGTTTGGCAACACTTTTCCGGAGCATTTTCCGACTTAGAGAAAATCTCGTTTTTGTCTGCGAAAAACAAAAGGTAAAAAAATATATAAAAAATCCTGCTAAATTTTTATATATGGCCTAATCTTTCCTCTTTTCAATAAAGAAAAAATTACCGCGCTATCTCTCACATGGCCCGTGCTAAAATTGTTTATGTATAAACACTTTCTTGGGTATTTAAATACCCATTAGGCAGGAATGGGTTAAGAAATAATGTAACCGTAGTTGATAAGAAAACAAACCAAGAACAAATAGTTCATAAAAATAGACTTAAGTTATATACTGCTAAATAAACATTCATATATTACTCCGGGGTAGATATAATTTAAATTAAACTATATATATATATATATATATATATATATATATATATATATATATATATATATATACATTTACATAATAAAAATTTAAAAATTAAAAAAAAAGAATGTCCATAGAACAAATGTTATATGAACATTCTTATGGAAAGTGGAGGTGTAGCATGATTACACTCGTTATCATACAACATGATTTCATTCCTTAAAAGGCATGCATATAATGAAATAAATAAATATCAAGTGTCACTAAAAATTCACATCGACAGCAGACACTATTTGACACCTCGTGCCGCCGCTGCACTTGAAATATGCGTTTGAGTATGAAAATGCTAAAGGGTCAGTGTTGTGACATTGCACACACAATGTGTCTAACTCTGTCGCTGCACTTGAAATACACTTCATGTTTGTGTGTTCTATGCCGCCTCACATTTCTTCGGTGGGAAACACATTTATTTTGTTTTCCCGCTGAACTAATTTTAAGTAATTATAAGAAACCAAATGTAAGCACAATAGAATTAGGGGGTTAATCTTTCTTCTCAAAATTTGTATAAAAGAAGGAGATTTACCCAACAGAGACACAGAAAAGTTGCTCAGTTAAATAAAATAAATAAAAAATTAAAATAAATTAAACAATCTTTTACTACAGTACAACTGATAAGAATATATTTAATGATCTTTAAAAAACACATCTAATGTATGAATTTACATATTTTAATATTTAGAATTAAAAACAACTGATAACACATTTTAAAACCACATCCGGTGTGCAAAAATTTTTTTATGCGTTAAAACAAAACAACTGATAGGAATATATGTATATAATGATATTTAAAAAATGTGATTAAATTTCACAACCACTGCCAACGTGTAAATTATCATTTTTTAACATGAAAAAACATTTGTTTAAATTTCACAACAACAGCTAACGTTAAAATTTAAAAGAACGTTCAAAAAATAAATGTTTATCATTCTTGAAAAGGAAATTAAAGCTAACTAAAATTATTCAACAACAAAAAATATATATTTTAAAATGACCGGTTTTATTTGCACATTCTGCGGAAAAGTCTACAATTTAAATTCATCTCTGAAACGTCATGTCAGATTACATCATCACTAAAGTGTGCGCGTGCGAGAAGATAACAAACTAAGTTAACAAACTAAATCTGTTTCGCTCATTTTGAAGAGAGCGAAAAATATGTTCTCTCTTTGCAGTTCGCAGAGCCAAATTTCAGTTCTACCAAGTTTAAAAAGTGAAATTTCTTGCAGAAACCATTTAAAACAGCTATTTTATTGTGAATCTTCTTCTTTTTTGTATATGGGAGAGGATTTTAAAGTTAACAAACTAACTTAACAAACTATTTCAATATTCTTTATTAATAAGAATAAATCATAAATTTGTTAACACAATACAATGAATTATGATGATTACTTATAGCACACTATCAAGATTTAAGTAAATTAATTTATGTAATACCGAATACCTGGAAATATCGTTACATTCCGTATCTAGATACATTACCCTTATTATATATTTCATTCTTAAACAAAATCTAGGAATTCTTCCTGGACGGGACCACTTGCTCGTGAAAGGAGACATTATTGCCTTCAATTTGGTATACAATTTATATAGCCCAAAAGTTTTTTGTTGAACAAAGTTTTAAAAATAAAAACATTTTTCGTTCCACAAAAAATACTATTTTTGGTATAAATCAAAATCTAGGAATTCTTCCTGGACGGGACCAACTGCACGTGAAAGGAACCATTATTGCCTTCAATTTGGTATACAATTTATATAGCCCAAAAGTTTTTTCTTGCACAAAGTTTTAAAAATATTTTTCGTTCCACAAAAAATACTATTTTTGGTATAATTCAAAATCTAGGAATTCTTCCTGAACGGGACCAATTGCACGTGAAAGGAGACATTATTGCCTTCAATTTGGTATACAATTCATATAGCCCAAAAGTTTTTTGTTGAACAAAGTTTGAAAACGAGCTCAATTTAATGAGACGTAAAGGTGTCTTTCCTTTCGATTATCTAGATTCAGTCAATCGTCTGCAGGAAACACAGCTACCACCCCGTTCAGTCTTCTTTAATAATCATACAAATGAGTCGAGTAGTGTTGATGATTATGAACATGCTGAAGAAGTTTGGAATACATTTCAGTGTAGAACTTTTATGGACTATTTACTTTTATATTTAAAAGTAGATGTCTTTACTTTACTTTGTGATATATTTGAAAGTTCTAAAAAAGTTTGTAAAAGCATTTATAATTTAGATCGCTGCCAGTATTATACAAGGTGGCGCAAAAGGAATCCTCCTATCAGAAAATGCTATAAATTTTGCGATTGGCCCCTAATGTCAGTTCTGTTTTGACATTTGTGTAGTAAACACATGCGAAATACACGTTAATAAACAATGTTACGCTACACTGCTCCAGAACGCGGAATATTGGTGACTATTTATTTGACCAATAATCGGTCGGTGACGTGAATTTCGTCGCAGATTTACTGGTCGTCCAACGCCTACTGGTGAAACACTGCGACGGTTAGCCGCTCGCCTCGAAGAGACTGGCACAACACGAGATGCTGCCAGGCGTGGAAGACCCCGGAGTAGCCGTTCTGCAGAGAATATTGCTACTGTAGCCGAGGATGTCATAGAAGCGCCTTCGACATCGACCAGACGACGTGCCACGCAAATGGGTATCAGTCGACGGTCTTTACAGCGAATTTTGGTACAAGATTTGAAGATGTTTCCGTACAAAGTCCAGACGGTGCATCAGCTGTTAGCTGCTGACCGCCAATCGCGTCTAACATACGCTCAAGCCATCCTTAATCACCACCGACAGGAAGACGATTTTTCATCAAAAATAATCATGAGTGATGAGGCCCATTTCCATCTTAGCGGGTACGTAAATAAGCAAAATTTACGCTTCTGGGGCACTGAAAATCCGCGTGTAACCCAAGAAGAGCCATTACACCCGATCAAAATCACTGTATGGTGTGCTGTTTTCGCTGGAGGAGTCATCGGACCTTTTTTCTTCGAAGACGTCGCGGGCCAAACGGTTACTGTGAATGGTGAGCGCTACAGAGCAATGATTAACGAGTTCTTTTTGCCGCAACTTGATGAATTGGGATTGGAAAACATGTGGTTCCAACAGGACGGTGCAACGGCACACACTGCACGTGCCACAACCGATATGCTGAAGGATGCATTTCCCGGGCGCCTAATCTCCCGTTTTGGCGATTTGCACTGGCCAGCAAGATCGCCTGATTTGACCGCTGCAGACTTCTTTTTGTGGGGCTTTTTGAAGTCGCGGGTTTATGTCAACAAGCCTCAGACTCTTGCAGCTCTTAAAGACAATATCCGTCAAGAATGTGAGGACCTATCGCCGGAAGTTTTGGCCAAAGTGATGGAAAATGCCATAAAAAGGGGTCAAATGGCAATCAACTGTGGCGGCGGCCATTTACATGACATCATATTCTCGACTTGATGTAAAAAAAATAAAAGACCAAATAAAATAATCCACAAGAAGAATCAAAGTTTTTAATTTTTTTTTAAATTACAGCCAAAAAACATCGGAAGGTTATTTTTGCGCCACCTTGTACTATCCCAGGACTTTCTTGGGATGCTATGTTAAAATATACAGAAATAGAACTGGAATTGTTAGCTGATATTAATATGTATAATTTCGTTTCGCGGGGTATTAGGGGAGGTATTGTACAATGTAGTAAACGACGTTCAGTTGCTAATAATAAATACGTTAGTGATTATGATTCTACTAAAGAATCAAATTATCTTATTTATTTAGATGTTAATAATTTGTATGGTTATGCAATGTCGCAATACCTTCCCTATAAAAATTTTAAATGGATAGAAAATGCTGAAAATTTTAATGTAAATAATATAAAAGAAGATAGTTCTTTGGATTACATACTCGAAGTAGACTTAGAGTATCCATCAACATTACACGACTATCATCATGATTTTCCATTTTGTGCCGAAAACAAAAAAATTGAAACTATGAAGCAATCAAAACTAATTACCGACTTAAATGATAAAACAAAATATGTGATACACTATAGAAATCTTCAACAGTGTCTTTAAAATGGTTTAATTTTAAAGAAAATATATAGAATTCTTCAATTTAATCAATCGGATTGGTTGAAGAAATAATAATCATCATGGAACCACAGCTAAAACTTCATTTGAACAAAACTTTTTCAAGCTTCTAAACAATGCTGTATACGGTAAGACAATGGAAAATGTCGATAAAAGAAAAGACGAAAATGAGTTTGTTAATAGGAGAGTAGAGGTAAACGGTTAGGAGCTAGAGTTCTTATAGCTAAACCTAATTTTCATAGTTCTCTTAAAATTCATGAAGAAATGATTGCCATAGAAATGAGAGTGCAAACTGTGTATAATAAACCTATTTATATCGGGTTTTCTGTTTTAGAACTATCAAAATAGAAAGTGTATAAATTTCATTATGATTACATGAAACCAAAATATCTTGAAAATATCAATCGCTGTTATATGGATACCGATTCATTTATATGTGATGTCAGAACAAATGATTTGTATGATGATATTCGAACTGATATCCCAATACATTTCGATACATCTGCATATTCGAAAGAAAATATTTATAATTTCCCACTGATGAATAAAAAAGTATTAGGAGTGATGAAAGATGATGGTAATGGTAAAGTTATTAAGGAATTCATTGGCTTAAGAGCTAAAATGTATTCTGTAAAAATTAATAGAGATGAGAAAGAAATCAAACAAATTAAAGGTGTACAGCAATGCGTCACCGCTAAATTAATTTTTAATGATTTTAGAAAATGTCTTTTAGAAAAAAAATTGTATTATGAATCATAATATGTATATATTTAGATCAAATATATACCCAATATATAAGTAAGTTAACATTAAGCTATTTAGATGATAAGAGATTTATTAAAGAAAATGGTGTTGATACATATGCATGGGGCCATTATAAAAAATGTGATTAAATTTCACAACCACTGCCAACGTGTAAATTATCATTTTTTAACATGAAAAAACATTTGTTTAAATTTCACAACAACAGCTAACGTTAAAATTTAATATAAAAAGAACGTTCAAAAAATAAATGTTTATCATTCTTGAAAAGGAAATTAAAGCTAACTAAAATTATTCAACAACAAAAAATATATATTTTAAAATGACCGGTTTTATTTGCACATTCTGCGGAAAAGTCTACAATTTAAATTCATCTCTGAAACGTCATGTCAGATTACATCATCACTAAAGTGTGCGCGTGCGAGAAGATAACAAACTAAGTTAACAAACTAAATCTGTTTCGCTCATTTTGAAGAGAGCGAAAAATATGTTCTCTCTTTGCAGTTCGCAGAGCCAAATTTCAGTTCTACCAAGTTTAAAAAGTGAAATTTCTTGCAGAAACCATTTAAAACAGCTATTTTATTGTGAATCTTCTTCTTTTTTGTATATGGGAGAGGATTTTAAAGTTAACAAACTAACTTAACAAACTATTTCAATATTCTTTATTAATAAGAATAAATCATAAATTTGTTAACACAATACAATGAATTATGATGATTACTTATAGCACACTATCAAGATTTAAGTAAATTAATTTATGTAATACCGAATACCTGGAAATATCGTTACATTCCGTATCTAGATACATTACCCTTATTATATATTTCATTCTTAAACAAAATCTAGGAATTCTTCCTGGACGGGACCACTTGCTCGTGAAAGGAGACATTATTGCCTTCAATTTGGTATACAATTTATATAGCCCAAAAGTTTTTTGTTGAACAAAGTTTTAAAAATAAAAGCATTTTTCGTTCCACAAAAAATACTATTTTTGGTATAAATCAAAATCTAGGAATTCTTCCTGGACGGGACCAATTGCACGTGAAAGGAACCATTATTGCCTTCAATTTGGTATACAATTTATATAGCCCAAAAGTTTTTTCTTGCACAAAGTTTTAAAAATATTTTTCGTTCCACAAAAAATACTATTTTTGGTATAATTCAAAATCTAGGAATTCTTCCTGAACGGGACCAATTGCACGCGAAAGGAGACATTATTGCCTTCAATTTGGTATACAATTCATATAGCCCAAAAGTTTTTTGTTGAACAAAGTTTGAAAACGAGCTCAATTTAATGAGACGTAAAGGTGTCTTTCCTTTCGATTATCTAGATTCAGTCAATCGTCTGCAGGAAACACAGCTACCACCCCGTTCAGTCTTCTTTAATAATCATACAAATGAGTCGAGTAGTGTTGATGATTATGAACATGCTGAAAAAGTTTGGAATACATTTCAGTGTAGAACTTTTATGGACTATTTACTTTTATATTTAAAAGTAGATGTCTTTACTTTACTTTGTGATATATTTGAAAGTTCTAAAAAAGTTTGTAAAAGCATTTATAATTTAGATCGCTGCCAGTATTATACAAGGTGGCGCAAAAGGAATCCTCCTATCAGAAAATGCTATAAATTTTGCGATTGGCCCCTAATGTCAGTTCTGTTTTGACATTTGTGTAGTAAACACATGCGAAATACACGTTAATAAACAATGTTACGCTACACTGCTCCAGAACGCGGAATATTGGTGACTATTTATTTGACCAATAATCGGTCGGTGACGTGAATTTCGTCGCAGATTTACTGGTCGTCCAACGCCTACTGGTAAAACACTGCGACGGTTAGCCGCTCGCCTCGAAGAGACTGGCACAACACGAGATGCTGCCAGGCGTGGAAGACCCCGGAGTAGCCGTTCTGCAGAGAATATTGCTACTGTAGCCGAGGATGTCATAGAAGCGCCTTCGACATCGACCAGACGACGTGCCACGCAAATGGGTATCAGTCGACGGTCTTTACAGCGAATTTTGGTACAAGATTTGAAGATGTTTCCGTACAAAGTCCAGACGGTGCATCAGCTGTTAGCTGCTGACCGCCAATCGCGTCTAACATACGCTCAAGCCATCCTTAATCACCACCGACAGGAAGACGATTTTTCATCAAAAATAATCATGAGTGATGAGGCCCATTTCCATCTTAGCGGGTACGTAAATAAGCAAAATTTACGCTTCTGGGGCACTGAAAATCCGCGTATAACCCAAGAAGAGCCATTACACCCGATCAAAATCACTGTATGGTGTGCTGTTTTCGCTGGAGGAGTCATCGGACCTTTTTTCTTCGAAGACGTCGCGGGCCAAACGGTTACTGTGAATGGTGAGCGCTACAGAGCAATGATTAACGAGTTCTTTTTGCCGCAACTTGATGAATTGGGATTGGAAAACATGTGGTTCCAACAGGACGGTGCAACGGCACACACTGCACGTGCCACAACCGATATGCTGAAGGATGCATTTCCCGGGCGCCTAATCTCCCGTTTTGGCGATTTGCACTGGCCAGCAAGATCGCCTGATTTGACCGCTGCAGACTTCTTTTTGTGGGGCTTTTTGAAGTCGCGGGTTTATGTCAACAAGCCTCAGACTCTTGCAGCTCTTAAAGACAATATCCGTCAAGAATGTGAGGACCTATCGCCGGAAGTTTTGGCCAAAGTGATGGAAAATGCCATAAAAAGGGGTCAAATGGCAATCAACTGTGGCGGCGGCCATTTACATGACATCATATTCTCGACTTGATGTAAAAAAAATAAAAGACCAAATAAAATAATCCACAAGAAGAATCAAAGTTTTTCATTTTTTTTTAAATTACAGCCAAAAAACATCGGAAGGTTATTTTTGCGCCACCTTGTACTATCCCAGGACTTTCTTGGGATGCTATGTTAAAATATACAGAAATAGAACTGGAATTGTTAGCTGATATTAATATGTATAATTTCGTTTCGCGGGGTATTAGGGGAGGTATTGTACAATGTAGTAAACGACGTTCAGTTGCTAATAATAAATACGTTAGTGATTATGATTCTACTAAAGAATCAAATTATCTTATTTATTTAGATGTTAATAATTTGTATGGTTATGCAATGTCGCAATACCTTCCCTATAAAAATTTTAAATGGATAGAAAATGCTGAAAATTTTAATGTAAATAATATAAAAGAAGATAGTTCTTTGGATTACATACTCGAAGTAGACTTAGAGTATCCATCAACATTACACGACTATCATCATGATTTTCCATTTTGTGCCGAAAACAAAAAAATTGAAACTATGAAGCAATCAAAACTAATTACCGACTTAAATGATAAAACAAAATATGTGATACACTATAGAAATCTTCAACAGTGTCTTTAAAATGGTTTAATTTTAAAGAAAATATATAGAATTCTTCAATTTAATCAATCGGATTGGTTGAAGAAATAATAATCATCATGGAACCACAGCTAAAACTTCATTTGAACAAAACTTTTTCAAGCTTCTAAACAATGCTGTATACGGTAAGACAATGGAAAATGTCGATAAAAGAAAAGACGAAAATGAGTTTGTTAATAGGAGAGTAGAGGTAAACGGTTAGGAGCTAGAGTTCTTATAGCTAAACCTAATTTTCATAGTTCTCTTAAAATTCATGAAGAAATGATTGCCATAGAAATGAGAGTGCAAACTGTGTATAATAAACCTATTTATATCGGGTTTTCTGTTTTAGAACTATCAAAATAGAAAGTGTATAAATTTCATTATGATTACATGAAACCAAAATATCTTGAAAATATCAATCGCTGTTATATGGATACCGATTCATTTATATGTGATGTCAGAACAAATGATTTGTATGATGATATTCGAACTGATATCCCAATACATTTCGATACATCTGCATATTCGAAAGAAAATATTTATAATTTCCCACTGATGAATAAAAAAGTATTAGGAGTGATGAAAGATGATGGTAATGGTAAAGTTATTAAGGAATTCATTGGCTTAAGAGCTAAAATGTATTCTGTAAAAATTAATAGAGATGAGAAAGAAATCAAACAAATTAAAGGTGTACAGCAATGCGTCACCGCTAAATTAATTATTAATGATTTTAGAAAATGTCTTTTAGAAAAAAAATTGTATTATGAATCATAATATGTATATATTTAGATCAAATATATACCCAATATATAAGTAAGTTAACATTAAGCTATTTAGATGATAAGAGATTTATTAAAGAAAATGGTGTTGATACATATGCATGGGGCCATTATAAAATACCTTCTTTACCTTCATTATCAACACCAATATCATCATCAACAACATCATCATCGGAATTATCAAAATCTAATTTAAATTTATATGATAAATTTATGGATGATGGTGATGATATATTTCTTAGTATAAATATAGATGTTTAATTAGTTTTAATCTGTTTGAGAATAAGAAAGTATTGTAAAATTAAAGTTATATAAGGAAACATAGAAAAAATAAAACTATAAAAACAACAATAACAACAAAAAATTGTTTGTAATAAAAAATCTATTCCTATAATTATTTTTTTTTAGATTCAGATTACTGATGGTATTAGAAGAGACGGGACATAATATGTCTGCTAATAAATTTGTTCATCGCTTAAGCGACATTATTAAAACCGAAAAAGGAAAAAGAAAAATTCGTCAAGGCGTTGGAATTCTCTTGGATAAAAATAAGAATATCGACGTGCAAAATAAAAGGATTACTAATATTTCGTTTCCTTCACAAGAAAGAGACGCTATTAATAAACATTACTTAGGAACGGAAATTAGTCAATTACAACAAAATTTAATAACTTTATCAAAACAGCAGTTCAAAAAACTTGATGAAAAAATTGAGATTTTTAATAAGACATTTCAAGATATGATATCTCGTAGAGAAATGTCATTAAAAATGTATTTCGATGAACAAATGACAGAATTGCGAGAATAAATATTTTTACAAATCGAGGAATTGCAAGAAAAAACATATGGATTAGAGAATCTTGCTTTTAATTCAATAATTGAAAAAAATGATATCTCAAGTAACTCCAACAAAAAAGAAAATTAAAGTTATATATAATAATATAAAATAATTTTTTATTAGATAATAAAATATTGTAAAACAAAATTTTGAATAAGAATTATATAAATATACCATACATTTTTTACTAAAACTTGAAATGTGTTTATTTCATTGACAATGATAAATATTTTTTAATTACACTCATGTATCCATCATTTCAATATCGAACTTTATAGAAAACACAGCGCCAGAATTAATATGGTTTTATAGTTTGTTTGATTTTTGCATGAGCATACATAATGTAGGGTTGCGGCAATGACATGTTTGAAAATTTCCAGCTTCCTGACAAACATTCAACAGAGTTGTTCAATATATGTCCGGGTAGGGGTTTTCGGATAGAAGTTTCAGGGCTGATATTCAATAAGAAGCCCTGACTGACACTCAAATCAGGCATGTGAAAAAATTTACATTTAAATTTACCTCTTAATACACAACACAAATTTTATGAAACCTCCTGATACAAGAATATTGTTTTAATATGAAGCATTATAAAAATTAATAAGAATATATTTATTGCTCTTTAAAAAAATGTGTTCTTATCAATTAAAACAAATAAGAGAGATATATTCGGCTGTGCCGAATCTTATATACCATTCACCATAGTATGGAGTGACGAAAGAAGTCACAATCACGAAAATTCACGCCCACGAAATACGAAAAGAATTTAAAAAAAAAGAACTTATATGGAAAAAGTAACGTTAGAGCAAAAAAAATTGCCACTCACCGTCTCACGGACGCACCCCCACGTGATGGAAACAAAAAATTAATCACGATCATGCATTATTGGTTCTAATCTCTATTTCATAGTATAGGCTGATTTCATAAACACAGCTTCCAAAGCAACACTGGAAGCATGAGTTTACAAGGCATTCTCGTGGTGCTTTGCAAACTGCGTTTATGAAGTCAGCCATAAATTATGAATTTCGTAACAAATTTGTAACACTTTCTTGCCTAGGGTGCATTATAAAAATATTAACATCCCCTTATTAGCACTTATATATTTTTTCACACATCCAAGAAGTGCTTCAACATCTTTATCAATAAGCCAGTGGTCTTCTACTAAACAAAGAAATGATTTGAAACGTTAGAAAATATTTAATAATGAAGAAATTCTCCCAAAATTGATTTAAAAAATCGCCAACTATTACATACATAAATCTGCTAGTCTAATGATTAAAATGTTCCAATATCATCTTCATATTGAAAATACTTTGAAGCTATCAAAAATTCTTTAAAAAAACGAACTTTTTCCAAGAAAAAGTAAGATTAATAAAAATAACTAAAAAGCATCAAAAATTAAAAAAAAATTAATAAATGGTTGATCAGGATTTGAAACCGTGCCCTACCCAGTGGTGGCACGGTTTCGAATCCTGAACACAACAAGATGCTATTTTTTTAGAATTTTCGATACATTTTAGTTGCTTTTATTACTTTTACTTTTTATTTGAAAAAGTTTGTTCCACAATTTATTTAAAAAACCAGGCACAATCTCATTTATAATATATTTTTTTTAATTTTTGCGTTTTTTTTTAATTTTATGAACGATAAAAGGTTTATTTTTAAAAAATATCCAATATGTTATCAGATAGGATTTTGTACATGTCACCCCCACGAAATCTCCTATTTTCACCGATAAATCGAGACAGCCTAATTGAAAACCTCAGCACATTGCATACCTTTAAAATAGCTAGAAATTATTAAAATAGCTAGAAATTAATTAACCATTTGACCACAGCGGTTATGGACAGTGATGAAGATATTTCTTTCATCTGTTGTTTATTATGCAATGTTCTCTACACTAAATAATTATATACATATACGCTGTGGTTTTACTTTGGCAGGTGTGTGTGTTATATGTTATGCGTCGGGAAAGCGGGTTGAGAGCCATTCACCACGACTAGCCGGACATCTTGCTTCTTGCCACTTAACCGCAGCTATTTCCATTTCTTTTAACCAAAAAAAAGGTAAAACTTATTTTTCGCTACACTGCAAGCCGCTCGTAACATTCATGGCGTCCAACGGAAAGCTTAATGCTTATTTTATTAATGGTTTTCAATTAAGATGTCGTGATGATAGGGTTGGCACTGGCATTAGGATTCATTTTGGGTAGTTTTGCCTGAATTTCAATAGCAATACGAGAGCCAACACATAGGAGCAACGCTATTAGAAGCACAAATTTTAACATCAGACTATATACAATTCGAATCATTCACAAGTCCAAGACGATATACGAGTACTTCGTCTGCTGTTGCAGTGATGAATTAAATTGAACTTTTTTCATGATTAATCAGTCCCAGGCCTTGATTGACCATCGATAAATGACCAATCATGATGCGGGGCAATTTAAATACAATAACTCTAGTCTGCTTCTGCGAAAATAGGACATTTTACAAAACACACTTGAGACACTATCTCCGGTTTGATAAACGGACTTAATATGCCAAGTGATGATCATTAGGAAAAGTCGTAGTATTAGTACACTATTTGCGTTCCTAGTATTGAATTTAAACATAATCGCACTTCTTACCTTAGCTTACGTCTGCCTAGCATACCTGAACTTAAGCATTTATTGTATCACATAGCCAATTCACAAAAGAAAAATAAGAAGAAAATATTTCTTCAAGATTAAAACAAATATTTTAACTTTGTATGAAGGAAAACGCTGGGGATTTCTTGGCAATCTTTTTTTTTCATACGAGCATTGGACATACGCTTTCAGAACAAAATCTCTTCGCGGTCAACGGGTTCGAAATCAGGCACAAGCATTAGGGCTATAAGAACTTCACCCGCTTCACTCTCTTCTAATTCCTACGATAGGGGAACTGAAGAACCTACGATTAATAGGGAAGCTTTGATAGGCAGGGAAACATTAACCGACGTTGGGATAGACGCCGCAGGTAACTTAGAGAACCCAGAAATGGCCACTGGAGGGCGCTCTGACGCCACCGCTCCGAGAGGCGTACTTATAGCTTATGTAAGGGAATCAATGAGGAGTACTCAAGAAGAGTTCAGGAGAGAAATTGTAGAACTAAGGAGAGACATAAGACGCACCCCGACGGACAGAGGAACAGATGAGTCCCAACAGTTTAACGGTAACTCAAATGCTTCCTCAGCACACTTCCCCTTTAACTTAAAGACTGGAATGTATCGTTTAGTGGCGATGAAGACCTACAGGATTTTCACCGGGCTATTTGATAGCGAACTTTCATATTTTCTTTAAAGGCAAAGCCGAATCGTGGTTCTGGCTGTACATCAAGCAAAACCCAAGGGTAACTTACGCAGTTTTTAAAAGGGCCATTACCAAACAGTTTGGTACACTAGAAAGTGAACTGGACGTTTTAATGAAAATTTCGGCCAGGAAACAGCGTCCAAAAGAGACTTATGACGACTTCCACTCATCTCTGATTAAAATGAATTTAAAACTAGAAGATCCCTTGGACGATAGTGCCATGATCAAAATGATTAGGAGGAACGTTCGACCGGAACTACTGAATATGACATTTGTATCTAGGCCTGATGATCTAGAGGCATACCGTGACTTACTTAGAGAGGCCATTAAATAGGGTACGACAGGTAGATGAGGTTTCTATAGAACCACCATCCGACCAAACGGCCACTGATGAATCGGATGCAGAAGGCGATCCACAAGTAGAAGCCTTGAGGGCTGATAAACAATTCGTAAAGGGGGATTATTCCAGAATCAAGTGCTGGAACTGCCTAAAGTCAGGTCACAGTTACATATACTGTCCCGAAAATAACAGAGAGCTTTTCTGTTTTAAATGTGGCCAGAAAGGAGTTACCACACCAGAGTGTAGCAATCCTCATTCGGCAAACAGGCGCCGGAACGAGTGGGTGACCTGGGATACTCGTTCCAAGGACTAAATCCCGAGTTTATTTCGAGACATGAGAGTAAACCTTCACAGGAAAATTTACTCTCCGATACTCAAAACAACCCTGACTTATAATCTTACTCACCAATTACCGATTATAACAACAAACACTCAGATGGGAAAATGTCGCGAAATATCTTGAAATGTAGAGCATGATACACGATTTGGAAAAGATTCAGAAGAACTCTAGAGGAAAGCTCTTTATCTAATACCGACGATGGGAGACCATATGCCAAAATTAAAATTTTCGATGAGGAAATATCTTGTCTTTTGGACTCTGGAGCAACCGTAACAGTTCTAGGGAAAGGTAGTCAGGACTTCATTACTAGTCACGGCATTCAGTTAAAGAAGCTTAGATCGCATATTTCAACCGCAAACGGAACAAAAAATCAAGTGTTAGGACACTGCGTGCTCGCAGTAACTTTTAGAGGGGTCACAAAAGATATAGTTTTTTATATAGTTCCAAGTTCATAGCAACGGGGATATTTGGGCGTAAACTTTTGGCAAGCGTACGTGCTTGCCCCGCAGATAATTCCATCTGTCAATTGTTTGCAGATAACAGGGAAAAGCGAGGCACTCTATCACGACCTTAGTCCCGAACAGAGGTTACGACTAGAGACTGTCGTACTGGACTTCCCCTCCTATGGAAGATTAGGGCTAGGATGTACGTCTCTGCTGGAGCATCACATCGATACAGGCGATGCGACCCCAGTAAAAACAAAACATTACCCACTCCTCCTAAACAAGCTGAGGTATATGGGGAACTGGACCGATTATTGGTCTTAGGCGTAATAGAGGAATCAAACTCCCCCTGGTGTAGCCCCATTGTCGTGGTCCAAAAACCTGGAAAAATAAGACTCTGCTTAGACTGTAGAAAACTGAATTCGCTGACCAAAAAGGAGTCATACCCCCTCCCGCACATTAACGGGTTACTTAGTCGACTCAGTGACACATACTATATCAGTGGAATAGATTTAAAGGACGCATTCTTTCAAATCAGGTTGACCGGTAGCTCCAAAGAAAAGACAGCAGTGCCGGCAGGGGTCTTTATCAGTATACTGTCATCCCTTTTGGGGTATGTAACGGGCCTCAGACCATGAGCCGCCTAATGGACAAAACTATCCCCGTTAAATTCAGGGAAAATGTATTCATCTACCTGGACGACCTTCTCGTGTGTAGCCAAGATTTTGATAGTCACCTCCTCTTATTATCGGAAGTCGCAAAGTGCCTAAGTTCTGCCGGCCTTACAATCAACGTTGAAAAAAGTAAATTCCGCCAGCGAGAAATTAAGTATTTAGGGTACAGAGTAGGTGGAGGAACCTTAAAGGTCGTCCCAGATAAAGTAGCCGCGGTTTCGCAATTTCCCGTACAAAAAACGCCACGTCATGTAAGACGCTTCATCGGAATGGCAAATTGGTACCGTGCCTTTATCCAAAACTATTCTGAATTAGCAAGCCCTCTCACAGATAGCTTACGCAAATCCTCAACCCCCTTTCGTTTAAGCCAAGAGGCCATAAGCTCATTCGAGAAGCTAAAAACAGCCCTCTCCAACGCCCCTGTTTTAGCTCAGCCAAAACTTCGGTGCTGAATTTGTCATACAGTGCGACGCATCTCGCCTTGGTATAGGTGGGGTATTAGCCCAACTAGATAGCGACGGCAAAGAGCACCCAATCGCATTCGTATCGCAAAAATTAAACAAAGCACAGCGCAACTATACAGTGACAGAGCTGCAATGCTTGGCAGCGGTAATTTGCGTGAAAATCATTACTGATCATTTCCCTATGGGAAATCAGATAATAAAAAGTCACCCTTTCCAACGACTTTATTGCGATTTCTTAAGTCCTTACCCGCGCACTAGCGCCAAATATTTATTTTAATTGATCACTTCTATTTTTAAAACCCTTTGAGCGGCAACATCTGGCAATGTCATTGAGTTCTTTCAAAACGATTTTTTTCCCACATATGGTGTACCACAATGCATACACACCGACAACGCCAAGCAATTTACCTCAAAAGAAATTAACGAGTTTTTCGCCGCATATGGCATCACCCACATTACGACAGGGTTCTACTCCCCTCAAGCGAATGCTTCCGAAAGAGCAAATCGAGAGATCATCTCAAAGATTCGCTACCTGCTCAAAAACGACTCCGACCATACAAACTGGGATCAATGCATACCCATAATATTGCAAGTTTTACGTAGTGACATTCATTCGGCTAGACAATGCACGCCGTATTTCGCCACGTTTGGCCAGAACATGATCCTCCACGGATCTTCCTACCGCCTGTTGGAAAATCTCAATATGATTTCCGATGATAACAGTATCCAACATTCTGACAAACTCCAACACACACGGGAAAGGATAAGACGCAATCTCAATATCGCGCACGAGAAAGCCACGCAGACATATAACACTAGATTGAAGACCGTCAACTTTGAAATAGGCCAAGAAGTTTTTCGACGAAACCTCATCCAAAGCGATTTCAAAAGAGGCATTAATGCCAAACTTAACCCGAAGTTCATTAAATGCAGGATACGGGGAAAAATCGGAAACGCATTATATGAAGTCGAAAATTTACAGGGATACTATGTAGGGAAATACCACGCCTCTGACCTTCTTCAATAATTTTCATTAACAAACTTCCAGCTGGTAATTGCCCGGATACGTGGGTCGAGCCACACGTAGTCTTCCACTCGAGTCATAAAAACCTCTATTCGGCGGTTAAATCATACGAAAAAAATCCTTCCTGTTCGATCTTACCGCACCTCGAAGATACGAAGCAGTTTTGTTACGGATTTCACACGTTAGTGTCCAGACATTTGCCTTAACGACGTTAGACCACGTCCCGACACTGGCAATATTTTGTCCTGACATACAATTTTTACAATATCTGGCAACCTTGCAAATAACATCCCTGCGGTGCGAATAAAAAGGGATAAAAAATCGCTTTCCTTTTTGTAATTGATTATACTGCAGTAACCGTTATGTTATCTCCCCAATCAAAATGCCACGCGTAAATGTCAACGATCAAAAAATATCAAAAAGAAGACATGCAAGATGACATGCGAAATTAGAGTCATTCAGGTTACAACAGTTGAAAAGTGCAAACATGCAAAATTAAGTCGTGGAAAAAAAGCGTTTTTTTATTCTTAGTAAAAAAGTTAAGTTTCGCGAACACGTTGCAATAAAAAATGGTGAAAATTACAAGCATCAAATTTTTCAGAAATAAAAAGTGTTAACAAATTTCCATAAAATTAAAAACTAAAATTAAATATTTGATTTACAAAGTGAGTGTGGAAATTTCAGCGATTGGACTTTTATATAACAATTGGAAGAAACTTTCCGTACAACTGATATATATATATATTATTTAAAATTTCAAGCATTTTTGTTTTGCGTGCGTGAATTTTACTAGAAGATCAAATGATCACGAAGGCTGTCCAATGCCAGAAAGAAATGATGGAAGAGGGAAAATCCCCAAAATGTTATCCTACATAGTAAGATACCAAACTAATAAGTGGTAAATGTGAACAGTAAATTTTCCAAGCAACAAAAAGTAAAAGAATAAAAAACATAATAAATTAAAACTTAACATTAAAAGACAAACTCAGTAAATTTTGCAAACAACAAAAGTGACAACAACCTAAAACTGAAAAACAAAAACACGAGTGGCATTAAAATACAAAGAAGGAAAAGACTTAATAATATTAATTGTTCGAACGATGCAATGAGAAATTATAAACAGACTATTACAACGAGAATTACACAAGAGAATATAAAGACAACGAGCACATAACAACGATCAAGGAAAGATAGCCAAACCAACACAACGAGCAATACAAAAAAAGACCAGAAGCAACCAACGAGTCGCAGCGAACATATGCAAGTATAAAACCCCTCCAAAAAAAGAAAGGAATTGTAACTTATCTATACATGTATATTTCACTAACCTTAAATTCTTATACCTAAGCCTACAAATTCCTAAATATACATATACAAAAAAACAAGATAACTAAATTCACCTACTCTTGTACACTAAGTTACACAAAAATACGTACACCTAAATATACTGTTACTAACAACTTATATTAACAAATACTTACCACTATTTTTACTTATAGCATAAAGTTTTAAGCATGAATATAGATAGGATCGGTATATATGTATATATACAGAAAGAAAAACCTTCTGAACATGCGCGAAATGAATTAAATTTTTAACGCTTTTTTTATACATACCAATCACATATATTACAAATAGCAACTATATATACATGTGTACTGAACTCACATGTAATGCGCGTACATAATAAGACAATAGATGTAATTTTCTTTAAGATATACTTGAACCAAAATAATTTCTTCTTTTAAAATAAAGTATTGAATTTAAAATGAGTTGCTAAGCGTTTGTTTGGGGTATGCTACGAAGACAGACGGGTAAGTGTAGGTGAGCGATTATACAGGGACAGGGGTATAAAACGGGTAGCCAACCTGTCAGGGTTGTCGGCATCGCCGATCCAGGTGGGGAATATTTTACCCCGGGTGGCTTAACAGCATGTCACCCCCATGAAATCTCCTATTTTCACCGATAAATCGAGACAGCCTAATTGAAAACCTCAGCACATTGCATACCTTTAAAATAGCTAGAAATTTTTAAAATAGCTAGAAATTAATTAACCATTTGACCACCGCGGTTATGGACAGCGATGAAGATATTTCTTTCATCTATTGTTTATTATGCAATGTTCTCTACACTAAATAATTATTTACATATACGCTGTGGTTTTACTTTGGCAGGTGTGTGTGCGTCGGGAAAGCGGGTTGAGAACCATTCACCACGACTAGCCGGACATCTTGCTTCTTGCCACTTAACCGCAGCTATTTCCATTTCTTGTAACAAAAAAAAAGGTAAAACTTATTTTTGCTACACTGCAAGCCGCGCGTAACATAACTTTTCCATTTATTTATCTGTATTGCGAATGGACCACACGATAAAGGTTTTGGTTCAATATAACCTGTATATTTCTGATATAGAAACACAATGGAATTTCAACCACAATTGATTTAAAAAATACGAGTTCGGTAATTCATATTCAGCCTGCTACGAAAACAAATAGATTTGATTAAAAACATTTTTTATTTAAATCTTCCAACCCATAATTCGGCTTATTTTCGTAATATTTAACCATTAATCCGCGTCCAATTCCGTAGTGCGTGCTATTGGCAATGCGATATTTCGCAAAACTATGATTTTTTATGTGTTTTTAGTGAATCTCCTAACATCTTAACTTATCATTTTGTATATGTTGAATTGGGGAAAATACGAAAATATTGAAAAAAATAAAATAAAATACAAATATGTATGCATATACTATTTTTGGAAATTTTCCCCAAATATTCCGATCCACAAATCCAAAGTTCATATGTATGTATACGATAGGAACTGATGGTTTGAAAAATATTTGATGAATTGCGAACTATTTATTCTTAGAATACATCTTAGTTAAGCCCACATTAAATAATTCAATTGGATAATGCAATCTAGAAGCTAAATATAAATTTGTGGAAAGTAGGTATTTGCAATACTTTTGTTCAAAATCCAAATGCATTTTAAATTTTTATTCCAAATACAAAATAGTTTTTAATAAAAGTTTAATTTTCACAATGGAAATGATATTTTATTTTTACGAATTTTTGGCATTTTAGAGATTTTTTCAAAACTTTTGGCTGCCGATTGCCAATTATATGATTTTTTTTAAATAAATTTTGAAAATAATTTCCAATATTGCAGTTGCAATTTTTAGAATATGCGCTATTTTCGCGGGGTTTTAAATTTTTCAGTTTCTTTGCTAATTACATTTTGGAGCTTGATATCAAATTAAATTCTTACATCAAACTTTGTTTTTATTTTATAGAAAAATGGCAATTAATTGAAGTGCTTTTGAAGATTAACTCACTGATGTTACAGAATGAAAGAAACATTTCTTATGAAATTCTAGCCGGGAAGAGATTTTTCTGCTTTGTTATGTGTTACTAAGTATCCAAACAACATTTTAATTGTCAATAGATTTTTTATCAAATTGTACAAATACAAATACGCTCTGCACCTGAATATAGAAAATAATTAAAATTACACGAGTATAAAACAGGATATAAGCATAAATTTTACCTTTCTTCTGAAATCACAAATAGTCATAAAAAATTAAAAATTAATCCAATTTTAAAACAAAATTAAAATTCAATTTCATTGATTTTGTATATCTACTCGTATATAGTGTCTTGGCGGTCCATTACATTTCTTTAATATAAATAATATAAAAAATAATTATGGTTATTTATATACGAAAAGAAAATATAAGCGAGAAAAAATACTGTAATACGCATGCATAATATTATACTAATAAACGTACAAAAAATGTTTAAAGAAACAAACAAATAAAAACAACAAATCTTTACTTTAAGACATGCATACACACAATGTGTACATGTGCCCATGAACGCATTTCAGTATGTGTGTAATATATGTGTGACCAAAAAGGCCAATTTACAACAACCACACCAATTTCCATCAAGAATTTGAAGTTTTAGTATTTTCTAATAAATAAGATATATTATGTTCTTAAACGCGTAAACTACAATGAGAAATACAACTGCTCTGTGGTGTACAAGAAGCGGTTGTGACTACCAACCAGTAGGTTGTTGGATTGAATCCCCACGCAACTTTTTCCAAAAAAATTTTAAAAGTAAAATTATTTCGAATGCCATTTTTTTGCTCATATTTTAGTCGTTTATGGACCGACTTTAATTATTTTCAGTCTAAACCGTCATAGAACTCCATACAAGAGATCTGCTTCATAAAATTGAGCGTAGGACAGTTGGGGCCATAAAAAAAACAACAGAATAGGAAATATAAGAAAAAACGTCTTTTGGCTATATCTCATTAATTATTGGACCGAGTTTTGTTATTTTCAAACCGAACAAATTTATGAAAAATTCCAAGAGAATGGTATAAAATTTATTTAAGGATCCAGAATATATATACTCTATGGGGTCTTAAATGAATAATGAAGAAATTACATACGGAATGATAAACCTATATATCACCTTTCCAAATTTTTTGGTGAAGGGTATAAAAATGTGTTTGAATTTCACAACCACATTTCAAATTCTCATCCAGGGAGGGAAAACTCATATTATAAATAAATACTCATAAAATATATGAAGCAAGAAACTTATTTTTAACGATCACGTTTCCCAGCCAGGCATGAGCAGGCTTTTGTACTTTTGTCCCGGACGTACACAAACATACTACTATTGTTTTTTCTTGTTATATTTCTGCAAACAGTTTTTTTCAAACGCTACAGCATTGTCTCTTATAGTCACATTTATGGATACCCATCTATACATATCTATATTTGTACGTATTCCTAGCAATACAAAAAGCTTTTTCTATTTATTTATGCTACACCTTCCGATATGCGCACTTATTTATAATGGAACGCGTTGGTAGTCATAACTTTCTGGGAACGTATTTGTTTGTATCCCTACATTTTAATTATCCTACACTTCTGAATATCGATATGTATTGAAAATTGCATAACTTTGTCGTTAACTGGTGGGCACTAACTTTAATGATGTACAATTTCAAGATTCAGTACATAAACACCAAAGATTTTAGTTGTGTCTGTATACTTTTAAGGCTCATTTACACCAATTTAAAACCAAATAAAGATATTGTGATTGCATGTACAACATTCGAAGAAAGTTGTTTAGCAACACTCATGTACCACATCAATCAAATACCTGTCACTTTCAAAATGGTAAAGCAATCAACACAGAAATGTTCAGTACTTCAAACAGTCATTAAAAATCTCAAAATTGGATGGAGATCTAATAACAGCCTAGATTTAAGTCAGTTTTATGCTAGAAGAGAAAGTTTAAGCATAGTTAAAGATTGTTTAATGTTTAATGACAGAATTGTAATACCCAAATGTTTAAGAAAGAAAATAATTAAGCAATTACATCGTGGTCATCCTGGCAAAGAACGTATGAAAGCATTGGCTAGAAGTCATTTTTATTGGCCGGGATTAGATGATGATATTACGATTTATGTCAGAGGCTGCCACAAATGTGCAGTTGCAGCCACAGCACCAATAAAACACACATTGCAATCTTGGCCACTAGCAAAAAACCCTATGGAACGTTTACATATAGATATAGCTGGACCATGCAATTCTCTATATTATTTCGTAATAATAGACGCTTACTCAAAATGGCTAGAATTATATTAAGTTTCCAATATCACGTCTCATACAATTATAGCAAAATTGTCAGAAATGTTTGCAAGGTATGGCGATTGCGATATAATTGTTTCAGACTACAGTTATTAAAATCTCGTGGAATACACATATAAGAACAGCACCTTATCATCCACAGTCGAATGGACACGCAGAAAGGTTTGTCAGAACGCTGAAACAAGCATTACAGAAACTTAAAGATGAGGGAAATAGTCATGAGATACTCGAAACTTTCCTTCAAACCTATCGTTCTATTCCAAAAGATAATTCTAAGTCACCAGCTGAATTATTCCTTCAACGTAACATAAAAACATTAGACTTATTGAAACCTCAAAATTCATTTTCAGCATTAGAACCAGATGTTAAAATGGAAACTCAATTTAATATTAAACATGGAGCCAAAGACAGAAATTTCAAACCAAAAGACCTTGTGTACGCTCAAGTATATAAAAGCAATAAAGGCTTCTGGGTTCCAGATTCTATTGTTGAAAAAGTTGGAAATGTCAATTTTAATGTCTACATATGTATATGACAATAAAACAAAACTAATCAGATCCCATATCAACCAATTAAAAAGAAGATACAATGAAAATTGTGTTAACAGGCAAAATTCAATTCAACTTACATATGTTAAAGTTATTTGATATAAAATCTACTGGAAATCAATTACATCAGCTCCAAATTTCAGAACATAATTTAATAACTCAGAGTCAAGAAAGACAAGTTTTAGAAAATGAAAATTCAAGTACTCCTGTAAACCATTCAAGTAAACTCCAATCGTTATGTCAAGACCAAAACGAAATATGATTTGAAACTTTAATCGCAAACCATTATCTTGATGTGAAAAGAGATTAAGATTAACGTTTAGTATCAGATAAGACCATTTCGATTGTTTCGATAATATAACATAAGCGCAAGAACAAATACAATTCATTATATGTTTTTAGTTAATAAAGAGAAAATTACAAAGTCTTCAATTTAGTACTGTGCAGGTAAAAAAAAGTACTATATAAAAACTTTTTTGTATCGAAGATAAATTCAATTTTCCATTACTGATTTCAGAACATTGGAGTTAGAACATATTAGAGATGGGCATCACTCACGTGATTTGCGTGAATCACCCATGATCATTACTTTTACAAAATTCTTTTTATTAGGAGAGTAATGCTGGAACTTCAAGTAAATTTTGCAGACTTTTTGTTCGCTTTTTTTTAAGTTTTATGTTCTTTAAATTGTTTTAATTCGTTTTTCATCAAATGCTTACGAAAATAGCTTTCTAATAATTAAATGTTCAATCTCAAAAAAATTTTAGACTCAGAACTTGGCAGCACTAACAGATATTTTTATACGGCGCTTGTGACACGTAAAAGTAGAAAGCTGTTTAACTTTTCACGCGTTAGAAGCGTTGAAAACTTTTGTTTTGTAACTCGTTGTATGAAAATACTCTGATTCCACTTTTTTGATAGACGCAAGGCGCGTAGAAAGCATGGTGTGGACTTTCAGCTTAAGAGTATCAACTCTAGAATCGGCATGCTGCGGCAGTTCAAGAAATAAACAATACAGAAACGTATAAAATAATAGCACTTACTAACGAATATTAAAAATTTAAAAAGGAAATTGAAACTCTAAAAAAATATACTAGAAAACAAGAAAACTCAATAGTATCAAATAATATTAGCATAAATGGTATTCCTTACATTAAAAATGAAAATTTTCATGATATGTATATAAAACTATGTCAAACTATTAACATAAAAACTCCAAATACTAAAGCAATATTTCATGTTAAAAATGCCAAAACATATAGAAGATCCAATAATAATACTTCTGATTCTGCTATAATTATCAAATTCAAATGTGCATATGAAATGAACTTTGTTCTAAAATCATTAGCTTCCTATACAAAAGCAACTAAAAGTGTTTTACGACTGAATCTCTTTGGGTTGGATAGTTCAGTCCCATTTTATGTCAATGAAAATCTGACTCCTGAGAATCACCGCGTGTTTATCCAAGCGCATCGTTTGAAAAAAATGGAACAATATCAGCTGCGTTCACAAATAGAGGACTCGTTCACATAAAAATATTACAGCAGATGTTTCGTTCGCCAAATAATGATGCAAGTAATAACGAAAATCGAAATGTTAATTTTCTTGACTTATGTTAAAATATACTATAAAAATCATTATATAATTTTTGTTTTTGTATTAAAATTCTATATATTATACATACAATTGTACTATAATGCCATTTTTCGTTAAAATTGTTATTTGCTATAAGTATAAGATGATTAATGTTTGTGCTAGCATTGCTAATATAAAATTTGGTAGACAATTTGATTTTAAAAGCTAATAATGTAGGTAGAGTAAATTCCATAGAAAGCCTCTACACCATGATAAAGGTACTCTCCAACAGAACTTCTGGCCTAACCATTTGCCATTTCGATGCCCAAAGTTTCAACAAAAAATAGATGAATTTCGATATATTTTTGAGGGATCTGGAATTGACATTATATGTGTCTCAGAAACATGGTTTCGTTTTTATGTTCACGATATAAGTAACAAGTTAAGTGGGAGTCGGCTTTTTCGGTCAGTTGGATTTCAAGGGCTGGTGGAGTAGCAATCTACGTAAAACAGTGATTGCCAAACGCACACAACGACACGTTTGGTTCGTATTTTATTGTAACAATGTGCGTACACTGAACCAAATTTCTTATTGATTACCAAATATTCGCGCCATTTATTTCGCTAGATAAACAATGAGGAAATAAATGTAATGTACTAACTATTATTAGAGTGCTGTTTTTTGCTTGGAAAATATAAAATTTTTTTAATAGTTTTTCTACTTTCTTTTAAATTTTTTATAGTTTTTTAATTTTTGTTTTTAATAGTTTTTGTTAAAATTATTTTGACAATTATTTGAGACATTCTCCAAATTGTATCTGTGAAAAAGTTTTAATTTGTTGGGGGTTAAGCATATCGATATCTTAAAACGGGAAAACAAGTGTACATAAACACTGGCATAAGCAGTTCATTTGTTTCGTTATGTGTATACAAAAAACAGGCGTCGTACAACCTCCCCGTTCGACAGCATGTATATGACTAAGGCCCAATAATTGACTACTCATTTAAGTGTCATTTATCTTTAAATGCCACTCAAGTACTAATTTCATTTTTTCAGTACAAAATTATGTGACATTTAAATGAAACTTAAATGACCATTCTTCTGCATTTAAAGTCCATTTAAGTTTTGCACACATACATACACAAACATATGTTTTTGCTTGCGTGTTGGTGTTTCGCGCAACAATGTAAACAAAAAATTTCCGGCCATTGAAAAACCAACATCTTTTAGAGTGAAATTTGGACTTCTTTTATTAATATTATTCTTTTTTATGGTTTTTAAAATTGTTTTAAACTTTTAAAACATTGCAGCAACCTATCATTGTTGTTATTTTCAGCCTGAAAAAGAATCCACATTAGAAATTTTACTTTAATTTTGTTCAACAGCTGTTTCTCTAAGAAAATTGAGAGAATTTCGTAAGGCTGCCATATTTTTATCGTAATTAAATACAAACAATAATTTCACATTGAAAAACTCAAACTGTATTTAAATGCAACTTAAATTTAAGTGGCAATTAGCTAAATGGCATTTAAATGCGAAGTCAATTATTGACCCTAAGTAAAATAATCACAGTTGGTATAGTCACTGTTGCCGATTCGTGTGCTGTTGTGCACATACATATCCTTATGTGTAATTTTGCTTTTTTATTCTTTGCAAATTTTTAAATTTAAAAACATTTTTACTGAACCTTTTATTGTCGTTCGCAAGAAAACACCGGAAAATATCTGTTCCCGTGGCTTCTTCTGGTATAGGCGCTACACTGTTAAATGGCCGTCGTACATTTGAAGTAAACTTTTACGACTCCATTTCAAAAAAAAATATATAGCCCGGAAGATTGTCTTATATTTTAATACTTAGCTGTTTGTCAATTAAGTACTGTTTAAGTACACATATACTTATAATATAAGTATGTAAAATAAGTCTTGCACAATATTTCTTCAAATGTGTAATTTGGAAGCCAGTGATGTGAAATTCTTCATTGGCAACACTTGAAATATTACTTAAGTTCGGCATTTCACTTCGGCTTCAAATGTATAAGACACAAACACTTCGACACTGCCCGCGGGCGTTCTACTGGGAAACACTGACGTAAAATCATCAATCTCAAATAAAGTTAAACTAAAAGATATGAATGACGATGGACCATTTTTAAATACTCAAATGACAGAATATTTATTTCTTGAGATACTTAATAACAACTGAAAATTACTAATGGGTACAGCATACCGGCCAAATAATAGAATTTGTTTAAAACCATTATTAGACAAATTAAATACACTTAGTCTTGGTTACTCTGATGTAATCTTAACTAGAGATTTTAACGCTAATATTATAGTAGATAAATCCTTGAACGATGAAATGAGCGCTATTAGTATGACTCTGATCAAAACTACAACGCCAACACATTTTACAGCCACCGTAAGCACTCTACTTGACTTGTTGATAATCCTTCCCGTATGCTTTTGTTTGATCAGCTTTCTGCCTCTATTTTTTCCAAACATGATTTAATTTTTATGTCTTATGATTTTCAAGCAACCGCTCAACAACAAACTATAGCCTTCAGGGATTTTAAAAATATGCTTGAAAGTGAATAAGCAATACGTCCCTGGACCCAATCATTTCAAATGACAAATTGTGATGAACAGGCAATATTCTCAAATTATAACATACAATACTAATATGATCAATATATCTCGGTTAACACCAAAACGCTGAAGGCAGATAACCAACCCATGGTTTTCGCACGATATTAAAATCTCAATTGGTCAACGAAATAAAGCATATGAAAGATGGAAAAGGCTTAAAACAGCGTTAAGCTGAAAGTCCACACCACGCTTTCTACGCGTCTTGCTTCCTACGCGTCTCAAAAAGTTGAATTAGAGTATTTTCATAAAGCAAGTTACAAAACAAAAGTTTGCAACGCTTGTGACGAGAAAAAAGTTGAACAACATTCTACTTTTATGCGTCGTATACAACATATCAGCTAGTGCTGCCAAGTTCCGAGTCTAAAATTTTTTTTGAGATTTAAATGTTTAATTATTTGAAAGCTATTTTCGTAAGCAGTTGATGCAAAACGAATTAAAACAATTTAAAGAATATAAAATTAAAAAAAGATGACAAAAAGTCTGCAAACTTTACTTGAAATTTAATAAGCAAAAGCGTGGTGTGTAACCTGCAGTTTTTAAAGCGTCATAAGCTTAAAACTCATGAAACGCAAGCGCGTAGAACGCGTGATGTGGACCTTCAACTTTAGGCACATAGAGAGAATTAAATAAATGAGTAACTATTTCATGATTTACACTTAGAGAAATTTATTGTTCTACTTAATATTTGTTATCAGTTTTATAACTTTAAATTATATATTAAATCAATGGGTGAATATACCAATGGGCGAATGAATAAAAGGAAAAAAATTATTTCATAGTATAATTATAATTTGTAACGTAGTTGTTTCCAAAATAAAAAATTTATATTAATATAATGAAACTAATTATCCAAGATGTACGTATCTATATAGTATATATGTATAAATATACGAATGCTTAAAAATATTAAAGAAAAAGTCATTTTGTAAAGAAAAGTTCTAAACCAAAACTTCTCAGTGTGCAAAATTGCGTATACTTAAAAAGATAAAAACATCCGCAACACCTACTCTGTGTAAATTTAGCAAGCTACTAAATGAAGTTTACGATTCTCACACATTGGTTGTTGTAATTAGGAGTTGCCTTGTGTTTATTTATAAAAGAATTTGCGTTTTTTTGGGCAGTTTTCTAACAACAAAATACAAATGTGTTTTCAAAATGTTGTAAATGGCATTATAAGTTACGATAACACACAATAAATATATAATATAATACACACATGTGTACATATGTATGTACATATGTACATATCCATTCTCATGCATTCACTTTTAAACAGACAAAATTCTTAATAATTAAAAGTGCACACTACACAGTTTAAAATAACCCAAAATAATTTGCAGACAAAATTTTTAATAATTAAAAGTGCACACTACACAATTTAAAATAACCCAAAATAATTTACTTAAAAAATTCTTAATAATTAAAATTACAAACTACACAGTTTTACTTACACATGCCAGACCAACCGGAAAACAAAATTCCTACTAATTTTGTTTTCTTTATTTCTTTTTATTAAACATTTTTAGTAATCAATAGTTTAAGTTATAAGTATAAGAATTTACAAAATAAAGTTCAGTCATTATGAAGTATTACTTAATGATAATTCAGTGCTCAAATAAAATGTTATAAAACCAAAAATAACTTGTGTTTTTTTGGACAATAACAAGAACCCGAACTTAATTGGCGACGAGGATGGGATTGGTATATTAATATCAACTCCCTTAAAATAAAAATGGTCATATCCTTTGACCAAGTGAAAATAAAAAGTGAAAATAAAAATTTACCTCTGTTTGCGTAAATCAAAACAATAAATTAATTTTGTTTTGACTACCTTGTTTGTGAATTATAAAGCAATTAATTAATTTTGTTTAACTTAAAACAAAACAATAAAGTAACATTGTTTTGGACTGTGAAGTGACCACATCCGTTGATCAAATGAAAATTAAAGTAACCTTAAAAGAAGAATAAGAAAAAATATATACAAAATTAAAACACACAAATTAGCTTTGTTTCGGATTGTGAATAAAATAATTTTGTTTAACTTAAAACCAAACAACAAACCAATTTTTTTTAAATAATAATTGTGTTGAATTAAAATAAAAACAAAGACAGAAAAAAAATACTTACTTTATTCTGATAGAATAACGAAATAACTGTGTTCTATAAACAAATAAAAACTAAACCTATTTTGAAAAAGAATATCAAAGATTGACACCATCAACAACAAAGTAACTGTGTTCCATAAACAAAAACTAAGCCTATTTTGAAAAAAAAAGAATATTGAAGATTGACACCAAAAAGCCAAAGAAACCATCAACAACAAAATAACCAAACTTACTTTGAAGGAAGAATAACATCAGCAACAGAAGATTGACAACATAAAGCCAGAAGAAATCATCGTAAGTGTAATATTAAGTTAGAATAAACTATATCTATAACCGTAATCGCGTTTATAATATTCTCGAAAAATTTTCCATCGGTAAATATACATATATATTTAGTATAATACTTCGTGTGAATAGAATAAATTTTTTTTCTTCCTCCGTTGTTCTCCGTGAACTAACCTTAGATTTTTCTAACAGGGTAAAAATTTAACACACCCAATACATTTCTTTTTCAAACACCCAATACGTTCCATTTTAATATCCCAAAATGGCAAATCCTCAACAGATCACCTTAGATCCAATTAGATATTTAAACAATTTACCCCAATTTAATGGAAGTAGGAACGACTTATTGACTTTCACGAGACTGATAGGATATATCCAATACTCGCCACATATGATGAGTTGTCACAATTACTGTTCTCGGACATTATCAAGAGTAGGCTTGTTGGTAGGGCTAAAGAAGTAATTGAAATAAATTCACAAGTTCAATCTTGGGAAGATATCAAGAAGACATTACAAAATAATTTTGGCGAAAGGAAGAATTGTGAGGAGTTGTATGACGACCTAAGAGCCGTCACCTTCTACACAAACACTATTGACTTCTATAACGATATCAAGTATAGACTAAGACGTCTAAATAATAAAAGTACTATAGTACTGGCCGAAGGAGAGGCTGCAAACCATGTTGCATTGAATAACCAGAAAACAGCTCTCCACATTTTCAAGAATAAAATCCCAGAGCCCATGTAGAAATCCAACATCGTTAGAAGCCGCCATGGACATCATGTATGAAAATGGATACGATCAAATGGGCAAAGACAACCGTATATATTCAGGAAAGGCCAAACAACCTAAGGACAATCACAATGACGCAAACAATAAAAGAAAATACCAAGTAGATAGAGTGCATGGTAATTATCAACAGAACGATAAAAGGAGAGAAAATCCTAGATACAGTAACTATCAACAGAATGATAATAATAGAGAAAATTCTAGATACAGCAACTATCAACAGAAAAATAGCAGTAGAGAAAATCCTAGATATGGTAACTATCAACAGAATGATAATGGTAGAGGAAATCCTAGACATAGGAGCTATCGACAAAACGATAATAGTAGGGAAAATTCAAGACGTAACAATTATCGTCAGAACGATAATAGACACTTTTACAGGAATAATGAAGACCAAAGATGGCAAAATAATCAAAACCACAATAACAACAATAACCAAATGACCCAACCACAACAATCAGGTGTGGAACCCATGGACGTCAATAATTTAGAAAATTTTCAGCAGACAGCCTCTACGGAAAATTACCCTATATAACGATAAAAACAACGCTAAGAACTTTAAAATTTATCCTAGACACAGGAGCAACACAAATATTATTTTGAAAAAGATGGCATATATGAAGTAGAATTGCCTATAGAACAGAAAGAAGGATTAATATATAAACCTCAAACAATATTAACACATAATAAAAATGTTGAAATCATGGAAGGAATATACGAAGCAGAAAATTTCAAAATTAATGCTCTCGTTAACGTCTGTGGAAAGACCTCAAAAAGAATTGTATTTCACACCCAGGAAATAGATAAAATAACAGAAGAAAATTTTTAGGTAAGTCCCTCAAGTAATGAAAATTTAAAACCTCCCCTACTAGAACAAATTCGAACCTCTCACTTGAACCTCGAAGAAAAAGAAAAATTACTACAGACCATAAAAAATTTTAAGAAAATATTTTACACAGAAGAAAGCGATTTAACATTCACCAACGCAATCAAACACGAAATAAGGACAGTCAATAATATTCCGATAGCAGCGAAAACATATCGCTACCCGTACGTTCACAAGGAAGAAGTAAAAAGTCAAATCAGAGAAATGTTGGATAAACAAATAATCAGACACAGTTATTCGCCTTACTCGGCTCCGGTTTGGATCGTACCCAAAAAAATGGATGCTAGTGGCAAGAAAAAATGGAGATTGGTAATCGACTACCGAAAGTTAAACGAGGTGACGATCGACGACAAATACCCAATCCCCAACATAGACGAAATCTTGGAAAAACTAGGAAGGTGCAATATTTTACGACATTGGACCTTGCCAAAGGATTCCACCAGATCGAAATACACGAGAAGGACATACCCAAGACGGCTTTCAGTGCGGAAGGCGGGCACTACGAGTTCCTTCGTATGCCTTTCGGACTGAAGACAGCCCCTGCAACATTTCAACGACTAATTAACAACGTTCTAGGAGACCTAATTAACAGGATCTGTCTAGTATATTTAGATAACATAATAATATTTTCGACCTCACTACAAGAACACGTACAATCCCTAACTAAAGTATTTCAGAGACTAAAAGACGTAAACCTAAAAATTCAACTTGATAAAAGTGAGTTTTTAAAAAGAGAGACTAATTTTCTGGGACATATTGTAACAGGCATCAAGCCTAATCCAGATAAAATAACATGCGTACAGAACTTCCCATTACCCACTACACCAAAGGAAATCAAACAATTCTTCTGTTTGGCCGGGTACTATAGAAAATTTATACAGGACTATTCAAAAATCGCAAGGCCGATTACTAAATATTTAAAAAAGAATGCTAATATCAATATAAATGATCTGGAATACAATGAAAGTTTTAAAACATTAAAAAGATTATTAGTAAACTCTCCCGTTCTCATATATCCCGACTTTAATAAAAAATTCACTCTACAAACAGACGCGAGTAATTTCGCTATAGGTGCAGTGTTATCCCAAGACGGACACCCTGTTTGCTACGCAAGTAGAACACTAAACGACCATGAGCAAAATTACAGCACCATCGAGAAAGAGCTATTAGCGATAGTATGGGCAACACAACACCTAAGACCATATCTATTTGGCAGACGATTTTTAATTGAAACCGACCACAGACCCTTAACTTGGTTATTCTCCATCAAGGAACCTAATTCAAAACTTATAAGATGGAGGTTACTGCTACAGGAATATGATTATGAAATCCAATACAAAAAGGGAATCTTAAATGGAAATGCCGACGCGTTATCTCGAATCCAAGTAAATCTAAATGAAGATAATAATAATTTAACATCGACAAATAATAACTTAATTATGGAAACAACCAACCCTTTGAACTTCTATAAACAACAAATCATTATTACTAAAACAACATCCGGCTCACTGAAGATAAAGAACGAGAAAATCTTTCAAAATAATAGGAAAACAATATCAGCTAAAAAGTTTGACGAATCAACCCTCATAACAATTTTGAAAAATCATTTTAATCCTGATAGGGCAAATGCAGTGTTAATTCACGACGAAGCTGTTGCCGAACAGTTTAAAGTAATATTAAACAAATACTTTGAAGCTAACAATGGATTTAAAGTCTTAATATGTAAAAAAGTATTAGAAGACATTTTGGATGAAAATATTTTAACAGAGAAGATCGAAAAGGAACATAAGAATAATCACAGGGGCATTAACGAAAATTATGCGGAATTAAAAACAGAAATTTACCAACCACAACTAAAATTACGGGTAACACAATTCATAAATAATTGTGAAATATGTAACAAAGAAAAATATGACAGGCATCCTATTAAACAAAAATTTCAGATTACCGAAACACCGGAGAAACCAGGAGAAATAGTACACGCGGATGTATTTTATAGCTCAGAAAAAACACTATTCCTTACATTTATAGACAAATTCTCCAAATATGCTCAGGCAATCAAAATAAAAAACCGATCGTGGATCGAATTCAAAATCGCCCTAACACAATATTTGGCATCAACTGGAAATATAAAAAAAGTAATCATAGATAACGAACTAGCCTTCAAAGCATTTCCCCTTTTGGAATTTCTTAGGGAACAAAATATTGAAGTTCACTACACTTCAAACCACAATCATACTTCAAACTCGGATGTAGAGCGCTTGCACAATACAATTAATGAACACATGAGAATCCTAAAGCACGATCCTAATAGGAATACAGAATCAGTCGAAGAAAAAATATATAAAATCATTATGTTTTATAATAATACTATTCACTCCACAATCAAAAGAAAACCAATTGATTTTAGGAATGGAATTATCAGTCAAGACGATTACAAATCAATCAAAGAATCTATTATGAAAGTTAAAGAGAATAATATTAACAAACGTAATATAAACCGGGAAAATGTAAATATCCAAACAGGACCTGTATACTTAAAAGATGAAAGAGGAGGAAAAAACCACTCTAAATTTCGTAAAGTAATAGTTTCCGAACTTGATAATGATCATGTAATTACTAGCACGGGACACAAATACTATAAGTCCCACATTAAAAGAAAAAAAAACACTTCAAAACACTAAAACCAAAACACAAGTACGTTAGAAACTACATAAATTATATGACTATTTATTTTCAGATGAAATTACTACCAATAATATTATTAACTTCAATTGTACACTAGGGGTATAACCAATTTTTGGCCCTAGCACCACGCGATGGCGAAGGTTGTGTTATTTACGAAAAAATAATTTTGGGGTCATTTCGGATAAAAAACCTCGCCCACGATCTTTAAATTTGGTCAAAGCCTTTGTCCAAACTTTTGCATTTTTCAAAACGCTTAAACGACTTCTTTTAAAATCCATTGTTTTTAAGTATTAAACACAAACTCGGAATATTTGAAACACATTAATAATTATCTTTGAATAATAAAAACAATTAAGGTACATAACGTAATTTTCAATGACATACATTCAGCTTCCTAAGTATTTACACAAATGTTAAATGCAGGTTGATATATTGATAAAAAAACTTGTTTGCGCCTTTTAGGTAAATAAATAAAAAAAAATCATTTAAAAACTTTACCGCGTTTGGTGGGTGAACTTTTTTGACAACTGCGAAAAAGTAATAGCATTTTTTATATAATTTTCAATGGCCTATTCGACTATGCTAGGGCCATTATGATATTTGCAAAAAATTGCAAAAAGTTATATCCCTATTGTACACCTTTTGAACTCACAAAAGCTGTATATCCAAGATCTTACAAACAACAATGGATACATCCCAATAAAAGAGGAGAAGGAAATAAGGATCATTGACCACTACCACAGGGTATTTCACTTCATCAATTTAACTCAATACCACCACTCCATTGAAACAATAGAGAATAACATAAAACTATTAGACGGATCAATTTCAGCTACAAAACCATTATTAGATACAATAAAAAATGATTTTGTTTTACTTAAAGTTAAAATCAACAACTTATCTCTCCATTTTAGAAACAAAAGAGGTCTTATTAACGCAATCGGTAAAGGAATTAAGTTTATAACTGGACAGTGAAGACGAAAAAGAAATTAAAAACACTCTTGATGTCCTAACAAAAGGCATGCAAAATAATTCAATAGAAATAAATTCATTTGTCCAAGTAAGCCAAACACTCTCTTCCCAAATAAGAAACACTACAATGCATATTAACAAGCAACAAGCCATTGTTACGAGGTATATAAAGAAATTTCGAAACGAAATTCAAAATAAAACACATATATCAAGTCGATAATGATATAACCCTCTTAAGGAATCACGTAGACGACATTGGTCAGGTGATATTCACCAGCAAATTAGGTATTATTCCAACGGACATACTAGATAAACGAAAGTTACAACTCATTGAGGACTTTGAGTCTTACACTAATATCAAAATTAATGTGATATTTCTTGAAGAAACTATTTCAATTATTCTTTCTATACCAAAATATTCCTCCAATTCCCTTTCCAAAATTACATTCGAACCAATCCCTAACAAAGAAAATAAATCACTATATCTTGAAGAAAATCAAATACTACTTGATAAAAACCTAAATATCTTTCATATCAACATATTAAATAATTTAGCTAAAAACCTCAAAACATTTAGCGACCCTTGTATTGAAAACATTGTTCATAACAATAAAGCCAAATGTACATTAAGAAAATTTGATTTCTTAGAAGTTAAAGAAATAAAGCAAGGTTTTCTTCTATTTAAAAATTTTTACGGAAACTTAACAGAAAATTGCATTCACGAGAACTATGGAAAATTTTCCGGTACATTTATTTTGAAATTTGAAAATTGTAATGTAACAGTAGAAAATAAAACATATTATAACGATAAATTAAACATTAAAGAAAATGTAATATTATCTCATTTAATCACTGACATTAAAGAAAACAAAACATTTATAGATTTGAAACTGGAAGACCTCTATATTAAACAGTTAAACTATGAAAGCAAAAAGTTAAAAACATAGATTTTAAACATAAAACTAATAAAATATTAAACATAACAAGTAATGGAATAAATGTAACTATAGTTATTATTATTATATTAACATTTTTTGTATACAAAAGAAAAATTAATGTTTATAATATTTCGTCGGAGCCTCATTCTAAGGATGGGGGAGTTACGATAACACACAATAAAAATATAATATAATACACACATGTGTACATATGTATGTACATATGTACATATCCATTTTCATGCATTCACTTTTAAACAGACAAAATTCTTAATAATTAAAAGTGCACACTACACAGTTTAAAATAACCCAAAATAATTTGCAGACAAAATTCTTAATAATTAAAAGTGCACACTACACAATTTAAAATAACCCAAAATAATTAACTTAAAAATTCTTAATAATTAAAATTACAAACTACACAGTTTTACTTACACATGCCAGACCAACCGGAAAACAAAATTCCTACTAATTTTGTTTTCTTTATTTCTTTTTATTAAACATTTTTAGTAATCAATAGTTTAAGTTATAAGTATAAGAATTTACAAAATAAAGTTCAGTCATTATGAAGTATTACTTAGTGATAATTCAGTGCTCAAATAAAATGTCATAAAACCAAAAATAACTTGTGTTTTTTTGGACAATAACAAGAACCCGAACTTAATTATTATACTCGTATAAGCAATGTCAGTAAATAAATTACGAATACCATAATAAATATAACATAAAGTAAATCGTTGATATTTTCACAATAAAATTTAATGTTATAAAAACCGGGGATATGGGAGGTTTTGGTAGATTTTGTGGAAAATGTTTGTAGGGAAAAACGTTTCTTTATGGCAATCCTGGTTGCAATATTCACGAGTACTAAATGTAAATAGCCGGAAAAACTTCGTAACCGTGGTAAACGAGCGCCTACCACTGGTTTAAAACCAGTGAACTCCACGGTATCTTCAAGGTCGCAGAAGAGATGTAAACATAAAAATCAGGGCTTCAAAGTGTAAATACTATGAAGACAAGTTTCAATTAGCTGCTTGCTCAAAGAAGAAATGGAGAGAAATCCGCTCAATGGGTATTGGTAAAAATCATACGCACGAAGAGAACACAATTGACGTAAACCAACTAGATATAGAATTTTCAACTATACCTATGCCAGATGCTAACCTTACGTATTATAATAATCCTAATGCCTTTTGCAATGTTAGCACTACAAATAGTGAACATCCATTAAGATTTGAATTCGCGAATGTTACCCAGGATGATGTCCTAAAGTCTATTCGGTTGGGCATGATGGCATCCATCCAAAACTTATAACACTATATACTTCCCGAATTAACACACTTGATGAACACAATAATAACAACTTAAACTAACCCATTAATATGGAAGCAAGCAAAATTTATACCTGTCCAAAAGCCGGACGAAAATTATAGACCCATTGCGATACTACCATATTTGCCAAAAGTATTTGAAAGATTAATCCATGCGCAAATGTCAAAGCACTTATGTAATAATTCTATACTATCTGATAGGCAATCTGGTTTCAGACCTAAACATAGCTGTATATCTACTCTTACTGATGTTTATGAGGGACTACGCTCAAGGATGGATAACGGCATGATATCATTTCTCATTTTACTCGATCACTCCAAAGGATTTGACAGTGTCGAGCACACCGTACTTTGCCAAAAATTAAAACACATGTGCCATTTCTCAGACACCGCTGTAGACCTAATTTCATCGTTCCTTCGAAATAGAAGTCAATTTGTATATTTTGGATCTGAAAACCCAGACATTAGCTTAACAACAAGAGGGATACCACAAGGCTCAATTCTTGGCCCACTACTATACACAATTTATTCCAACGACTTGCCATCTAGACTCCACTATAGTGGAATACTCATGTACGCTGATGATGTACAATTATTCATTAGCTGTTTGCCATCCAAAATGCATCGGGAAGTTAAACCATGGTCTTGACAACGTGTATAAATGGGTTTCTGTAAATGGCCTTTGTTTAGACGCAAATAATGGGTGTTTTTTATTGAGGTATAGAACTTTAAGTTGGCATCACTTTTTTAACTGGCGGCCATTTTGTCAGCTGTCAAGTGATTAATATTTAGTTTGGTTTGCCATTTCATCATGAACAGGTTGACAAAAGAACAACGCTTGCAAATCGTGCAAATTTATTTCGAAAATAATGGTTCAGTTCGCGAAGTTTACCGCAAGCTCCGTCAATTTTATGGTCGACATAATCGTCCATCAGAGCAATTAATTCGGTTAACCATGGATCGTTTTCGCACTACGTTTACTCTATGTGATAATACGCATCCGCAGAGACGTCGAACAGTGCGCACCGAAGAAACAATTGCCGCTGTAGAGCAAAGTGTTGAAGAGGACCCGAATGAATCGATTCGCCACCGTGCACAGCAATTGGAGCTTTGTCCATCAACTTTATGGAAGATTTTGCGCAAAGATCTTGGCTTGCGACCTTACAAGATCCAGCTTGTGCAAGAATTAAAGCCGCGAGACCATGCAATGCGTCGTGATTTTGGTGTATGGGCCGAAAATGAGATTGTTCTCGATGCTGATTTTCATCGCAAAATTTTGTTCAGTGATGAGGCTCATTTTTGGTTGAATGGCTACGTCAACAAGCAAAATTGCCGCATTTGGAGTGAAGAGAATCCACATGAGACCCTTGAGACGCCATTACATCCACAAAAACTGACTGTTTGGTGTGCTCTATGGGCTGGTGGAGTCATTGGGCCATACTTCTTCCGAAATAATGCTGGAGAGTCAGTTACCGTTAATGGAGACCGGTATAGAGCCATGATAACCGACTATTTTGTTCCCGAATTGGATGGCATGAATGTGGATGAGTTGTGGTTCCAACAAGACGGCGCTACATGGCACACAGCGCACGTCACAATCGATTTATTGAAGGAAAAATTCGATGAGCGCATAATTTCGCGGAATGGACCTGTCAATTGGCCACCAAGATCGTGTGATTTGACACCATTGGATTATTTTCTTTGGGGATATGTGAAGTCGCTCGTCTACGCCAACAAACCAGAAACGTTAGGGGACTTGGATGCCAACATTCGTGGCGTTATTGCCAACATACGGCCCCATATGCTCGAAAAAGTGGTTGAAAATTGGACCTGTAGAATTGGCTTTATTCGAGCCAGCCGCGGCGGCCACATGCCCGAAATCATATTTAAACATTAATGGCATAAAATTATCCTTCCAATAAAGCCAAATTGATGGACATTAAAACGATTTTCTTGTGTTTTATTCAATTCGAAGTTCTATACCTCTAAAAAAAACACCCGATATATCCAAAGCAATGTTAATAAGTAAAATAACTACGTACACTCAAACTTACCACCGATACGCATTGGGAAATCCGTAATTGAACTAGTCGAGACTGCCAAAAATCTTGGAATTGTAATCAATAATAAACTAACTTGGTCAAATTATGTAAATGCCATTTGTGGAAAAACTTATTCTATGCTAAGAAATCTTTGGATCACACAGTATTTTACACCATTTCATATATGCATGCTTCTTGCTAAGACATATTTACTGCCCACACATCTTCATGGCTGTGAAATATTTGCTAGCTGCAATTCAAAATACAACAAAAAAAGCTCAACGTAACTTTCAAAAATATTGCAGGATATATTTATGGTCGACCCAGATATAGTAGAATCTCGCAGTTTTCTTACCAAATTTATAGAGTACATTTTGGAAATCTTCTAAAATGCCGCACTCTACTATTCTTGCACAAAATCATCTACAGTAAAAAACCTGAGTATCTTTATAATAGGATAGATTTCTTAGATCCAATAGGAGACTACAGAATAAACTTAATTCGATACCAAAAACTAATATCGGAAAGACACTTTTTTTGTTAATGCCATTCGTGTCTAGTTAATGCCATTCGTCCTAATATACAAATTTTAAGCAATGGTAAGCACATTCGCAATATTTACTCATTTCGCTTACATAAAATTGTGGTGGTATGTGTGTTCGTGTAGGTTTGAGTACTATCTTAGCACTCCTCCAGATATTCTACGAGCATCAAAATGCCCTCTTTTCTTTGAGAATTAAAACACCTTATTTCGAAGGTATGCTTAATTCTGATATTTATTTAATTTTATTCCAGCTTATATACTAAATTTTATTCTAGATTAATGATTATATCAGCATAATCCCACGAAATCAATTTTTGTTTAATAGTTCAATTCATAACGAATGAACTCCGTGGAATTTGCTGACAGTGCATAAAGTAATTTATTCTTTAGTTCTTTTTAATTTTCAGTTTTGTTTACTTTATTAAAATGCTCATATTACAAACAGCAGTGTGTGCAAATTTAGCCCATAGTAGTGGTACATTACAAATACCACACCCTCACCCTCACCCTTATTGGTTTCGGGTACTATTAAAAATTAAACAAGAAAAACAAAGACCTTGGCTGTGTTGTTGTGTGTACCATATCTTAAGTATTAATTTAAAAAAATTATTGTAATTTTATAGAAAATAAACAATTGTTGATGTAATGTTAAACTTTCTAAATGCAAAAAAATGTTTTCGTATTTTGCTTATTTATATACATATGATTATACTTATGTATGTATATTTATAATAAAAATAAATTTTAAGTTCTTATATTATTTATATTTCTTATTTATATTATTGGTTGTCAATTTAAATATATTTTAGCAGGTTCTTATGTATTAGTTTTGTTTTTTGTTTATCAATTTCTATAAGTACATTTAAGTCTTCTATATCTAATACTTTGTATTGACCTTTGAATGAAGGTTCAAACTTCCTTCTATTCAGAACTTTGACTAAAACTAAGTCTCCTATTCTTGTCTCCTTTTATCTTTTATTTGTAATATCATATCCTGTGCTCTTTCTAACGAGAAATAAAGTCTAGCTTTAAGTTTATTTGAATATTTTTCTAAGTCATAAATTCGTTCAGAATTCTGGATTTCCGAATTTTCCGAATACCAATTCAAAAGGTTATACCGTGTCGACGTTTGGGGTACTGTTAAAAGCGAATGAAAAGTAAGGTATCCATAAGCGCCATTCGTTATCTTTTACGAAATTCAGCAAATACTCATTCAGTACTCGATGACTTCGTTCCACTGTACCTAATGTTTCGTGATGATATGGGACGGAGAAGTGTTGCTTTATTTTTAATAATTCTATCTGTTTTTAGAATGCTAAATAAGCCGTATCTTAAGATTACATGTTCTACTAGTGCCTGTGCTACTGTAAGTTCGAATTTCATTGTTACTATATACCTAACGTTATTAGACGCTCTTAAACGTCCAACTGTGTCCATTACTATGATGTCGAAACTTTTTGATTTGGTATCAGTTATTGTAAAGGGTTCTTTTGTATTTCTAATTTCTTTATGTCTCACATGTTGTTATATAGTTTTTAACCATTTTTCTCATATTTTTCCATATACATATACCGTTGTTTCAATTTGCAAAGTGTTTTCCTAACTTCGAAATGTCCACTGTGTGGTGAAATTCATGAAATTCTTCTATCAATCTATATTGTTTTATGGTGTTCTACATTCTTTTTGGCATTTTATATATAATTATATCGATATCGTTCAACTTTATATTGTTGTATTTTTCTTTTAATTTTTCGACCGTTATATATTTAAATAATTTTCATAATTTTCGTACTCTTTAAATTTTAATTTATTTAATTTCAATAAAAGTTCTCCACAAATGTTTCTGAAAACATTGGATTTTCACTTCTATCACATATAATACCCGTAATATTATCATTTCTTTCCTTTAAATTCTTCTTTAATTTTTGCTTTAGTTCATTGCAGCTTTTTATAATATATAAATTAAATTTTTTGAATTATTTATTGACGTGCATTCCCACATATGGAGGTGATCAGTCTCTTTCCGAGATATGCTGTCTTTCATCTTATTTTCTTCTCTATGAACGTTCATATTTTTATTATTTTCTTTCCTTTCTTTGTTAAACATTCTACGAGTTATTGCCAGAGTTTTCTTTTTCGTCAATATAGATTGGAATCATATCTCTTAATATTTTGGAATTTATTTCCACGCGCAATAGAGCGTCTGCGATTGTATTATTCGCTCCTTTCTTATATTTTATATCAAAGTCATAATCTGACAGTTCAAGTCTAATTCTTGTTAATTTTGAAGACGGGTTTTTATGTGAAAATATTGTGACGACAGTAAATTTCCTACCATATAGATATGGCCTAAAAAATTGTATTACCCAATGAATACCCAGTAATTCCTTCTCAATCACGGACTTATTTTTCTCGTGCCTATTCAGCGTTCTGCTTGCATATGATATGGGCAGATCGTTTCCGTTAAAACGAATGGCTCGTCAAAATTTGGATATCGTAATATAGGCAGGTTTTTTAATTTGTCTCGTAAAGTATCAAATGCTATCTGGCAGTCTTCTGTTCAGTCGAAAGTTACATTTTTTCTTAATGAATTGTTAAGGCAAGTCGCCGTTCTGCCGAAGTCTGAATGAATCGTCTGTAGTAATTACAGAAAGCTATAAACTGTTCGATCACTTTATATTTTGTCGGGTCGGTTTTTATACAATTTTTTGTAATCAAATGTCCCAAATACAAAACTTCTGGTTTCAGGAAGCAACATTTCACTAGATTAAGTTTCAAATTGTACTGTCCTAGTCTTTCCAACAATCTGATGAGGTTTTCATTGTGGTACTTCAAAACAGTAATTTCCTCAACTTACAAAAATTCCTCCGATTCCAAACCTGATAAAGCTATTGGCAACATTTTTTGAAAGCTGTTAAGTGATATTTTTAATCCAAATGGTTGTCTTGTATATTGAAAGTGACCATTGGGTGTCGAAATTCTGTAAGTGGTCTTGATAATTGATCAAGCTCTCTTTGATGAAGTGAGCTTGTCATATCTAAAGTGGAAAAGTATTTGGCTCTGCCTAATCTGGCCAATACATCTTCAAGTCTAGTTAAATGGAATTTGTCTTTTATTATCTTATCATTTAAACGTCTGAAATCTACAACCAAACGCCATTTCTCCGCGTCATTTTGTCCTTTTTGTTTTGGTACTAATAATAATGGAGAATTATATGGACTAATTGATGACTCCACTATCATTGTCTAACAAGTTTTGCACTGTAGTTTTTGATGTAAGTGGGAGTGTTATCGTTTAGTTCAATACTCTGTGTAATGGTTCGTCTTCGAGATGAAACACTTCTTGATATCGTCTCAGTATATCACATATAACTCTTTTATTTTCTTCTTCAAGGATTTTGAAATCTATTTTCTCTAACAATTTTTTGAATCTTTGCTCTGAAAGTTTGATGTTACTGACATGCGTATTTTTGTAGACTGTATAATTTTGTAATGGTACTTCTTTGAGTCTCAAGTTTTCTAAACGCAAAGGTTCCTCTAATATATTTAAAACCTTAACATAGCGTTGTCCATTTTTCGGTATTATTGTGTTTGCCAAAATATTCCATTTGTTACTTCCTTACTATAGATAACACTGTCTTCATTTATTGATACAATTTTTTCGGTTCTTGGTGGTATGGTTATAGTACTTATTCCTTTTGTACTAATTTGTATTGGAATTTTTAATCTCTCTTCCTCCACACAAGTGTTTGAAGTGATAGTTTCACGGTCAATTTGACAATTGTATCTATAGCAAAAATCTATTCCTAATAACTAATTGAAATCTGTGTGTTAATACCTGTTTACTTAATATTGTGTTCAAATCAGTCGATCCTAGCGATTCTTTATTTTTTAATGCCACTCAATCGGCAAATGTCGTCAGTGTTTTTGTAATAATTGTATATTACATTTTCTTTGCAGAGTGATATCTGAGAACCTGTGTCTATCAAAAATGTTAATTTTATAATTAATGTTTCTTAATGGTAAGAAAAGAAAATTTGATGTTTCAATATTTATTGTATATACCCCTTTTTCCTGTTTTCCCTGTTTGGAGATTCGTATTGAGTCTCCAGGGTTTGTACGTTTTCCTGTTGTTATATAGCATGAACATTTGCGTAGCCTCTTCCTCTTGCATTGTTATTGTGGTAAGTGTATCTGTTACCTCTATTGCTTGTGTTATTTTTGTTATAGTTATTTTAATTATTGTTATGGTTATTTTTGTTAAAGTTTCTGTTATTATTGTTATAGTTTGTACTGAAGTTTCTGTTATTCCTGTTGTCGCTAAAATTTTTCTTTATATGTATGTGGATTGAAATAATTTCTATTTCTGTTATTTCTAAATCCTGAACCGTTTCCATTTGTGTTATTATAATAGCTCCTATTAAATTTATTTATTTGTAAGGTTGTAAATGTATCTTTTAAAAAAAAAATATCTACTAGTCTACGGGGCTCCCCTAAATGACATTATAGAATAATCTAAAGAGAAATTTTAGTAAATATTTAAAATTTCTTCTAAACGACAAATTAGATCTCCGAAAATTTTATGTATTATTATTATTTATACAACGTTTAATATACATACATTAAATGTGTGCGTAAGACGCTAAAAAGTGTACAGTATAGCATTTTTTCCAAGGGCGAATATTGATTGTAGTAGTGATTGTAATTGAGTGTAAAGCAAACATAGAGCACAAAAAAACAACTATGCACCAAAAAGCACCGTACAACAGTTGAGTACACAATACTGTCAAGTGTACAATGAAAATACTGTAAACTTCATAGTGCACCATACTCCATTTCACAAGCATTTTATAAAAAGAAAAAATGTTTTTAACGCAATTTTATTTCCATTTCATAGACTATTTATTTATGTATGTATGTATGTACATATATAAATGTAAAAGTTTACCTTAGTTTTGCCGACTTTTTTAAAAAATGTAATTTAAAATTTGCCTTCTATATACATTTGCATATAAATGTATTTACATACATATGTATGTACATTAGGGTGGGTCAATTTGTTCGGGTGAGAAAAAACGTGACAAGCGTATAGCAAAATCGAAATCTACACAAAATTCTAAGAAAATTACCCAAAGAAAGTATGGATCTAAAATGAAAACCTAGCTCCCGCCGAGAGACATGAAAATTTCAGTTTAAGGCATTTTAAAAAAATGCATAGATTTGATGGAAAACAAAATTTTATCACTAAATCCAAACATAATATACTATTAATTTGGGATTGTTTTAAAGAAAATTTTATGAGGTTTAAGAATCTGCTTTCATTTTGTTAATATTTTGATTACTATCCCGTGTTTTATTAAAGGTTTGATTATGAAAAATAAAAAACTAGCAAGTTCTGCTATATCTCTACAAAACAAAAATATAGTTGCTCTTTTTGGACCCATTACCCCATTTTGTCTTAAAACTTATTTGATTACAAATAAATTATTATGTTCCCACTAAGTATGGTTCAAGAAATATGGCATATTGGTCTTGCATCGATATTATGTTTAATTTTTTATACAAATTTATCTTCTCTTTTAAAAAGTATAATTTAGTAATGTGCTTTTGAAGTTATCAACGAAGAGTAATTAGAATCCAATATTATTAATAGTTCTAGTCATTGTAGAAATTTACCGTTAATGCATTTTATAAAAACGTGGTGTTAAACATTTGTTTTGATTGATTTATGCACTTGATAGTTAACTTTCAAAAAGTAAGCGTGTGTTAATTTCTCTTTTAAAAAAACTTTTCACCTTAAATTATGGAATCATCAGCAATGTCAATTGACTCTTCCGGATCAAGTTTTCTGACTAATCAGAACGCTAGTATCATTGGCATGCCAAGTGAATTTAGTGAATTAAATTTGCCAAGTTATCGTGATGTTCTAAAGTATTATTTTTTATTAAGTGAGCGCGAAAAAGAAAAATCAAAAAAACAACAATCGTATGCCAGATTTTCTTCGATAATTGCAAACAAAATAATTGAAATTTGGGAAAAAATTAATATTGCACTAATAAATAGAAAAAGCATTTTTAAAAAACTAAATACATTTCTCAAAAAATACCATAAAGAGGTAAAAAACATATCAAGAGGTAATACATTTTCAGTATTTGAGACATCGTTGAATGATGTATTTTATATCGGTAAATGCAGTTGCAAAAAAACAATGCCATGCTCCTGTGGATTAATTCCTGATCCTCTCAAAGCATTCATGATTGACCAACACACCACCAGAAAGAATACAATTCCTGAATGCGTGTTAAATATAGTAGACGAACTGTCCAGCGAACTCCCAGCTAGCTTAGATCCTTCCTATAGGTTCGAATCTTCACAAATGGACGTCGCTTCTGAAATCGAATTTGCAATACCAGCTGCAAGGGAGCCGATAATGCGCGGAAGGGGACCTTACACTAAAAGATACGACACAATTAATTTTGCTATGATGTGTGAATTTTCTTCATGTCTCTCGGCGGGAGCTAGGTTTTGATTTTAGACCCATAGTTTCTTAGGGTAATTTTCTTAGAATTTTACGTAGATTACATTTTTGCTATACGCCTTTTGAAGAAAAAATTTGACCCACCCTAATGTACATATATATGTACATACATATGTATGCACCTTCAACGTAAATTCAAAAATTTAAATTTTTGAGTTAATACACTATTGCTGCGGTATATTAATTTCTTAAAAGGAAAAATGAAAAAATTCCATACATCTATCTCCATGATAAAAGCAATTATTCAGGGTTGTCACAGAATCCAATGTTGTCGGAATTGGATTTGAAAAGGCGACAAAAAAATAATTTGTATGATGAATTTCAATGTTATGGGTTTTATGTTCAATCTATAATTACTATCTGTTTTTAACATAAAACCGATAACATTGAAATTCATCACACAAAAGTATTTTTTGATGTATTTTCAAATCCGATTGGATTCTGTGACAACCCCGATTATAATTTTTTGTTTTTAAAATAAGTTATATCCATGTAAGTACATACAAAAGTATGTATGTATGTACATAAATTTTAGAATAGCATCACGCGTAGAATAAAAGAAAGAGAACACACAAAGCACCAACAGTTTGCTTTCACATATACATTTATCTATACACATACATACATATAGACACACCATAAACACTATTTCATTTCAGTTGACACTATTGCAAACTGAAATGAAGTAGTGAAATTTGCTTTGACACTACAATAAATAATGCCGTTGCTCGGCTGATAAATATGTGCTGTGGTATACTTTTGATAAAATGGAACAGCAACTTTAGTGTTCTCATAAAATCAAGCCCAACAAAAAAGAGAACACTTCAATAGTGTACATTATAAACCTTAGGCAAGCAAAATGTCTTGTACTCACGTTTAATATATGTACATACATATGTACATACATATTATGTATGTAATGTTTTTTATGTTATGTTATGTTTTCTTTTAGTTAGAAAAAACATGTATTTTTTATAAAATATTTTTAATAAAAATGAAATCTAATTTTGTATTTTCGTTTATTATTTTGACTTTGTTAAAGAAAAATTTTTTTTATAAAAAAAGTTTTTTTCTGTAATTGCAAGTTTTTTTAAAAAAATATGGTAACGCTGGCTGGGATACTTTTAAGCACTCGCTTTTATTGATTTGTTTTCGCTCGTTCTTCAATACACATGATAATACACACAATAACTTTTTACTTGTACATGTGTTGATTGCAGAAAGATTTCTTAAGTAAGAGCGCAGAAAAAAGTAAATACAATATCACAACCACTCACAGCAAAGTTTCGTGTTTTTTCCATTTTCATACTCGGTAACTTCTTTGCATTCAACTAACACGACTTGGTGTTACGATCAGCTCGCAACAACACCATTCGAGGCATATTTATTTAGGATATACTTGTGTATTTTCTATTCAACATTCACTGCGGCCGCTTATGCCAGATTTGATGATTTGTCATAGGTTTAACGATTTTAGTCGTTTTGATGATTTAGTGCCTGTTTTATTATTTATTTTAATTACGAGTATGCATGTACCATATGGATAGGAACTAGAAATGGTTTTTAAAGGTACGAGTATGTTCTCTTATATAATAAAACTGTTACTTTAATAACAAAATAAGAGATAAAGAAGAAAAGAAAAGATAAAGAAAGAAAAAATTGAATTTGTAGACACTGCCAAAAATTTAGGTGTGACTTTCAATAGATCTTTAACCTGGACTGATCATGTGAACCAGGCATGTGGTAAAGTATATGGCATGTTACGGAGCTTATGGACAACTCAGTATTTTACCCCATTAAATATAAGAGTTTTATTAGCAAAAACATATGTACTGCCAACACTCCTATATGCATCCGAGATATATGCTGCATGTAGCTACCAGGATATGAGAAAACTTAATGTTGCTTATAACAACATAATTCGTTACGTTTTCAGTCTCAAAAGATTTGATAGAGTAAGTGCATATTCCCGTCGCTTTATGAGCATATCTTTCTGTAACCTTTTGAAAGCGCGAAGCTTAATTTTCCTTCATAAAATTATTGTAACAGCAGAACCTAAGTACTTATATGATCGTATTAGATTCGCAAGATCGCGAAGAAGTAGATATATTATTCAATTACGATATCATACTCATGCCTCAGAATGTCATTTTCTAATATCAACCATACGTCTCTGGAAACAAATTCCGAATTATATTCAGAACACCGACAGCGCAACAAGATTTAGGAAGTTAATTTACGACTATTTCACATAAAACACGATTTTTTTTTATATAATAATAATATAATTTTATTTTTTTTTTCTTGCATATGAGATAAATAAAATAATTTTTATACTTTTTGTTTTCAATACTATCTTTTTCTTCTATATTTATATATTTTCTTAGTCAACTCAATTATGATGAAAATAATTTCAATTTGTTATTACTAATGTTTAAATGTATTCTTTTAATCATAATTTTCCACTCTTCACTTTTTATATTTTGTTTTACTATATTATATTTGTTATTTATATTATATTATAGAATCATCATTTTTTTCGTTAATATAACTAATCTGATTCTAATACTTTAATTATAAGATATGTATTTCTTGTTGTGTTAGAAAATCTACTCAATAAATCAAATCAATCAAAAGAATGAAAAAATTTAGTAGATTCCCATAAACTATATATATGTACATATCGGGTGTTTTTTTTAGAGGTATAGAACTTCGAATTGAAATAAAACACAAGAAAATCGTTTTAATGTCCATCAATTTGGCTTTATTGGAAGGATAATTTTATGCCATTAATGTTTAAATATGATTTCGGGCATGTGGCCGCCGCGGCTGGCTCGAATAAAGCCAATTCTACAGGTCCAATTTTCAACCACTTTTTCGAGCATATGGGGCCGTATGTTGGCAATAACGCCACGAATGTTGGCTTCCAAGTCCCCTAACGTTTTTGGTTTGTTGGCGTAGACGAGCGACTTCACATATCCCCAAAGAAAATAATTCAATGGTGTCAAATCACACGATCTTGGTGGCCAATTGACAGGTCCATTCCGCGAAATTATGCGCTCATCGAATGTTTCCTTCAATAAATCGATTGTGACGTGCGCTGTGTGGCATGTAGCGCCGTCTTGTTGGAACCACAACTCATCCACATTCATGCCATCCAATTCGGGAACAAAATAGTCGGTTATCATGGCTCTATACCGGTCTCCATTAACGGTAACTGACTCTCCAGCATTATTTCGGAAGAAGTATGGCCCAATGACTCCACCAGCCCATAGAGCACACCAAACAGTCAGTTTTTGTGGATGTAATGGCGTCTCAAGGGTCTCATGTGGATTCTCTTCACTCCAAATGCGGCAATTTTGCTTGTTGACGTAGCCATTCAACCAAAAATGAGCCTCATCACTGAACAAAATTTTGCGATGAAAATCAGCATCGAGAACAATCTCATTTTCGGCCCATACACCAAAATCACGACGCATTGCATGGTCTCGCGGCTTTAATTCTTGCACAAGCTGGATCTTGTAAGGTCGCAAGCCAAGATCTTTGCGCAAAATCTTCCATAAAGTTGATGGACAAAGCTCCAATTGCTGTGCACGGTGGCGAATCGATTCATTCGGGTCCTCTTCAACACTTTGCTCTACAGCGGCAATTGTTTCTTCGGTGCGCACTGTTCGACGTCTCTGCGGATGCGTATTATCACATAGAGTAAACGTAGTGCGAAAACGTTCCATGGTTAACCGAATTAATTGCTCTGATGGACGATTATGTCGACCATAAAATGGACGGAGCTTGCGGTAAACTTCGCGAACTGAACCATTATTTTCGAAATAAATTTGCACGATTTGCAAGCGTTGTTCTTTTGTCAACCTGTTCATGATGAAATGGCAAACCAAACTAAATATTAATCACTTGACAGCTGACAAAATTGCCGCCAGTTAAAAAAGTGATGCCAACTTAAAGTTCTATACCTCAATAAAAAACACCCTTTACATACATAAGTGCGTATGTAATACTATGTATGGTATGTACGTATGACAAAGCAATTGTTATTTTTGTCGTGCTTACCCTTTTATTGCATGCAATTAGTTTTTATATGCAGGTAGATTTTCCAATTATCATTTGGAGGTTTTTTATGATTTTAGGTTTTTCCAATATGTCATGGTTTTTGTAAGGTTTATTTGTGGCAACTTGTTCTTGAATTCCTAAAAACTATTTCGATTTGTAAAAAATTAAATTGACGTACATACATGTTACTATAAAAAAATTGTGATTTTAGCATTACAAATCTGCCCCTTTTAAATTCATAAGCCTGTGGCGTTCGTAATATATTTTAACTAAAATTTTTTACCTTTTTACCTTTTAAATACATTTTATCACATAATGAACTTAGCTTAAATATACGACCATTGATTTTTTTCTAAACCTTCTGGCAACGATGCTTTAATATTAATACGATGAACGAATGCTTACGAGTAATACTTATGAGCTCGGATAACTAAAACTCTAGTTAATAAGGGAAATACATATGTATGTATGTATGTGTCTTCAAATTCATACACAAGCATTTTTTATGTTGTTAAGCCTTCAACAAGCTCGTATGTTGAAGCATAAACTCTTACGAGTATCGCGAGCAGATGCAAAAACAATATGCTGTATTAACTGCACCGCAAGTCATTTTTAGGCGAGTATTTCAAAATATACATACAGTAGAATCCCGATAACTCGCAATCCCGATAACTCGTAAATCTCACTAACTCGTAATAATTGGTCGGTCCCTTGAAAAAATCGCGGTAACTCGTATAAAATACATGCATTTCGGTCCCCTCAATAAGTCGTAATTTTTTTGCAAAGTCAATTTGGCAAAACGTCTTATAAGTCGTAATTTCTCACTAAAACTTCTTCTAACTCGTAATTGTAAAAAAAACAAAAAAAAATGTGCCAAATCTAGCGTTCAAAAAATTCGTGATTTTCTTATGCAAACAGAAACTGATGATGCATCCTTTGAAGTTATTTTTAAACTGGACAATATAATTGATCGTTTAAGTGTACAAAAATCACATCAAACACAAATTACAGATTTTTTACATTAATATGTATTGACATTGTAACTCTTTTCATTACTTTATTTTCTTATAAATTCTCATAAAACGTCAATAAAAAAAATAAATAAAAAATCCCTCTAAGACGTATTTTTTAAATTTTACTCCCGATAAGTCGAAATCTCACTAACTCGAAAATCTCAATAAGTCGTAATAAACGGTCGGTCCCTTGCGACTACGAGTTATCGGAATTCTACTGTAAATATGATGCTGCTATTACAGCGGTTCTTATGTCTCTATCCAAACCTTGCAAAAAATTTGTAGTGCCAAAATTTCGTTCATCTTCCTAATTGTAGAGCGAGCTACCTCATTTGAACTTTCTTCTAGTTCTGAAAGTTTTACTAATGTCAATTCTGCAATTAATGTGTTAATTTTTTCTTTGTAATTTTGTACGTTACCCTTTTATTTGGTATTCTTTAATTCGAAATGTATACTAATTGCTGTTCATGTTGATTTAAAATTCTTAGTTATGGACGTTTTTAGTTCTTCAAAAGTTTCAGGTAAATTTTCGATCATTAAAATGTCCCTGTCCATGTCTATCAATTTCATTGCTACTACATATTTTATTAGTTTTTTTTGCATGTTCATTAAGTTCAGGGTGGACCATTTCTATCATTGTAAAAGAAATATCAAGATGTTTTGGTTTTCCGTCAAAGACTGTAATTATATCAGAAGGCTTTTTACTATCGAAATTCGAAATGATTACTAGATTTTCAATTTATTTCTAAATTGGATTTTTTTCTTAATGGATTTGCCAAATGATCTACAAGTTTTACAAATCTTTCACTTAGTTGTTCTATTAACTTTTATTTTTCTTGTATTGTGTCTTTTGTATATTTTTTTGTTACAGATTTTTTAGCATTTATTATTCATTTCTCTAGTTCTTCAATAATTTGTTCCATGTGATCTATCTGTTTTTACAATAACTTTTTATAAAAGGTTTTTTTATTTTCTATACATTTTGGACATTATTTCTTACTATCTGATTTTTATATAATAATGTAAAAATTTAAATATAACGACAAATACAAAAATGAAGAAAAACACAACACTTAACAAAAATTACTAATAGAATTATTACTATTTTCATTTAAGGCGTATGCATTTGCATGTCCTTCTTCTTTTGCATCTGCAATACCCATGTTTATGTTTTGCAAATTAAATTCAATTCTGTCTTCCAATGTTATGTTAAAATAGTTCAACCTTTATTTAATTTGTTTAGCTTTCTTTTTTTCTGCTTTCCTACACTTACATATATCAATAATTCTTTGAATTCGATCTGGAACTTCCTTTTTCTTCCTCCTCTTTTCTACGGAGTTGATATTTTTTTAGATCTCAAGTGTCCTTTTATATTTCTCCTGTCTGGCTCCATACATACATATATCAAGGAATATATTATTTGTTTCTTCATGGCTTGTCATCGAAAAATGATTAGTGTTGCGGGATCTCAACAAAATTTACAGATATCGTCTAGGTCAGTTAAAATTTGTTTGAAAGGATTTTTGCCTAAAAAAGTTTATTTCAAGCCTTGCAAGAATTTAAATCAAATTCGGTAGGACCTTTTGCTTTAAATCAATTTCTGCAGGACCTTTGCAGGATCGCCATGTGATGATATGTGTATTCGTGTGGGTTTGAGTATTATCTTAGCACTCCTGCCGATATTCTACGAGCTTTTAACGCCCTTTTTTCTTTGAGAATTAAAACCCTTTTTTTCGAAGTTATACTTAATTCAGATCTTTATTTAATTTTATTCCAGCTTATATACCAAATTTTATTCTAGATTATTGATTATATCAGCATAATCCCACGAAATCAATTTTTGTTTAATAGTTCAATTCATAACGAATGAACTCCGTGGAATTTGCTGACAGTACATAAAGTAATTTATTCAGTCAATGTCATTCATTATTTAGTGCTTTTTAATTTTCAGTTTTGTTTACTTTAATAAAAAGCTCATATTACAAACAGCTGCGTGCATAAATTTAGCACACAGTAATGTACCAAATTATAGCACACATACTACAAAAATTATCTAACTTATTTTTTTTTATTTTTTAAATATTGTTTTTACTTGTTTCATGTTTTTTTTATTTAAATTCATATTATTATAATTTATTGTTAATGTTATTGTATATATGTTATATATTCAAAACTAGAGCAAATGTCTAAAAAATCTGCCATTGTATTAGCAGTACTGTTAAATAAGATTAAGTTTTGTTGTACTGTGTTTTTCTGAAAGAAATAAATTAAGGTTTGAAATTCAATGATATGCATGTATAATTTGCTTGTTCTTTTAATCTTGTAGATTTTATAGTCTATGTTTAATGAAACTTACAAAAAAGTGAACAAATTATTACACCCAAAACTTTTAATGTATGAGGTCCAAGCTAAATGCTAAAATGGCAACGCTGTTCAGTAATGAATACTGTTGTAATTGTTGAATTACTAACATAAAATACAAATAATACATAAAATTGCAACAATGGATAAATATTCGTTAAGTTCACCTACGTACTTATGGTTATCTAAAAGTCTGCTTGATTTTGCTTACGCATTTGACAGACTTTTCGTTCAATTTTGACAGTAGTTTAAGCTAGCTTATGTATATTATGGTTGGGCCCATGGTAAAATAAACAGGTGACATTGCTATGCCACATGATAATTTTTTGCTCTAGCATTGTTTTTTCAATCTTATGTCAGTTTTGTTTATATTAGAGATGGGGACCGCTCACGTAATTAGCATGAGTCATCGTAATTATTTTTTTGTTTCAATTACGTGAGCGTGCATGAACGCGAGTACAAAGAAGTTGAGAGTGCATAAGTAGATTTTTGATGTGATTGTTATTTTTTCGTATACGTTTTTTATTAATATTTCTACGTAATTACTTAAATTGTTTTAAGTTTATGTTGAAAGGAATTGTTTGGCTCAAATTCAAATCTTAGTTTACTCAGTTCTTTATCAAGGGTTGGTTGAAGTAGTTAGCGCGTTGACTACAAATCAAATAATGTCTAAGAACGTGGGTTCGAGCCCAGTTTCGGGCAAGTCATAATATCCAGCATTTTTTCATATGTGCATTAGTATGCCATTGTATTTGTTGTTGTGGGACTGTTTAAGTGATGAAGGCATAGCACTGGTCACTGAACAGTACTGGCAGCAACTGATACTGGTGTATGCTAGCGCACATCACAGCGCCCTCCTTCGTCGGTATTGAAGCAAAATCGCCGGCGAAGTAAAATAATTAATAAAATGGCTACAACAGCTTAAAACACATTTAATGCTCCCACTTGACTTCAGAGGCGCTGCAACACTGATCTAAAAAAACTAACACAACGCGCAATATCAAAGTTGTAAAAATTAAGCTTTCTCACTTTCACCATCTGTCCTCTCTCACTATCCCTTTCACAAAGAAGGTAACACACTTACGGGTTAGTAGGATTCTAATTGCCTGAGTGTTACTTCTCTTAAAAAAATTAGAAATGTTTTTGATAAACTAAAATAAATTTTTTTAAGAAAGTATTATTAGAGCAGTCTATTCATCAGACTAGCAGAATGGATCAGTGATAGTAATAATATTTTTTTAATTATTTGAAATTTTTTTTTCGTGAATATTTCGTGATTCTCAAAATTCCTATTAGCAAAAACATCGATGAAATTTCCAAAACCAATTCACATAAATATCATATTTATGCATTACATATCTGTGGCAATAAATAATAATGGCTTAAGTTGACGTAAGACAATTTAAGTCTTTTTGGAAAATAGTACATAAGCCATAACAATCTTAAATAAACTTGATTTTTTTATGGTCGTAGGTACATACATCAATATTAAAATGTTTGAGCATTAAAACTTGTAAACACTTAAGTTCAATAGCTAACAGATCATTCAAATTATTCCTCATAAAAACCCTTACATTTAACTAAGCTTTTATAATACGAAAACTTCCTTTAATTGTGCATACTTAAGTAAACATGAGCTCTTATAGCAGATTTATTTATTTGTTATTATTATTTAGCCTTTCAATATAGTAGCTTAAGTTCACTTTAGTTTTTATTTTAAAACCAAACACAAATTATTTTAGACAAAACCCTTAATATGTCAAAACACGAAATTTCAACTTAAGCCATTAATATTTATTGCCACAGATGTGTGCTATATTTGACAATATTGTTCTTTCTTTTCCTCCTCAATTTGTTTAAAATGCGTAGTATTTGGTCAAACACACTTTTTCAAACAGAAAGTATTACTATACATTTTTAAACATTCAAATAATATTTGAATGCTTGCTGTAGCGAATGCACTGTAACGACGCATTCAAATGTTTAACACTTATCAAATGAATTTTATACACATTCAAAACATGCATTGTAAACGACATGCGTCGTTTTTGTGTCACTTAGTTAACAGGCATTAAATTAATTTTAGTATTTGTACACATTCAACTCTCTTTAGCTCTCACTGGCTGTTGAAATTTTAAATGAATGGTGTTTTCGTTGTGTGCAGCCAAGCAAATGAATGTACTCATGCAGCCTTTTAGTAAATTATCGGGAGAGTTAAGCTGAAAGTCCACACCACGCGTTCTACGCGCTTGCGTTTCATGAGTTTTAAGCTTTAGACGCTGTAAAAACTGCAAGTTCACATCATGCTTTATTCACGTTTTTGCTTATCAAATTTAAGAAAAGTTTGCAGACTTTTTGTTATTTTTTTTTAAGACAGTGACGAAAGTGATGGTATTTGGCAGCAAGTAACAACAACAATGAGCTGTAAACGGCGGTTGAGGAATTCTCCAAATATGCATCAACATAAAAAATTAAATTTTTGTGATAATCCAAGTACATCAAAACAAAACCAATTTCAGTTGCTTGATAATGAAGATGTAGATGATGATAATGATGATAATGATAAAGAAAATAATTCCCCAAAACCACCGCCTATGTACATACCAAATGTAACCAATATTACAAGCATGTTAAAAAACATAAGTAGTGTAATACCCAATAGTGATTTTAATTATAAATCTATGAGAGATAATAAAATAAGACTCATGATAAAAAATGTAGAATCTTATAGAAAAATTGTTAAGTATTTTGAAACAAAACAAATTAATTATCATACTTATCAATTGAAACAAGAACGCGCTTATCGTGTTGTTATAAAAGGTTTACATCATTCAACACCGATCACTGAAATCAAAGCTGAGCTGTTAATTGCTGGACATCAAGTTAGATCTATCGTTAACGTGAAAAATCGAGTCACAAAACTTCCTCTACCAATGTTTTTTGTTGATCTAGATCCAGATCAAAATAATAAAGAAGTTTTTAATATAAAAAACATAAATAATGCTATCGTTACAATTGAACCACCAAAAAAGACAATAGAGTTAGTTCAATGCTATCGCTGTCAGGAGTTTGGTCACACAAAATCGTACTGCAAACTGCCTTTTAGGTGCGTCAAATGTGGACTTAATCATTCGACAGTAGAATGCACCAAAGATGCTAATTCTCCCGCGAAATGCGCAAATTGCTTAAAAGATCATACAGCAAATTACAAGGGATGTCAAGTTTATCAAGAACTTCAACTGAAAAGAACCACAAATCATCGAAACGGATCAACAAGACCTACTTTGCCAAAGCACCAACAATCTTTTGTAAATCCACAAGTAAGTAACTCTTTTGTTAACCAAAGCGATAAAAATGACAGTGGCAGACAATCATATGCTGAAGCAGTTAGAAGTAGCGCAACTAGTTTAGAAAGTCGTTTCATGGAGAGGCTAGAACGGATGATGGATAAAATGTTTGAAATGATGACACAAATTATGCTTAAATTATGCAAATAAATTTAAGGTTTGCAGCATGGAACGCCAATGGAGCTTCCAATCATACAAAAGAAATATAAATTTTTCTAAAAACTAACTACCTTGACATATTACTAATATCAGAAACACATTTTACGAGTAAAACCTTTTTCAAAATAAAAAACTACGATCTTGTGCAAGCCAATCATCCTGATGGTAAAGCACATGCTGGCTCAGCAATTTTAATACGATCAAACATTAAATATGAAACTTTATCTCCACTTATCAAACCATTCGTACAAGCTTGTGGTATAAAAATCAAATGTAATAACGTGGACTTATGTATTTATGCAGTTTATTTTCCACCTAGGCATATTTTAACTCATACTCACTATGATGACTTTTTCAAACAGTTAGGCACAAGGTTTATCGTTGGCGGAGATTTTAACGCAAAGCATCCGTGGTGGGGTTCAAGACTTGTCAATCCAAAAGGAAGAGAACTATATAAAAGTATCCAGAAAAACAAATACAATACGCTTTCCACTGGAAGACCAACATATTGGCCCAGTGACCCAAATAAGATGCCTGACCTACTGGACTTCTTCATTTATTCAGGCTTGCCTAACCAACTTTTATACATTCAGGACAATGACGATCTTAGTTCTGACCACACTCCTATCATTGCCTGTTACAATACTACTTTGCAAACAATTTCTCAAAACATAAAATTACTTTCGCCCAAAGCAGACATAAATGTCTTTAACAGTTGGCTCGAAGATAAAGTACAGCTTAATGCTAGCATTAAAACATCCGATGAACTTGAAGATTGTGTGGAGTCTTTTAATAATCTTATTCATGAAGCAGCCTTTTTGTCTACTCCGCAGACACGATCGCAGAGAAGTATGTTTGCTATTTCTGCAGAAGTAAGAGAACTAATAAGGAACAAAAGAAGGCTTAGAAGAATTTGGCAACGAAGCCGGAACGCAGTGGACAAAACAAACTACAATTTCGCAACAAAACACTTAACAACACGTATTGCCGAAATAAAAAGTGAAGAGCTCTCGCATTACTTAAGAAATTTGGGAATTACAAACAATAGTGAACATAGCTTATGGAAAGCGACAAAGTATTTAAAGAAACCAATTTCAAGAAATGTGCCAATAAAAGATCAGAATGGCGGTTGGTGTAGAACAGTAAGGATAAAGTCGATGCATTTTCAAAGTATCTAGAAGAAACATTTAACCCATCTCCAATGCCATCTTCAGAAGAAGATAAAATTTATAAATATTTGGATGTTGCATGCCCAATGGACTTTCCTATCAAATGTTTTACGCCTTCTGAAGTCCAGAAAGAAGTTAAAAAACTAAACAACACGAAGTCACCAGGTTATGATAAAATTGGGCCTAACGTTGTTAAGTCTCTGCCAAAAAAATGCATTATATTCCTTACACTGTTGTTTAACTCTGTAATCAGGCTGTCACATTTCCCAATCCAGTGGAAATGTGCAGAAGTAATAATGATACACAAACAAAATAAACCGGAAAGCGAAATATCTTCATACAGACCTATAAGCCTTCTACCAATTTTTTCAAAAATGTTCGAAAGATTATTTAAAAACAGGTTACAACCTATTCTGGATAATCTTAATATAATTCCAGATCATCAATTTGGATTTCGTCACAAACATGGGACTCCGGAGCAATGCCACCGTATAGTGAAATCTATATCTGACTCACTAGAGAGAAAGTCCTACTGCTGTGCAGTATTTTTAGACGTAAAACAAGCTTTTGATAGAGTCTGGCACGAAGGATTATTATTTAAACTTAAAAAGATTTTACCAACTCCATTTTACTTGCTTTTAAAATCGTACTTAGAAGAAAGAACGTTTTATGTGAAAATAAATGATGAAAAGTCAAAAATATGTAACATCAATGCAGGTGTGCCGCAAGGTAGTGTTCTTGGTCCTGTCTTATACACAGTTTTCACTTCAGATATACCTGTAAACGAAAATATTGTAATAGCCACTTACGCAGATGACACTGCCATTTTATCAACAAATCTTTCACCACTTGAGGCTGCATCTGCTATTCAAACAGAACTTGATAGCCTCCAACAATGGTTGTCGAAATGGAAAATCAGCATTAATACAGAAAAATCGACTCAGATTACATTTACTCTAAGAAAGGAAGAATGTCCAGCTGTGTTATTAAATGGGTCCCCAATACCGAAATCTGATACAGTTAAATATTTAGGAATGCACCAAAATAAAGTCATAATTTACAAGGCAATACTAAAACCAGTATGGACCTATGGTATCCAACTATGGGGTACCTCAAGTAACTCAAATATAGAAATCTATTGCTACTCCGCCAGCGCTTGAAATCTATCTGACCGAAAAAGCCGACTCCCACTTAACTTGTTACTTATATCGTGAACATAAAAACGAAACCATGTTTCTGAGACACATATAATGTCAATTCCAGATCCCTCAAAAATATATCGAAATTCATCTATTTTTTGTTGAAACTTTGGGCATCGAAATGGCAAATGGTTAGGCCAGAAGTTCTATTGGAGAGTACCTTTATCATGGTGGAGAGGCTTTCTATGGAATTTACTCTACCTACATTATCAGCTTTTAAAATCATATTGTCTACCAAATATTATATTAGCAATGCTAGCACAAACATTAATCATCTTATACTTATAGCAAATAAAAATTTTAATACAAAAACAAAAATTATATAATGATTTTTATAGTATATTTTAACATAAGTCAAGAAAATTAACATTTCGATTTTTGTTATTACTTGCATCATTATTTGGTGAACGAAACATCTGCTGTAATATTTTTAGTTCATTTATACATATCTGATTGTCCCTCCCAATTTTTTTATGTGAACGAGTCCTCTATTTGTGAACGCAGCTGATATTGTGCAATGGTGGGACTTTCAGCTTAAAAGTAGAATGTTGTTCAACTTTTTTCGCGTCACAAGCGTTGCAACCTTTTGTTTTGTAACTTGCTTTATGAAAATACCTTAATTCAACTTTTTTGAGAGACGCGTAAGAAGCATGACGAATAGAAAGCGTGGTGTAGACTTTCAGCTTCAGAAAAAATACAAAGTTCTCTTTTAACATTGAACATCGTCAATAACAAAGTGAAATTTTCTGGATTTGATGACAATGCAATAAATCAATCGGTGACCTTATTAAACACTGCAACTACTCATCAAAATTTACATGATCAACAACTACAGTTGTCTAGCGGTATTCAAAATAGTATTGATAACAACATAAACAGAAATCTCCAAACAAAGAAAAAAAAAAACAAAAAGAAATAAAAGTAAGCAAACCCTAGGGAGTATAAAAAACACCAATAATGCTGTGCTGGCAGCCAATGTAATAACAATAGCGTAAGAGCTGCATCATCCAATGTGAGCTTACTCCTTGCTAATTTACATAGGGATACTACAACTGCTGATATTATATCTCATACTAGTAATACTCTCTCCATAAATTCGGAGCAGATGCAGTGCTATCGTATAACTAAAAGAGATGCTGATTTATCACGACTAAAGTCTGTGAGTTTTTTGCTTATAATCCCTACTCAATTTGCATCGGCTGTGCCGAATCTTATATACCCTTCACCATAGTATGGAGTGACGAAAGAAGTCACAACCGCGAAAATTCACGCCCACGAAATACGAAAAAAAATAAAAAAAAAAATTTAAATGGAAAAATTTACTTTAAAGCAAAAAAAAATTGCCAGTCACCGTCTCACGGACGTACCCCCACGTGTGAAACCGTACCCTACCCGGTGGCACGGTTTCGAATCCTGAACACCACACAATGCTAATTTTTTTAAAAGATTTTTGATACATTTTAGTTGTTTTTATTACTTTTAGTTTTTATTTGAAAAAGTTTGTTCCACAATTTATTTAAAAACCGGGGCACAATCTTATTTATAATATTTTTTTCATTTTTGCGTTTTTTCCCAATTTTATGAACAATAAAAGGTTTATTTTTAAAAACATCCAATATGTTATCAGATGGGATTTTGAACAATGATAAAATAATTATATAATGAATTCAGTAAGTTGTCGACGTTTTTATTTGATATAATATAATAATACCAAAAATAAAAATAACTTGACGGTGTAATAAAAATTTTAAATTATAAAATATAACAACATATTTTAATTCATTATTTTAATATAATTTTTTCTTTGAAACTCGTATGATGTATGTATGTATGTATGTAAACTAGTGGTATTCTTATAGTTGTCTTTTTAAAATTTTGTTAACTTTTCCATTTACTTATCTGTATTGCGGTTGGACCAGACAATAAAGGTTTTGGTTCAATATAACCTGTATATATCTGATATAGAAACACAATGGAATTTCAACCACAATTGATTTAAAAAATACGAATTCGGTAATTCATATTCAGCCTGCTAAGAAAGCAGATGAATTTAATAAAAAACAAATTTTATTTAAATCTTCTTCTGCGTTTACTAAGTAAGACAGAGAACTAAATATGAAAAATTACAATAAAATCGCAAACAGAAAGCTTTTTGCTCTCAAATCCAACCCATAATTCGGCTTATTTTCGTAATATTTTACCATCCACCCGCGTCCAATTCCGTAGTGCGTGCTATCGACAATGCGATATTCCGCAAAACGATGATTTTTTAGGTGTTTTCAATGAATGTAAGATCAGTTAATTTTATATGAATATGAAGAAATCAATTTTTTATCTCCTAAGATCTTAACTTATCATTTTCTATATGTTGAATTGGGGAAAATACGAAAATATGCAACAACAAAAAAATACAAATATGTATGGATATAGTATTTTTAGACGTCATACAGTTCGCGAACTATTATCGCTACACCCTACAAATTTTTGGAAGTTTTCCTCAAATATTCCGATCTAAAATTCAGGCAAATTTGAAAATATTTTTTTCGGTCAGTCGTTCCAAAGTTCATATCTATGTATATGATAGGCAAATTTGAAAATATTTTTTTCGGTCAGTCGTTCCAAAGTTCATATCTATGTATATGATAGGAACTGACTGTTTGAAAAATATTTGATGAATTACGAACGATTCTTAGAATACATTTTAATTAAGCCCACATTAAATTATTCACTTGGATAATGCAATCTAGAAGCTAAATATAAATTTGTCGAAAGTAGGTATTTGCAATACTTTTATTCAAAATACAAATGCATTTTAAATTTTTATTCCAAATACAAAATAGTTTTTAATAAAAGTTGAATTTTCACAATGGAAATGATATTTTTTTAGTTTTTTTACTCTATAATTTTGCTGTTTTTTAATCAATATTGAATCATACAATTTTCCTGATGTTCTCATATTTTTAAGAATTTTTGGCATTTTATAAATTTTTGCAAGATTTCTGGCTGCCGATTGCCAAATATTTTTTTAAAATAAATTTTGGGAATAATTTCCAATATTGCAGTTGCAATTTTTAGAATATGCGCTATTTTCGCGGGGTTTTCAATTTTTTAGTTTCTTTGCTAATTACACTTTGGAACTTGATATCAAATTAAATTCTTACATCAAACTTTGTTTTTATTTTATAGAAACGGCAATTAATTGAAGTGCTTTTGAAGATTAAACTGTTGTTACAGAATGAAAGAAACATTTCTTATCAAATTCTAGCTGGGAAGAGATTTCTTGTTATAATGTCTCCCACTATTCCCTTAACACGAACCAACATAGTATGAATACATACACACATACATGTATACATACATATGTATGTACATTTGCAAATTATTGTGGAAACTAAATTTTATTACCAAATTTAATTCCAGACATTTTTCCTGGGAATTGTTTTTAAACCAATTGCATTTCCGTTTTCATAACAGAAACGCAATTCAATCTTTTTTTACCAAATTATTTTATTGGTAAACAATTTTTAACATAAGCTTGTTTTGTTCCCAACACCAATAACGGAAACAAAACACACTTATGCTTAATAGACAAAATCCGATGCAGACACATTTTTAATTGTGAATTTATTTTGAAAAAGCAAACTTTGATTTGGTAAGCAATTTTAAACAAAGAAACATATTTATTGAATAAGCAATAACCAATTGTAAAATTATTATATAAAAAACGAATTAAAATTAAATAAGGCAGTCTGGATTAAACATCAGTAGAATGAATAAATAAAAGACATTTCAAACTAGAACAACAAAAATAAGTGTTTTTTTTATTTACAAACAATTCAGATTCGAAACTTTTTTTCTGCTTTGTTATGTGTTACTAAGTATCTAAACAACATTTTAATTGTCAAAAGATTTTTTATCACATTGTACATATACAATATAATACCGGGTTCTGATATACTGCAGGTACGCTCTGCACCTGACTATAGAAATAAATTAAAATTACACAAGTATAAAACAGGATATAAGCATCAATTTTGCCTTTCTTCTGAAATCACAAAGAGTCATAAATAAATAAATGGAAATTTAATACATTTTTAAAACAAAACTAAAATTCAATTTCATTGATTTTGTATATTTACTCGTACATAGTGTCTTGACGATCCATTACATTTATTTAATATAAATAATATAAAAAATAATTATGGTTATTTATATACGAAAAGAAAATATAAGCGAGAACAAATACTTTAATACGCATGCATAATATTATACTAATAAACGTACAAAAGTAAGTTTAAAAAACAAACAAAAAAACAACAAATCTTTACTTTATGACTGTTTTAATATGCACATGTATACACACAAGGTTTTCATGTGCCCACGAACGCATTTCAGTATGGATGGATGTGTGACAAAAAAGGGCCAATTTACAACAACCACACCAATTTCCATTAAGAATTTGAAGTTTTAGTATTTTATAATAAATAAGATATATTATGTACTTAAACGCGTAAGCTACTATGAAAAATACAGCTGCTCTGTGGTATATAAGAAGCGCTTGTGACTACCTACCAGGAGGTTGTTGGATTGAATCCCAACGCAACTTTTTTAAGAAGTTTTTAAAAGTAAAATCATTTCGAATGCCATTTTTTTTGCTCATATTTTAGTTGTTAATGGAACTTCGTTCAACTCCTTCGTAGAACTCCACACAAGAGATCTGCTTCATAAAATTGACCGCAGGACAGTCGGGGAAATAAAAAAACAACAGATGAGGAAATATAACAAAAAAAAGTCTTTTGGCTATATCTCATTAATTGTTGGACCGAGTTTTGTTATTTTCAAACCGAACAATTTTATGAAAAATTTCGAGAGAATGATATAAAATTTATGTCTCTATGTTGTGTTGAGCCCTTAATTCTTAATACACCAAAATGTAGCAGACGGACAGACAGACATTGCTCATTAGACTTCTCTATCTATAAGGATCCAGAATATATATACTTTATGGGGTCTTAAATGAATAATGAAGAAATTACATACGGAATGACAAACCTTTATATCCCCTTTCCAAATTTTTTGGTGTAGGGTATAAAAATTACGATCAAATCGCAAACAGAAAGCTTTTTGCTCTCAAATCCAACCCTTTATTCGGCTTATTTTCGTAATATTTTACCATTAATCCTCGTCCAATTCCGTAGGGCGTGCTATCGACAATGCGATATTCCGCAAAACTATGATTTCTTAGGTGTTTTTAATGAATGTAAGACCAGTTAATTTTATATGCATATGAAGATATCTGTTCACCCCAGTGAACAAAACATATAAATCTATCCAGCCCTGCAGTCAACAATAACACCCCCACACAAGCTGCAATATATTGCAGCTTTGCAGCGGTTTTTTTTATATATTCTTGGGCTATTCGCTTAAAAAATTTCGTTTTTATAAACACAAACAGTTTTACCAGTCATCGAACAACAACCAGTTTTTGAAAAGTGTCAATCGCAAAATAATTTATGGATTTTAATAAATACTTATATATATTTTATAAAGTTTGAGAAAAATTTAAAGTGTTTTATTTAAAGAAGAAAACCTCTTTAACCCATTAACCCGTGAATTAAACATGGTCCTTCGAACCGGATTTTATTGAAAAAACCCACTTACCCGCACAATTATAAAAAGTGATCACAACCAAAAAACCCAAAAAATCTAAAAAAGAACATCAAATTAAAAAACTAAAAACCAACCCCCTAAAAAATATAAAAAATTAAAACAACTAGTGCACAGTGAACAATAAATAAATTAATAAACAAATACAAAATACAGTGCACATACAAAATATTATTAATATAGTACATAGGTACATAGTGGTTTTATAAAACTAAATTACACAACACAAAAATAAATAAAAGAACAAAACACAAAACAAAGTGCTAAAGTTAATAACAAATAAAACACAAATATTAAACAAAAATAATTACCCTAAGAGCATATGTAAGTACAAATATTCACATTACAATTTATATACATACATACAAACATACATAGTGTTGAACAGTTTTTATATACCTAAAAAGAGAAGGTCAGTGAACATATAAACTTATCATAGCGTTTGGAAAAATACCTTGACCTTGTACACAGTGTTTTATTTATTTACCATAATTACCCGCGAACTCATACACTATAGTCTTCTCGCTTTAACCCGTGTATTGAAACATTAACAAATAAACATACATGTTTTTTACACAAAAGTGCATATACTCGTACATATGTGCATACCTACAAAAAATCAAAATTTTATAAAAGAGAAAATAAATCAGATCACTCAACTTGTGTTTATATAAATACATACATACATATGTACATGGATGCAATTGTGCAATGAAAATAAAGTGATTTTTTAAAACCCATACTAATTATTAAAAACGAAAACCCACCCTTACAAAAAATTTAATAAAAGAGTTTTTGTAACAAAAAACAAGTAATTTGTGAGACAGTGAATACAACAAATAATTACATAAAGCAACAGTAGCAATAATAAAAATATTAATAACAAAAATTTTTTTTACAATTATCATCAACAAAATTATCAAATAGCATAAACAGTAACCAAACAATAATAAAAAATTAAATTAAAAACAAATTTTTACATGAAAACAAATTACAAATAAAACCAAAAACTAGCAAAACATTAAGAACATAAATCACATTAAAATTATATACAAGCATATACACATATAAATACATACAATTTAAAATATAACAAAATTGCTTACATAAATACACAATAAACATACATACTCACACTGAACCAACAGACATTCATACAACTTAATATTTTCCGTGTTGGAAAATTAAAAAAAAATGTTTTTTTGTTTACGCGGTCAACGCGACCGCTTCTTTATTTGTATTATAATTACAAAGTGAGAACTAAACTAGAACTAAAACTAAATTCCCAAATACACATAATTTATATAAACTTAATTGATCTACTTAAAATAAGCAAGAATAGCGATATTTTATTCTTATTAACTTTATTGCGAAATACTTATTGACCTAATTCACAAATAAGCGAGAATTGCATTATTTGCTTTCTTATTAATTGATTACAAGGTATTTTTTTATTAACCTAATTAATTGCTTAAAGCATTGCAACTTACTTCCGCGTTTAAAAAGATGAATAAACAAAATTATTAAAGAATAGAGTTTATTGACTTTGTTTGTGTTAACTCTTCCCTTCTTAAGTCGATTGTCCCCAATCGGGGTGGCTTAACAGGCGAGTTAGTGAGCTGAGATGTTGTAAGCTGTAGAAATGGCCCACATGCACTTGTACTGCTTGCAACATTGTCTCGAAGCTGAGATGTGATATGAAATTTCTGTTTATTATTGACAAAATAGTAGCAAATTAACATGGTTATGGAAATAAGTATTATTATTGCAATGTCAGAACTTAAACTTATTATATGCGTACTTTTATTTTTATTAATTAATAGGTTTATTTTATTCTCGTTATTTAATTGATTTACATACAAATTTTCTAGTTTCAGATGCAATTTATTAACATTTTTCTTTTCTCTGATTTTTGTCATCAAATTAGGCAAGATAAAGGTTTCATGTATTTTTAAATTAATATTAGTGTATGTTGTATTTAACGTTTTGATTTTACAATTTTCAAACTTAATAAGGAAGGTCCCCTTAGGGTTGACCTCTAGTTTGTTACAATCTTGAGTAATGGTTTCGTTAAAGTTTTTAAATATTAGTATTCCAGGCATTACCTCTGTAACAGAGGATTCTTGCACTGTTTCTAACTCACATTGTGCTTCTTGGAACTTCAAGATGCTTTCCACACATTTGTCTTCTATTTTGACTAAACTTTTTTCTAAATCATCTTTTATATCTTTATTAAAAATGTTATTATTATGATCAACTAATATTTCATATTCGCTTAAAACTAAAGATTTATTAATGGCATTAGGAATGGGTACAAATTTTATTTTGGATAGGGTGTTACTGGAGAATTGGGGTATCAACAAGGTTAGGATAATATTGTTAGCTTCGGAAATTACTGCAATTTTCATTCTGCTATAACTGTCAAAGTCACTAATTAGACTGATTTCCTTATCTGTTAGGATGTCGGAAGGAACAATGCCCAATTTGCAAGAGAATATGATTTGTCCGATTCCGTCAATATGGTTTCGCAAGAGGGATATGTCGTTGTCAATTCTGTATATCTGTTCGATAAATTCTACTTCGTCTTCCAAGGTTTTTATTCTGTTTAGTGATTCGTCGTTAAATTTATTTATGTAACTACTAATAATCATCTGCTGCTTATTTATATGGGTTGTGATATTTTTAATCTCTTCTGCCATACCGTTATTGAAGTGTATGAGTTCATCTAATGTCTTATTGTTAGTTTGGTCGTTATCTTGTAGTTCCGCTATTGCTTTATTTATTGCTTTCTCGTCATCACTGTCCATTGATCCTGCTATATATTTAAGTCCCTTTCCTAAAATGTTTACTAGACCTCGTTTTTGTTTCGAGTGTACGTGGAGGTTGTTTACTTTGGCTTTCAATAAAATAAGGTTTTTATTTATAGTCTCTAGAAGTCGTTTGTCTTCATAAGTCTGGGTTGTCAATGTTTTTATATTCTCAGATAGTAAAAGTATGGTTTCGTCGTATGTAGTCACGTTGATGAAATGCAATACCTTGTCGTATCTTCCTATTGTCTTTACTTCTCCAATTTTAATGGGGATATAACCATTGTTGTTATTCAAATCGTGTATGCGGAATTGTTGTGCATTTGCCGCTATGGCTATTGCTAAAATAATCGTTATGGTTCGCATGTTGAGCCTCTGGAAAGAAAGAAATTATCGTCTGAATACAATGGGTTTCTAAGACTGTCTAATGTTATTTTTGTGTACTATTCTTCCTGTTTTCGTTTTTACCGTGGTGTTGTAATTTTCAGCGACTATTTCCTTTTTGTACCTAGCCGATAGTTTGTTTCCTACTCTCCTATTTATTTTAACAAAAATTTCTTCTCCCTGAGAATATTCCTTTGGGGGTGAACGATTTGCATTGTGGTAGGTCAAGTCAGCTTGCTGCTTTTGCGTGAGTTTTTGTATGGTTTCATTTCTTTCCATTTCGAGCAGTGCGGGATCACTACTGACACGTCTGCCGAAAAATATTTCCAATGGTCTTTTCCCTGTGACAGTATGTATAGAATAGTTATATTCTTTCACTGATTTTTCTAGTAGTTCCTGAAAAGATCGGTGTGTTTGTTCTGACTGTATACAGCGCATAATCTCTTGGAGTGTAGAGTGGAAACGCTCCACTTGACCATTTGAGCTACTCGAGTATGGTGCAGTTTTAAATACTGAAATACCAAATTCGTTTTCTAACATAAATCTTATTGATTCTGAGTTAAATGATTTCTCATTGTCTATCACTACTTTTTCGGGCATAAGGGAGAAAAGAATATCTCTTAAGGGTTGCCTTATATCTTCCGTTGCCTTCGAACTTATTGGTTTTGCAATTGCATACTTTGAAAATTTGTCTAATGCTCTTAATAGCAATTGTTTCCCTATTATAAGTATATCCATATGGACTATTTGTCCGGGATACTGGGGAATTGGAGTTGGTTGTATTTGAGGCTTTGGAGGATGCCTCTCGTATTTATTAATCTTACAAATTGTACAGTTTTTAATAATTTTTTTGATTTTATTGGTCATTGACGGAAAATAGTATTTTTCTAATACTTGTATTTTATTTTCCTTGCAGTTTCTGTGGGCTCTGTTGTAATATGCTATAAGTATTTCTTCCTGCTCTTGGCTATTTACTATATCTTCTACCATTACTTGTGAAAACCTAATCTTATATGCGCTGAAATGTAAAGGATATAGTTGCTGGATTTTTCCCATAATATCTTCTTCGGTTTTAATGCAGTTTATAACGGATGGATTGAGGTAACGTTTTAAGATGCTGAGTAATGTAGATTCTGAATAATAGGGTTCGGTGACTATATGTCTGTGATATGTAGGAAACACTATTTTAAATTGATATTCTGACCTTACATCGATATTCAGGAATATCTGGTTTTTGAAAGCATTAACAGGTGTTTCTACACTAATTATGAGCCCATGAGAGGAACTATCATCAGAGTTAGTAGCAATTGATAAGGAATTTAATGGTGATTCCTGCGGTGGGATTCTAGATAGGGCATCGGCAACAACATTCGTTTTTCCTGGCTTGTAACAGAGTTCATAATCGTATTCTTCAAGTATAGACTTCCATCTTTTCATTTTACTGTTGTTATTTTTGTTGCTGAGCGCATATGTCAGCGGTTGGTGGTCCGTGTGAATTTTCACTTTCTGTGAACCATACAGGTAGTTTCTAAAAGCGTTTAAGGCCCATATAATAGCTAACATTTCCTTCTCGTTAGCGGCGTAATGTTCTTCAGCTTGGCTTAATGTTCTTGAGATAAAGGCTATGGGTTTTCCAAGTGCAAAATTAGAAGCATCAGTTACTAACTCAAACTCTTTGCTGAAGTCCGGATAAACAAGAATTACATCCTCGGAGATAAGAGAATACTTGATTTTCCTAAAGGACTCAATGGCTTCTTGGTCAAAGAAGACCTCAACCTTTGCTGACTTGTTTTTGGAGGTACGACCCCCTTCCCCTCTTAGAAGGGATGTCAAGGGTTTTGCGATTTTGGCGTAGTCTTTAATAAATCGCCGGTAATACCCTGACATACCCAGAAAACTACGGAGTTCTTTTAATGTTCTAGGTTGGGGAAAATTAGCAATTGCCTCAACTTTGGTGCGATTAGTTTTTATACCATTTTCAGATATTACAAAACCCAGAAAGTCTACTTCCTTGTTGAAAAATTTACATTTATCGAGTTGGATTTTCATATTAGCGTCCTCCAATGTCTTAAATATTTTACTTATATGTTGGAAGTGTTCTTCTTCTGATTTACTGAATATGATAATATCGTCGATATAGACGTAGCAACATACCCCAATGAATTCTCGTAATATATCGTCGAGAGTACGTTGAAAGATGGACGGGGCATTTTTCAAGCCAAACGGTAGACGCGTAAACTCGTATTTAGCATTTTTAATTGAGAACGCGGTTTTCTCAATGTCAGATTTTTTTAGTGGAATCTGGTGAAAACCACTTTTCAAATCAAGTACAGAAAAAAACTTACTGGCACCGAGTTGGGAGATTACCTCTGATATCTCGGGGATTGGGTACCTGTCTGCGATAGTAATTGAGTTCAATTTTCGATAATCTATCACCATGCGGTATTGTTTATTTCCAGTTGAATCTGCCTTCTTTGGGACAATCCAAACTGGGGAGTTAAAGGGTGATCTTGATGGTCTTATGATACCATCGTTTAATAGTTTTTTAACTTGATTTTCTACCTCTGTTTTAAGAGATCCGGGGTATGGGTAGAATTTTGTATATACTGGAGAATCACTTGTGGTTCTTATTTCGCCTACAACTTTTGTAGTATAGGTAAGCTTTTCATCCGGTTCACTAAAAAGATTAGGATGAGCGTTTAGTATTTGTGTCATTTCTCTTTTTTGTTCCGCGGGTATGCTGTCTACATTTATAGCATTTACATGTTGAGTGGGGAGTTGCTTAAGATGCACTTTAAACCCGTTTTTCAGTAACATATAGTGTTTATGTGTAAAAATAGTAGCTTCCAGCTCTCTAAGGGTATCGTTACCTAGAATACCGTCGAATGTTTCTAACGAGGGCATTAAATAAAATTTTATTTCTTCTTCAATTTTAAAGAGTTTTGCGTATGTGTGTTCACTTATTTTAATATCTCCTACGATAGATTTTGCAAAAAAAGGGCTTTCATTAGGGATGCGTTTTTTTACTAAGTTTGGTTTTATATAATTCTTGCTAGAGCCCGTGTCTACTAAAAATTTTAAAATATTCCCGCTCTCCGTTTTCACTTCAAAGTAAGGCAACGAAGAGCTTATCATGCTAAAAAATGAATATCGCTGGGCTCTCCGTATTGCCTATTGTCATCATCGGTCTGCCTGCTTCCCATTTCTTTCGTGTCTATGTGAAATGTTATCTGATTCTTATACTGTTGTTGATGACCGAATTGGTTTGGCCTTTTACCAAAAAATTGGTTCTGATGAGGTCTGTTCATATAGTTCACGCGATGTGATCGCAAACTCTGATCCACATCCATTGGCTCTGGACGAGGTTGCGGCTTCGGTGGGCGAGGGGGATTACTATTTATTTGACCTCTCTGGTGCGAATTATGATTCCAAGGTTGACTTGTACTTGGGATATGGGCTAAATGGGGATAAAATGTTTTGTTTTGCGAGTTTCCTAAATTTCGTCTAGGTGGCAATTGTGGGGACTGATTTCTTCTTGCGTTATTGGCATGGCTTGCACGAAAATTTTGATTTTCTAATTTCAGGCACAAGTGAAGTGCTTGAGGTAAATCAGTAGGTTCTCTTATTCCTAACAGTCGTGGCAAGTCACCGTTAAGACCCCTTACGAAGGTATCTAAGGCTTTGTCCCTATATGACCGTGTGAGCAAGTTTAATGATTCATTGCCCATTTCGAGGCACCCTAATTTGTTCAATATCAAGGAAAGATGGGTGTATACCTGTTGATAGAAATCTTGGATGCTTTTATTCCCTTGCACCAACGTTGTCATTTGGTACTCAAGGGTGGATAAATCACGCTTGTCGCCATAATGCGTTATTAAGCATTGTGAAATTGCTCGCCAGTTCAAAGGTGTGTTGTATGATTCCAATGCCACGTCGGCATTGCCAGTTATTTTATTTCTGATTACGCTTAGTATTCCGTAATACTTAGGCGTACCTTTGATCGATTCATAGATATTTAGAATTCGTTCAACGCTTTTTTTCCAAGAATTGAATTCTCCAGGCTGCCCAGAGAATTCCTTTAAACATTTTACAACGTCAGGTATTTTGTCCATGTCAGTTAGGTTATCTGCCTGTCTAGTTATTCGCTGGTCACCTACGTCCGCCAAATTAACAGGAGGATTAATAGTGTCCTGTATTACCTGTGGTCCTTGTTGTCTCAGAACGTCAGAAGCTATATTTGATATAAGGGATCTTAAGTCCTCTAGGCTTAATTGAGCATTCCCTGGGGAAGGATCATTGTGTGGAGGTAGGATTGGGGGACGTACTAAATTATTTTGATTTGCCATTGTATTTTTTTTTATATATTTTTTTTTTTTTTTTTTTTTATGTACTATGTATATTTTTCAATAAAATTTCTTCGAAAAAGGATAAATCTTCTACTTTACACAAAATATTTTAACCTTAAATATTTGAGATATCTTTTTTTCTTACATTCACAAAAATTCTTTCTTAACTTTAAATCTACCTTATATTTCTGGATCTGTAGAATCGCCTCTGATGCAGGTGCCTTCGTTTGACTCACAAAAATAGTTTCAGATCTTGATGAATTCTGTTGATACTATGGTCTTAGCTCTGGTTGATTTTCACAATATTAGATTCAAAAAAAATGGTTTTACATCTGGATTCTGGGGATGAGTTCTGTTGATACTATGATCTTAGCTCTGGTTGATTTTCATAAAAATGGTTTTAGATCTGGATTCTGGGGATGAGTTCACTGCACTTCCTTTAATTAGTTTTTCTTTTATTTCAGAGTTTTTCAAATAATGTTTTTATATCTTTTTCCGCACAAATAAGTTTTCGTAGTTAGCCGTTTGATTACATTCGGTCACTTGATTACATTTAGTCACTTCACATTTAGTCACTTGATCACATTTAGTCACTTGACCCTTTTTTAAGGATATTCCTTGTTTTTTTTTCGTTCTTTACGATAATGGCTGGCACATTGTATGCCTCCTTTTTACTTTTGCTACTAAGGAGCCTTATTATCGATTTATATGTTTTAATTCAGACGCCAGTTTTAAACGTACCGGACCGGCCGAATGGTGCTCGGGCGCCACTTAATATTTTCCGTGTTGGAAAATTTAAAAAAAATGTTTTTTTGTTTACGCGGTCAAGGCGACCGCTTCTTTATTTGTATTATAATTTCAAAGTGAGAACTAAACTAGAACTAAAACTAAATTCCCAAATAAACATAATTTATATAAACTTAATTGATCTACTTAAAATAAGCAAGAATAGCGATATTTTATTCTTATTAACTTTATTGCGAAATACTTATTGACCTAATTCACAAATAAGCGAGAATTGCATTATTTGCTTTCTTATTAATTGATTACAAGGTATTTTTTTATTAACCTAATTAATTGCTTAAAGCATTGCAACTTACTTCCGCGTTTAAAAAGATGAATAAACAAAATTATTAAAGAATAGAGTTTATTGACTTTGTTTGTGTTAACTTACACATTAGTTACAGCGCCTACAATAATTGCAACAACAACACTACACTTCAACTCAGTTGCATTACAGGGGGAAGACAACATAAAGAAAAATACAAAACACAAGAGATTTTTTTTACTCTTGTGAAAGGTTGTACCCTACCCCCAGCACACAAGGTACGTTGACATTTTGTAACTTACACAAAACCCAGAATTTCCAAGTAATTTGAAATTATATTAGCCTTCATTTAACAAGCAATATAATATAAAATTACTCTTTTTGAAAAATACCCACCCAATCAATAGCCAATTGGTTATATATAATTATATTGCTTGTGAAGAACTAATACTGCTACTGACACTAAGTAGCGTACAATTTCTTTTGAAAAACACCCAATTGGAAATTTTGTCTGCTGATAAAAAATTTTTTATTGCATTTAAAAAATTTTTTATTTTTCCAACCCATATTTATATTAATAAAAAACCCAACCCAATATGTCTACTTTAAAATCTCTGGCTACCGACTTAATGTGGTACATCCAAGACGATTTGGATGCTTTTAATAAAGATTACCTCTCTGCCCAAAAAGATAGCCAATCATTACCCGCACTCAAATTCAGAAAGCGTGAATTGGGAGACTTATGGCAAACGATAAATGGAAAATTTAAGCAGATTAGAGAATCTTCTGATCTCCAAGACCCAACTAAGGCTACTGCTATAGATATATCGGAGATTACCAAGCAGGTTAGATATGCCAGAAATATATATAGAAATATGATGATTTCCATTGATGAATCAATTGAGGCAGCTACCCAACAAAAGGAAACCCCACCCTCTTTACCCGAGCCTCTGCCTACCCCAGATAACTCCGTAAGCTTCAGCGTACCCCCCTGTGATATGCCTGTATTTAGTGGCGATTTTAAAAATTGGGCATCTTTTAGAGATTTATTTAAGGCTATCTACGGTAATAACACCCGGTTGAGCGGCGTTGAAAAGCTTTTCCATTTGAAACAAAAAACAAGCGGTGAGGCCAAAGAGATTGTAGACAATGCACCCTTGACAAACGAAGGCTTTCTTACAGCATGGAATCAGTTAGTTGCTCAGTATGAGAACAAAAGAATGCAAATTAATGCACAACTGAAAACCCTTTTTAATTTACCCATAGTGAACACAATGTGTAGCGCTTCTATAAGAAAGCTTCAAAGAAAGATTAACTGCTGCATTTCAAATCTGAATTCATTAGAGATTGATACGGATAATTGGGATCCTATCTTTGTATATCTCTGCTCAATGAAATTACCCAAAGAAACCCGAAGAGAATTTGAAAAAAAGGTTACCAGATTGTGCGGAAATGCCATCTTGGACTGATCTTGATTGTTTCTTAACAAATACTTATAAGGAACTTACATCTGTTAATGATGTACAAGATCACACAACCCATACACACCCAAACCCAACCCAAAAACACAAATACTTAAATGAACACAAAAATCTATTTGACAGAAGAGGCAACAACACCCCACAAATTAATCCTAAAAACGAACAGAAATTCTCGAAATCAATTTACCCCCAAACACAAACCCAAATAAATACCCAAAATCACCCAAATACCCAGGCCAAACCCGATGGCTCAATTTGCAAACTATGCAAAAGTAATCATACACTTAGAGAATGTTCAGCGTTTACTTCTTTAAATGTAAATGTTAGTAAATGATAGGATTGATTTTGTGAAAAGAAATGGAATATGTTACAATTGTTTGGCTATTGCTCATGTCATTAAAGACCGCCGTAGCACATTTACGTGCAGATATTGCGGTGGTAGACATAATACCCTACTACACAAACCCAATTCAAATATTAACCCACAAGTTGACGATAATCAACCGTCAACATCAAAAAATGCAGCACAATCTTTCTCTACCCATACCCAATCAAGCAAACCCATATTAGATGATAGAACAAAGTTATTAGGAACAGCGGTTCTGAACGTTGAAGTTCAAGGAGAAAAATTCCCAGCAAGAGCTCTTATTGACCCAGCCTCAGATTTTTCTTTTATTTCGGATAAACTGAGAAGAAAATTGCAATTACCCACAACACCCATTGTTGCTGAAATTTCAGGATTGAATGAAGTGGTTTCAGCACGATCGAATAAACTGTGTGATGTTTTATTGCGATCAAACACCCAAAGCAATTTTAAATTGAATATTCAAGCCATTGTCGTGAAAACCCTCACGAAGAGCTTACCCACCCAACAATTAAACCCTATACCCACCCAATATTTGGAGAATATTCCATTGGCTGACCAAAGGTTCTATGAAAGTAGACCAATAGACTTTATAATTGGCAGCGATTTTTACCCGCAAATCTTAAGACCTGGTGTTAAAAAGAACTTTTTGGATACACTAGTAGCTCAAGAAACAGAATTTGGCTGGATTTTAACAGGACCCGTTCAGAAAACACAAAATACTCAACCCATAGTATCCTATTTTAGTTCTGTCAAGCTTGATAATATTTTGACCAAGTTCTGGGAGATTGAAGAAATACCCACAAAACCCAATATATCTGAAGAAGATACAATTTGTGAGGAAAATTACACATCAACTACCCGAAAATTACCCAATGGCCGTTATCAGGTTAGTCTTCCATTCCGTTACCCGCAAGTCGAACTAGGAAACTCGCGACACATTGCGATGGCTCAATTTTTAAGGAATGAGAAGAATTTAATGAAGAAACCAGAGCTCAAGGTGGAGTATGATAACGCGCTGCAAGAATATATTGATTTAGGTCATATGAAACCCATAAAATATGAACCGAACACTTCTTCAAGTTCCTATTATTATTTACCCCATCATGCTGTTGTCAAACTTGATCGTGTTACGACAAAAGTTCGAGTTGTATTTAATGCTTCTAGCAAAACGTCGAACAGCAACAGCTTAAATGATGCCCTACACACTGGTCCTACCCTACAACAAGATTTGGTTTTAATAATCTTGAAATGGCGCTTTTACAGAATAGTTTTCAACGCCGATATTACGAAAATGTATAGGCAAATTATGTTAGACCCAACCCACACACCCTTTCAAAGAATATTATTCCGTACAAGCGTCAATGAACCCATCCGAGATTTCGAACTGCAAACAGTGACCTTTGGTGTCAACTGTGCCCCTTATTTGGCTATAAGAACCCTACACGAATTAGCCAAAGACATTCAAATTACCCACCCAATTGCTTCGCAAATATTGAAAAACAACATGTATGTAGACGATGTTTTAGCTGGTGGTCATTCTGTTGAAGAGGCTATAGAAGCCCAAACTCAAATGATCACAGCATTAGAATTGGCTGGATTTCCTCTAAGGAAGTGGACATCTAACACTAAGACATTGCTTGATAACTTACCCAAAGAGCACCTACTAGATGTTGATTTACTCACCCTACCAGAATCGAACAATGCTAAGACCCTAGGCATTCGATGGAATGCGAAAGAGGACACATTTTTCTTTAGTGTTCCAGTAATTGAGAGGAAATCAGCGTACACAAAATGAACAGTTTTATCAGACATAGCTCGTCTATTTGACCCAGCTGGTTGGTTAGCGCCAATTGTGATTTCTGCTAAAATTATTATGCAGCAAATATGGCAGGACAAAACAGCTTGGGATGAATGTCTTACCCCACTAACCCTTATTAAATGGCACAAATTTTTGCAGTTCTATGACAATATTGATAAAATTCGTATTCCAAGATGGATTAATTTTTCACCTTCAGCGAAAATTGAGTTTAATGGATTTTCAGATGCTTCTGAAAAGGCATACTCAGCGGTTTTATATGCTCGAGTTATACCCATAAGCGGACCTATTTCCGTAACCCTACTCGTCGCTAAGACAAGAGTCGCACCCCTTAAAGTCATCTCGTTACCCAAATTAGAGCTTTGTGGTGCAGTATTGTTGGCTAATATTACCCAAAATTGGTTGACGCAATTAAACTTACCCCAACACCAAACTTATTTTTGGACTGATTCAGCGATAGTTCTGGCCTGGTTAAACAAGCAACCCAACTCATGGAACACATTTGTTGCTAATCGTGTTTCCACTATTACCGAAACCGTAGGCGTAGACAACTGGAATCATGTTGCGTCGTACGATAACCCTGCCGATGTTGCTAGCCGAGGATGTAATGCTGATGAATTGAAAGATGATAAGTTGTGGTGGAATGGACCTTTATGGTTGAAAGAACCCTCGTCAAACTGGCCAACAACAGATAAACCCTTTATGACTCATGCTGAAGCTAAAATTAGTCAGACATTTTCTACAAGAGTTAATACACACCCTTCCTTGGAAAATACAAATAACCCTACTCCAGAAAACACGGATATTTTATCAAGATTTTCGAAATTCTCAAAAGCATTACGAGTGATGTCGTATGTTTATAGATTTTGTGATCGCTCTTCACATACCCGAAGAAAAACCATTCGAAATGATAGTATAATTCTTGATCGAAATGTCACAAAATCCCCTAAAGTAAGAGTTAAAGAATTATTAAAGCACCAAAGCGTTGAACTTGATTCAACGGAAATAAAATCAACCCATGATAGGCTTATTATTTTAAGTCAGGTCAATTTCTTTGGTGAAGAATATGATTGTCTGACGAGAAAAACCCCAATACCCAGAAAAAGCCATTTACTCACCCTAACGCCATTTATAGACTCTGCAAATATCATGCGTGCAAACGGTCGACTGGCCAACTCTAACTGCTTGTCATATTCGGAAAGACACCCAATTTTATTATCATATTCAAGTTTGTTTGCGAAATTATTAACCCAACACGTGCATTTGGTAACCCTACAAAAAGGAAATCAACTGATGCTGAGAGTGATTCGTTCCGGCTATTGGATTCCGAAACTACAGAATCTTATAAGTTCTGTAGTAAATAAATGTTCACCCTGCACAAGATATCGCAATAGACAAGCTACCCAATTTATGGCATCCTTGCCACCCGAACGCACCCAAATAACACGACCCTTTTATAATGTTGGAGTTGACTTTGCCGGGCCATTTGACATTAAAGTTTATAATGGCAGAGCCTGTAGAATTACCAAGGGCTATGTATGTGTTTTTGTTTGCTTTGCAACAAAAGCAATTCACCTGGAACCTACATCCGACCTGTCTACCCAAGCTTTTATGGCAGCATTCGCTCGATTCTTTTCGAGGCGGGGATGCCCTGTCGCCATATACTCGGACAATGGAACTAATTTCATTGGGGCTAGCCAGCTATTGAAAAAAGAGCGACAGGAATTCATAAAGCAGTTGAAGGGATCTGTCACATCCACCAACGGTTTCCAAAATTTGACGTGGCACTTTATACCCCCAGGAGCACCACACATGGGTGGTTTATGGGAAGCAGGCGTAAAAAGCTTCAAAGCTCATCTAAAAAAGATGAATACACTCAGGTATACCTTTGAGGAGCTAGCTACACTACTGGCTAGGATTGAAGGTTGCCTTAACTCACGACCCTTAAGCCCGTCAAGTGACAACCCGCAAGATCTCAACCCTTTAACCCCAGGTCATTTTTTAATAGGTTCCCCAATACTCACCCCAGCAGAACCCGATTGTTGCAACGAGAATATTACCTTGGCAAACCGATGGCAAAAGTTGAAAATTCAACACCATAACTTTTGTAGAAGATGGAAAGATGAGTATCTTAAAGAGTTACATAAGAGGTACAAGTGGAAAAACCCTAAACGACAAGTTGAAGTTGGCGACATTGTTGTAATTCGACAAGACAACTTACCCCCAAACGAATGGCTACTTGGACGAGTCATTAAAACTTACCCTGGTTCTGATGATCAAAATCGAGTCGTTGACGTGCAAACATCGACTGGAACCTTAAGACGTCCAATAACTAAAGTCGTAGTCTTACCCACTTAATCGTTCTACCTAATAATTTAAAACCCTAACACCCACTTGTACACTAACCCATAATACTCTTGTACACTAACCCATAATACTCATTTACACTAACCCATTTACAGTTACTCAAAGTTCATACTCAACTCATTTACCCAAACTTAATACATAAAGGTGTGATCACCGTTGCGTAAAATGTTGGGATAGTGATCTATCCTTTGTATTAAATTCACTCATTTATTTCACACTTGCATTTCCTTCTCATTCATTTACACAGATAATGGCACCCAATAATAACCGTAAAAAACACAACCATCACTCAAACCATCGTCAAGCCAAACATCGCCGCAGCTCATCAACTCAATCTCCTCGTTTACAACCAAAACGTCATTTTGGTTGTGGCATTTGCCAGGCCGATCATAGGCTGGTAGACTGCACCAAATTCCACAAATTGAATCTGGCGGAGAAATACAGAACCGTGGTAAAGTTGCATTACTGTGTGAACTGTCTGGCCAGAAACCACCTGATCGGGAAATGTACAAGCACATCCCGGTGTAGCAAGTGTAGCGGCAAACATCATTCGGTTCTACATGGGCCCAATCGTATTTTAAAAGATTAGGTCACGCCACCTACCCCAGCCCCTCGATCGAACCCCCCTGACGCACCAACTCCGGCTCCACGACGCTTACCCACCCCGGCCACGGTCACGTCCTCTGACATCCCAACGACCATGACAAAAACTTTGGTACCCACTGTCGTTGTAAAGGTAATGATGGACAAAGAGACCCAACACGTGCGAGCAATATTGAATCCCAGTCTCACACGATCACGGATTGCTTCGTCCGTTGTACGGAACAGTGACCTCAATCCCTTTAAAATTGACAGGGATATGTATGTAAGGGCCTTAATTTCGCCAAACGTAGCTTCCAGTGTCCGCTATGAACTGTGCATGGAAGTGGTGGTAGATTTGCCCAAGCTACCCTATGCCAACGCTATGGATTCGGCTCTCTTAGGTAGAGTCAACCGCATATCCCTCGCCGACACGGAGTTTTACGCCAACAGGCCAGTGGAGATGGAGATCGGTGCTGACCTGTATACGACACTGTTGCAGCCCAATGTGATTCATCTGGACGGATCACATGTGGCTCAAGACACCACTCTTGGCTGGGTGATCATGGGATCACTCAGCAACTAACCCTACACACAAGTATTTGCTTGAATTATATTTATCACTACCCACACTAACATCCATAATTATACTTGAACTTACACAAATAATTGTTCCTTTTTTTCACAGACCGCCACGCCCGGGAGGATGTTCACCCCAGTGAACAAAACATATAAATCTATCCAGCCCTGCAGTCAACAATAACACCCCCACACAAGCTGCAATATATTGCAGCTTTGCAGCGGTTTTTTTTTTATATATACATTCTTTGGGCTATTCGCTTAAAAAATTTCGTTTTTATAAACACAAACAGTTTTACCAGTCATCGAACAACAACCAGTTTTTGAAAAGTGTCAATCGCAAAATAATTTATGGATTTTAATAAATACTTATATATATTTTATAAAGTTTGAGAAAAATTTAAAGTGTTTTATTTAAAGAAGAAAACCTCTTTAACCCATTAACCCGTGAATTAAACAATATCAATTTTTTATCTCCTAAGATCTTAACTTATCATTTTGTATATGTTGAATTGGGGAACATACGAAAATATGCAACAACAAAAAAATACAAATATGTATGCATATAGTATTTTTAGACGTCATACAGTTCGCGAACTATTATCGCTACACCCTACAAATTTTTGGAAGTTTTCCTCAAATATTCCGATCTAAAATTCAGGCAAATTTGAAAATATTTTTTTTCGGTCAGTCGTTCCAAAGTTCATATCTATGTATATGATAGGAACTGACTGTTTGAAAAATATTTGATGAATTACGAACGATTCTTAAAATACATTTTAAGCCCACATTAAATTATTAACTTAAGCTCACATTAAATTATTAACTGAAGTCCACGTTAAATTATTAAATTTGTGGAAAATAGGTATTTGCAATACTTTTATTAAAAATACAAATGCATTTTAATTTTTCTATTCCAAATACAAAATACTAAACTAAGAGATGATTTGAAACGTAAGAAAAGGTTTAATAATGAAGAAATTCTCCCAAAATAGATAAAAAATTGTCAACTATTACATAAATCTGCTTGTCTAATGTTTAAAATGTTCCAATATTATCTTCATATTGAAAATAATTTGAAGCTATCAAAAATTCTTGAAAAAAGAACGAACTTTTTCAAATAAAAAGTAAAAGTCATAAAAATAACTAAAATGTATCAAAAATTAAAAAAAATAATAAATGGTTGGTCAGGATTTGAAACCGTACCCTACCCGGTGGCACGGTTTCGAATCCTGAACACCACACAATGCTAATTTTTTTAAAAGATTTTTTGATACATTTTAGTTGTTTTTATTACTTTTAGTTTTTATTTGAAAAAGTTTGTTCCACAATTTATTTAAAAACCGGGGCACAATCTCATGTATAATATTTTTTTTAATTTTTGCGTTTTTTCCAATTTTATAAAAATAAAACGTTTATTTTTCAAAAATATCCAACATGTTATCAAATAGGATTTTGTACAGTGGTAAAATAATTATATAATGAATTCAATAAGCTGTCGAATACAAAAAAAAAAAACTTGACGGTGTAAGAAAAAATGTTAAATTATAAAATATAAATAAAAATAACAACATATTTTAATTCATTATTTAAATATAATTTTTTCTTTGAAACTCGTATGATGTATGTATGTATGTAAACTAGTGGTATTCTGATAGCTGTCTTTTTAAAATTTTGTTAACTTTTCCATTTACTTATCTGTATTGCGGTTGGACCCGACGATAAAGGTTTTGGTTCAATATAACCTGTATATTGCCAATTGATTTAAAAAATACGAATTCGGTAATTCATATTCAGCCTTCTAAGAAAACAGATGGATTTAATTAAAAACATTTTTTATTTAAATCTTCTTCTGCGTTTACTGTGAACAGAGAACTAAATATGAAAAATTGCGATCAAATCGCAAACAGAAAACTTTTGCTCTTAAGTCCAACCCATAATTCGGCTTATTTTCGTAATATTTTACCATTAATCCGAGAATCGATAATGGGATATTCCGCAAAACTATGATTTCTTATGTGTTTTTTAGGAATGTAACACTAGTTCATTTTATATGAATATGAAGAAATCAATCGGGATTCGCAACCTAACTGCAAAAAGGGAGCGGTCGTTTTTGGTAGCAAGATTATTTGTTAATAAAATTAGAAATAGGCTTTCTGACGAGTCCATAAACGCTTTAAGTGTTTTAAAGAATTATTTCCTAAGCCAAAAATTATGAATTATATTATTAAAGTATTTTCTTATTTTAAAAATTTAATATTTTTGTTTTGGAATTCAAACCTCGAGTACCTTTTTTTCTATATTATTGTATGTTTGTTTTTATTAACTGAATTATTATGTTTATGTTCACCTATATTTGTAAGTTTACTTTTATATCATATATCATATAATAATTTAAAAACTAAAAGTTAAAAAAAATAAAGTTCCTGTGGTAATACCCAATTTAAATTAACATATTAATGTATTATTAAAACAGAAGGTATGTGTTAGTAAAGGCCCTGATACACTATCCTACTTGGTCAAGCGATCTGCAAAAAAAAGTCGTGTGTGTTCAAAAAGTGTGGCTATAAAATGCGCATGTGATGCAGATTTTTTGACAAGTCGGTCCGACTAGCATATAATTATGAAAATTTCCATAAAATGATAGATTTCTTGCGATCAGAGATGCAACTCTTTAAGAAATTAAGTTGCAACGAAAGCAAAATTAAACTTGAACTATTTATGTTATAAATCTGCAACTATAGGTGAAAAAAATTAATAAAATTCAAAAGTACTTGAGTGAAAAATACACATGTATGTATTTGTTTGCATCTTTTTTGTGCGATAGTGTGGCAAATTCAATGCAATTTTTAAAAGTGGAACAGAATTCTGTCAGATTTTCAAGTGAATGAATCGTACGACTGTATATGATAGTGTATTTCAAACTTTCTAATACAATTTCTGTTAATGCCTAGCAAATTTATTATTTCGAGGATCGGGATACCTGGAAATTTAAAAAAATTTCCCGCTTTCCCGGGGAAATGAAAAATTGCGGAAATACGAAAATATGAAAAAAAATACAAAAATGTTTGCAGATACCATTTTTAGACGCGGTACAGCTCTGCGAACTATTATCGCTACGCTTTACAAATGTTTTGGACATTTTCCGCAAACATTCCGATCTTAAAGTCCAGAGTTCATATGTATGTATACGAAAGGAACTGATAGTTTGAAAAATATTTGATGAATTACGAACTATTCTTAGAATACATTTTAATTAAGCCCACATTAAATTATTCACTTGGATAATGCAATCTAGAAGCTAAATATAAATTTGTGGAAAGTAGGTATTTGCAATACTTTTATTCAAAATACAAATGCATTTTAAATTTTTATTCCAAATACAAAATAGTTTTTAATAAAAGTTTAATTTTCACAATGGAAATTATATTTTGTAAGTTTTTTACTCTATAATTTTGCTGTTTTTCAATCAATATTGAATCATACAATTTTTCTGATATTCGCATATTTTTAAGAATTTTTGGCATTTTAGAGATTTTTTCAAGACTTTTGGATGCCGGTTGCCAATTATATAATTTTTTTTTAAATATTCTCTTATTTTTTTACCCTTTTTAAATAATTATAAAAGATTTCTCCAAGCTGTATTATCTATTTTAAAAAATTAAAAAATAAATAATACAAATATTTTATATAAATTGACCTAAAGCTTGGAGAAATCTTTTAGAATTTTTTTAAAATAAATTTTGGGAATAATTTCCAGTATTGCAGTTGCAATTTTTAGAATATGCGATATTTTCGCGGGGTTTTCAACTTTTTAGTTTCTTTGCTAATTACATTTTGGAGCTTGATATCAAATTTAATTCTTATATTGAAATGAAAATGTTTGGCTTAAGTTTAAATCTGAGATTTACCCATTTCTTCTTAATTTAAGAAATTATATTTGGATAAATTCATTATTTTTATTAAGAGAGTACTATTTTATTTGAAACAATTTATTCATCAGACTAGCAGAACGGATCAGTACTGATTTCGAGGTCGCTACACCATCTCATCAGCGTTCTTTTTTCGATTTTACCACTTTTGACGGTGGATACTAGTAACTAGGAATATCAACTATTTAACCGTATTATTTAACGAATTAGAATACGAAAAATGCAACTTATTCATTTCTTACAAGTTAAATCATTTTCGGTTAGTACGAAATTCCATCTCTGATTTATAATTATTCCAAATATTTCATACTCTCTTGCTTTTTCCAAAGCCATTGGAAAATAGTACTCTCTTAAAAAAAATAATGAATTTATCCAAATATAATTTCTTAAATTAAGAAGAAATGGGTAAATCTCAGATTTGAACTTAAGCCAAAAATTTTAATTTCAATATAAACCTTAAACAGTTCAACAATCACGTATAAATATTAATTATTAAATTCTTACATCAAACTTTGTTTTTATTTTATAGAAGCGGCAATTAATTGAAGTGCTTTTGAAGATTAACTCACTGTTGTTACAGAATGAAAGAAACATTTCTTATCAAATTCTAGCTGCTTTGTTATGTGTTACTAAGTATACAAACAACATTTTAATTGTCAAGAGATTTTTTATCACATTGTACAAATACAATAATATTACTGGGTTCTGATATACTGCAGGTACGCTCTGCACCTGAATATAGAAAATAATTAATATTACACAAGAATAAGATATAAGCATTAATTTTGCCTTTCTTCTGAAATCAAAAATAGTCATAAAAAATGAAATAATAATACATTTTTAAAACAAAACTAAAGTTGAATTTCATTGATTTTGTATATTTACTCGTCTTGACGATCTATTACATTTCTTTAATATAAATAATGTAAAAAATAATTATGGTTATTTATATACGAAAAGAAAATATAAGCGAGAAAAAATACTGTAATACGCATGCATAATACTAATAAACCTACAAAAATAAGTTTAAAAAAACAAACAAAAAAACAACAAATCTTTGCTTTCGACTGCACATGTATACACATGATGTATGTGAGAAAAAAATTGGGAATTTGCAACTAACACACCAATTTCCATCAAGAATTTGAAGTTTTAGTATTTTATAATAAATAAGATATATTACGTACTTAAATGCGTGAACTACTATGAAAAATACAGCTGCTCTGTATGAAAAATTTCGAGAGAATGATATAAAATTTATGTCTCTATGTTGTGTTGAGCCCTTAATTCTTAATACACCAAAATGTAGCAGACGGACAGACAGACATTGCTCATTAGACTTCTCTATCTATAAGGATCCAGAATATATATACTTTATGGGGTCTTAAATGAATAATGAAGAAATTACATACGGAATGACAAACCTTTATATCCCCTTTCCAAATTTTTTGGTGAAGGGTATAAAAATTACGATCAAATCGCAAACAGAAAGCTTTTTGCTCTCAAATCCAACCCTTAATTCGGCTTATTTTCGTAATATTTTACCATTAATCCTCGTCCAATTCCGTAGGGCGTGCTATCGACAATGCGATATTCCGCAAAACTATGATTTCTTAGGTGTTTTTAATGAATGTAAGACCAGTTAATTTTATATGCATATGAAGATATCAATTTTTTATCTCCTAAGATCTTAACTTATCATTTTGTATATGTTGAATTGGGGAACATACGAAAATATGCAACAACAAAAAAATACAAATATGTATGCATATAGTATTTTTAGACGTCATACAGTTCGCGAACTATTATCGCTACACCCTACAAATTTTTGGAAGTTTTCCTCAAATATTCCGATCTAAAATTCAGGCAAATTTGAAAATATTTTTTTTCGGTCAGTCGTTCCAAAGTTCATATCTATGTATATGATAGGAACTGACTGTTTGAAAAATATTTGATGAATTACGGACGATTCTTAAAATACATTTTAAGTCCACATTAAATTATTAACTTAAGCTCACATTAAATTATTAACTTAAGTCCACGTTAAATTATTAAATTTGTGGAAAATAGGTATTTGCAATACTTTTATTAAAAATACAAATGCATTTTAAGTTTTCTATTCCAAATACAAAATACTAAACTAAGAGATGATTTGAAACGTAAGAAAAGGTTTAATAATGAAGAAATTCTCCCAAAATAGATAAAAAATCGTCAACTATTACATAAATCTGCTTGTCTAATGTTTAAAATGTTCCAATATTATCTTCATATTGAAAATAATTTGAAGCTATCAAAAATTCTTCAAAAAAGAACGAACTTTTTCAAATAAAAAGTAAAAGTCATAAAAATAACTAAAATGTATCAAAAATTAAAAAAAAATAAATGGTTGGTCAGGATTTGAAACCGTACCCTACCCGGTGGCACGGTTTGGAATCCTGAACACCACACAATGCTAATTTTTTTAAAAGATTTTTGATACATTTTAGTTGTTTTTATTACTTTTAGTTTTTATTTGAAAAAGTTTGTTCCACAATTTATTTAAAAACCGGGGCACAATCTCATGTATAATATTTTTTTTTTAATTTTTGCGTTTTTTTCCAATTTTATGAACGATAAAACGTTTATTTTTCAAAAATATCCAACATGTTATCAGATAGGATTTTGTACAGTGGTAAAATAATTATATAATGAATTCAATAAGCTGTCGACGTTTTTATTTGATATAATAATAATACCAAAAAAAAAACTTGACGGTGTAAGAAAAAATGTTAAATTATAAAATATAAATAAAAATAACAACATATTTTAATTCATTATTTAAATATAATTTTTTCTTTGAAACTCGTATGATGTATGTATGTATGTAAACTAGTGGTATTCTGATAATTGTCTTTTTAAAATTTTGTTAACTTTTCCATTTACTTATCTGTATTGTGGTTGGACCCGACAATAAAGGTTTTGGTTCAATATAACCTGTATATTGCCAATTGATTTAAAAAATACGAATTCGGTAATTCATATTCAGCCTTCTAAGAAAACAGATGGATTTAATTAAAAACATTTTTTATTTAAATCTTCTTTTGCGTTTACTGTGAACAGAGAACTAAATATGAAAAATTGCGATCAAATCGCAAACAGAAAACTTTTGCTCTTAAGTCCAACCCATAATTCGGCTTATTTTCGTAATATTTTACCATTAATCCGAGAATCGATAATGGGATATTCCGCAAAACTATGATTTCTTATGTGTTTTTTAGGAATGTAACACTAGTTCATTTTATATGAATATGAAGAAATCAATCGGGATTCGCAACCTGTTGGGGTATAAGCCACCAGAGGTAGTGGCATAAAATTTTCCAGTTGGAGTAAATATAAATACGGGGATTTATTTAATGTGGAGTTATAATCGTGATTTATTTTAGCATTGGCGGTATACGCACTTTCTTTTTGTTTACACTAGTTCACAAGCTCTCAAGTAAGTTTTTTGGTATTATAAGTATGTATGTGTATTTAAATATAAATTATCATCAGGATATTAAGAACTTTAACAATTTAATTTTATATCGACTTGATCATTCGATTCACACTGAGTAAGTGAGTTATTACTTTTTTTTGTGCACAAAGTACGCAATGAGCCAACTACAAAAGTGGTGAGTGTCGCGTTCTCATTGCATACTTTGTGCAGTGACTTAAAATATTACATTCTTAAATTCTTGCGCGTAAACATCCCGGCCCCCTTGCTATATTGCAATACAAGGAGACTGGTGGCTGTTTATACTAACGGTTATTATAATAATTCAGGTTAGATAATATAAAATTCATTTTTTTTTACAAGATTAGTAGTACATAATAAATTTAATTAAGATCATTATTGAGCAATATAGAAATAGTATAAAAAATTCATTTTTTGTTTCTATTTACAAAAAAAACCAGTTACTTCATAATACAATACAGTATTGTTCGATTTGAATTCAGATTAATTTGAAGTAATTCTTATAAAAAAATATATGAGTATACACAAGGTTTAAAATAAAAGAGTATTATGAGCAGTTACATTGCCAGCTTCCCGATAAGAACCCAGCCTAGGAGCGTATCCTGTAACATAGGTGTTCCCACTGCCGCTGGCTGAATATTGGGTTTAATTAATCGGGGGTATACATCGGCCCCGAGCACGATATTGACGTCCGAACGCCTATGGAAATTTGGATCGGCAAGACGTAGATTGCTGTAGACATCAGATACTCTCTCGTCGAGTGATACTTTTGGTTGCTTATATGGCAACGTATTGACCACCTTGGCCGTAAGTGTAAACGTTGGACTTGCTTCAAACCGTGGTCGAACTTTTAGTTGACACCAGCGATCGCTGCCTCTCTTTTCTTCTGGTAGTTTGTATCGCTCAACCAAAAAACTTGCAATTGAGCTCGACTCTTCACAAGGGTTTAATATACCTCTAACATTTCCCCATTCATCGCCTAGTTCGATTTTAATGATGATTGTTGGCAGAAGAATGTTAGAATACTGATTTTTTGATGACAAATTTAAAGATGACGTGGAAGAAGCAATGGGCGTACGCAAGCGGGCATGTCGATGAAGCAGCGTGTGGTGTTTATGTTGGCATTGGCGACAACGATCAGTGCTTTTACACCGGTAAGTAGAATGTGAATGAGCCAAACAGTTCTCACAGTATCGGTGTCGTTTAACTATCTTCAGCTTCTCAGTTACGTTTAATTTTTTAAATTTGAGGCATTTGCGTAATGGATGGTCTCTGTGGCAAAGACGGCAATCAGGCGATTTCTTTTGGCGGCGGCGACTAGAGCTTGCTTGCTCTTCCAAGGGTGATAGGCTTCTACGGTTGTGACGGGGCATAGTTATTTAATTGCTGTAAATAGAGATATATGTATGTACGTTGTTAGTGTTGTTCAGGGTTAGGCAGTAAAACTAATTTAGTAATAGGCCTAGTTACGATGCCAGTGGCAGTTCGTATTTCGGTGACTCTAACTTGATTATCTGTGCCAGAGATAACCTTTTCAATGCGGCCAAGCCGCCATTGATTCGGGGGTAAATTATCTTGTCTTATGACGACCAGATCACCGATAGCATAGTTACGCTATGCGTGTTGCCATTTAACACGTTTGTACAGTTCTTTGAGATACTCGTTTTTCCATCTTTTAGCAAAAAGTTGATGCAAAATTTTTAACTTCTGCCACCGATTCACGTAACTCAAAGAATAATCCGCTAAATCAGGTTCCGGGGGTGCTAGAAGCGGTCGTCCGGTAAGAAAGTGGCCAGGAGTAAGAGCACAAATGTCTTCGGGGTTTTCGCTCATCGCACTCAAAGGCCTTGAGTTCAAGCATGCTTCAATTCGGGCTAACATTGTAGAGAACTCTTCATAAGTAAATTTTTGGCAATGTGAGATACGTTTCAAATGCATTTTGAAGCTTTTTACTCCAGCTTCCCAGAGACCACCCATGTGCGGCGCACCTGGTGGTATAAAATGCCAATCCATAGGAGCGCAGCTATGCTGCTCAAGTAGTTTTTGACGAACTTGTGCTAGAAACTGTGTTTTATCAGTTTCCAATAAGCGAGAAGCGCCAACAAATACTGTACCATTATCTGAATATAAAGCAGCAGGGGACCCTCGACGAGAAAAAAATCTTGCAAACGCAGCTAAAAAAGCTTGAGTGGATATTTCACTAGTTACTTCTAGGTGTATTGCTTTTGTAGCAAAGCAAATAAATACTAACACGTAACCCTTGGTCATTTTACAGCCTCGACCCGCGTATGTCTTAAGGTCGAAAGGACCGGCAAAATCGACTCCAGTGTTAGTAAACGGGCTTGACAGTGATGTCCTCTCAGGGGGAAGTGCAGCCATAGTTTGTTGGCTCTGTGCACGTTTTTGAATGACACGAGCTCGACATTGTGACAATACACCTTTGATCAAAACTTTCAATTTAGGGACGTAATAGTGAAGCCGCATCAATCTATACATGAGGGCATTCTGGCCATGAATTGTAGATTCGTGTAGATACGCCAGAACGAGACGGGTTAATCTTCCATTATAAGGCAGTAAGATCGGAAATCTTTCGTCGTAGGTCAATGTTGGCGCATTGGATAAGCGTCCGTTTACCCTCATTACATCGTTCGAATCCAAAAATGGATTGAAAGGTAATATGCTACTCTTTCGGGGTATAATTTGACCTTGACATAACAAATTATATTCACGCTCAAAAAATAACTTTTGACATGCAATTATCAGCCTTAATTGAGCATGGTTCAATTCATCTTTCGTGAGTTCATCACTCGGCACTAATTTCTGACGTAGTCTTGAACTACACTTATAACAAAAACGAAATATTCGACATACAACTCTCATAGCCTTTGGCAAATTTGAAAAATTTTGCAGAATGTCGGTGTTTTGAATCTGTGATACGTGCACATGGACAGCTTTTGCCTCTTCTTCAGTGTCATAATTCAGCGGGCTCATAGGCCATTCGTTATGGGGTAGCTTGAGCCACGATGGACCACGCCACCATAACTCATTCGCTGTTAATTGGGATAGTGTGATTCCACGGGAGGCCATATCGGCGGGATTGCTTTTAGAGTCAACGTGGTACCAAGATTGATTTCCAACCTTTTCAATGATCGAAGAGACTCTATTTTCTACAAATGTCTTCCATTTGTTTGGGGGTTTTTGCAGCCATGCTAATACTATTGTGGAGTCTGTCCACAGAAACAGCTTGACGTTTTTGAGTTTAAGATTTGATTGAATGGATTCGACCAGAGTGGCCATTAGTTCTGCGCCGCAAAGTTCTTTTCTTAGCAATGAAACGAATTTGACAGGAGCAACCTTTGTCTTTGCAACCAAGAGATGCGTAGAGACATAGCTCGAGTTTTCTGCGCGTAGATACAGGGTGGCCGCATAAGCTTTCTCGGAAGCATCGCAGAAACCATGTAATTCTAGGGAATACGAGGGGTCGAAATCGACATATCGGGGAATTCGAATGTTTTCGAGATTTTTGTAATCGTCGACGAAAGCGTGCCATTGCGTTAACGTTGTGGGTTTCAGTTCCTCGTCCCAGTGTACCTCATCTTTCCAAATCTGTTGCATTATCATCTTTGCTACGATTATCTTTATATAATATAATTTTATAATATAATATAATTTTTTCTTTGAAACTCGTATGATGTATGTATGTATGTAAACTAGTGGTATTCTGATAGTTGTCTTTTTAAAATTTTGTTAACTTTTCCATTTACTTATCTGTATTGCGGTTGGACCCGACGATAAAGGTTTTGGTTCAATATAACCTGTATATTGCCAATTGATTTAAAAAATACGAATTCGGTAATTCATATTCAGCCTTCTAAGAAAACAGATGGATTTAATTAAAAACATTTTTTATTTAAATCTTCTTTTGCGTTTACTGTGAACAGAGAACTAAATATGAAAAATTGCGATCAAATCGCAAACAGAAAACTTTTGCTCTTAAGTCCAACCCATAATTCGGCTTATTTTCGTAATATTTTACCATTAATCCGAGAATCGATAATGGGATATTCCGCAAAACTATGATTTCTTATGTGTTTTTTAGGAATGTAACACTAGTTCATTTTATATGAATATGAAGAAATCAATCGGGATTCGCAACCTAACTGCAAAAAGGGAGCGGTCGTTTTTGGTAGCAAGATTATTTGTTAATAAAATTAGAAATAGGCTTTCTGACGAGTCCATAAACGCTTTAAGTGTTTTAAAGAATTATTTCCTAAGCCAAAAATTATGAATTATATTATTAAAGTATTTTCTTATTTTAAAAATTTAATATTTTGTTTTGGAATTCAAACCACGAGTACCTTTTTTTCTATATTATTGTATGTTTGTTTTTATTAACTGAATTATTATGTTTATGTTCACCTATATTTGTAAGTTTACTTTTATATCATATATCATATAATAATTTAAAAACTAAAAGTTAAAAAAAATAAAGTTCCTGTGGTAATACCCAATTTAAATTAACATATTAATGTATTATTAAAACAGAAGGTATGTGTTAGTAAAGGCCCTGATACACTATCCTACTTGGTCATGCGATCTGCAAAAAAAGTCGTGTGTGTTCAAAAAGTGTGGCCATAAAATGCACTTGTGATGCAGATTTTTTGACAAGTCGGTCCGAATAGCATATAATTATGAAAATTTCCATAAAATGATATATTTCTTGCGATCAGAGATGCAACTCTTTAAGAAATTAAGTTGCAACGAAAGCAAAATTAAACTTGAACTATTTATGTTATAAATCTGCAACTATTAGGTGAAAAAAATCAATAAAATTCAAAAGTACTTGAGTGAAAAATACACATGTATGTATTTGTTTGCATCTTTTTTGTGCGATAGTGTGGCCAATTCAATGCAATTTTTAAAAGTGGAACAGAATTCTGTCAGATTTTCAAGTGAATGAAAATTACGACTGTATGTAGTGATAGTGTATTTCAAACTTTCTAATACAATTTTTGTTAATGCTTAGCAAATTTATTATTTCGAGGATCGGGATACCTGGAAATTTAAAAAAATTTCCCGCTTTCCCGGGTCAATTTGGTCAATTACAGCTTTTAGTCTGCTTTGCATAGAATTCACTAATTTTCGTATGGTTGCGGGAGATATTTTCGACCATTCTTCCTTTAGTGCTGCTATTAAGTCATTCCGGTTCGAGATCTGATGTTGGCGGACGTTTTGTCTAATATTGCCCATAAATTTTCAATGACATTTAGATCAGGCGATTGTGCCAGCGGTTGCATCAAGTGGGGACAGTTCCAAATGAGTCAAGTCTGGAACACACCTGATTTGTGTTTCGGGTCTTTGTCCAAATAGAAGCGAAACTTGTCTTTGATACCCAGTTTTTCGGCACTTTGCAGAAGTTTGGCTTTTAAGATGTTGAGTTATAGGTTCTTATCCATTGTATTTTCAATAAACTGTAAGTTTCCAACCCCACCTGAAGACATGCAAGCCCACACCATGACGCTGCCTCCACCATGTTTTATTGTAGGCTTTAAGTTTTTATTTTGCAGCTCTGTATTTGGTTTACGCCATACGTAAGTTTGACCATCAGAGCCGAAGATGTTAAAATTTTGATTCATCCGCAAAAATAACATGCTCCCAAAATCTTAAGACTTTGGTAACGTGATCTTTAGTGAATTTTAGTCTTGCAGATTGATTTTTTTATTTATTGATTTTTTTCGGGCTACTCTACCACTAAAGTCGTGGTTTCTTAGGATCCGGCGAATTGTTTCTCTACTGCCAGTTTTGTTCAAGTCGTTTTTAAGTTCTGCAGCCAATTTTGGAGCAGATAGCTTCGGGTTTTTCTATATTTTTCTCACTATTTACCCCTCATCTACTTCATAAAAATTTTTTTTCAGGGCTTATCGACTATCTGTTTTCCTGCCTGAATCTAAAAATATTACTTTGCACTGTCGAATCATTTTGACAAACTATTTCAGGGATTTCTCGACGAGAATGGCCATTTTTATAATGGCGAATAACAAACTCTCTTTGTTCAATTATAATGCGTCTTCCCATTATTTAAAAATGTGTCTTCGAACCAACTAGCTGCAAAAATCACACTAAAAATTTATCTAAACAATTGAAAACATTACTACAAATAAGAGTTATTAGAAATTAACCGTTACATTTTAACTGATGTCAATTAAACAGGTCTTAAAATAAGGTGGTTGAAATAAGCTGTGACTACAAAAATATAAACGTTTTTTATTTTTAGTTTTTAAGTTTATAAATATATTAATTTTAGATTAAAAAATATATTTGTTTTGAAGATAAGAAAGCCTTTTATTAAATCCTACCTGAATTTTTCCAATATTTGGTTTCATTCAAAAATTATATTGACTTTTTCTTCATTAAAGAGGGTGGTTGAAATAAGCTGTGAGCCACTGTACATATGTACATTCTTAACTTTTTAAAATTGCAAATTATTGCGAAAACTAAATTTTATTACCAAATTTAATTCCAGACATTTTTCCTGGGAATTGTTTTTAAACCAATTGCATTTCCGTTCTCATAACAGAATTGCAATTCAATCTTTTTTTACCAAATTATTTTATTGGTAAAAAATTTTTAACATAAGCTTGTTTTGTTCCCAACACCAATACCGGAAACAAAACACACTTATGCTTAATAGACAAAATCCGATGCAGACACATTTTTAATTGTGAATTTATTTTAAAAAAGCAAACTTTGATTTGGTAAGCAATTTTAAACAAAGAAACATATTTATTGAATAAGCAATAACCAATTGTAAAATTAGTATATAAGAAACGAATTAAAATTAAATAAGGCAGTCTGGATTAAACATCAGTAGAATGAATAAATAAAAGACATTTCAAACTAGAACAACAAAAATAAGTGTTTCTTTTTATTTACAAACAATTCAGATTCGAAACTATTTTTCTGCTTTGCTATGTGTTACTAAGTATCTAAACAACATTTTAATTGTCAAAAGATTTTTTATCACATTGTACATATACAATAATAATACCGGGTTCTGATATACTGCAGGTACGCTCTCCATAATTAAAAATAATTAAAATTACACAAGTATAAAACAGGATATAAGCATCAATTTTGCCTTTCTTCTGAAATCACAAATAGTCATAAATAAATAAATGGAAATTTAATACATTTTTAAAACAAAACTAAAATTCAATTTCATTGATTTTGTATATTTACTCGTACATAGTGTCTTGACGATCCATTACATTTCTTTAATATAAATAATATAAAAAATAATTATGGTTATTTATATACGAAAAGAAAATATAAGCGAGAACAAATACTTTAATACGCATGCATAATATTATACTAATAAACGTACAAAAGTAAGTTTAAAAAACAAACAAAAAAACAACAAATCTTTACTTTATGACTGTTTTAATATGCACATGTATACACACAATGTGTTCATGTGCCCACGAACACATTTCAGTATGGATGGATGTGTGACAAAAAAGGGCCAATTTACAACAACCACACCAATTTCCATTAAGAATTTGAAGTTTTAGTATTTTATAATAAATAAGATATATTATGTACTTAAACGCGTAAGCTACTATGGAAAATACAGCTGCTCTGTGGTATATAAGAAGCGCTTGTGACTACCAACCAGTAGGTTGTTGGATTGAATCCCAACGCAACTTTTTAAAAAGTTTTTAAAAGTAAAATCATTTCGAATGCCATTTTTTTTGCTCATATTTTAGTCGTTAATGGAGCTTCATTCAACTCCTTCGTAGAACTCCACACAAGAGATCTCCTTCATAAAATTGACCGCAGGACAGTCGGGGAAATAAAAAAACAACAGAAGAGGAAATATAACAAAAAAAAGTCTTTTGGCTATATCTCATTAATTGTTGGACCGAGTTTTGTTATTTTCAAACCGAACAATTTTATGAAAAATTTCGAGAGAATGATATAAAATTTATGTCTCTATGTTGTGTTGAGCCCTTAATTCTTAATACACCAAAATGTAGCAGACGGACAGACAGACATTGCTCATTAGACTTCTCTATCTATAAGGATCCAGAATGTATATACTTTATGGGGTCTTAAATGAATAATGAAGAAATTACATACGGAATGACAAACCTTTATATTCCCTTTCCAAATTTTTTGGTGAAGGGTATAAAAATTACGATCAAATCGCAAACAGAAAACTTTTGCTCTTAAGTCCAACCCATAATTCGGCTTATTTTCGTAATATTTTACCATTAATCCGAGAATCGATAATGGGATATTCCGCAAAACTATGATTTCTTATGTGTTTTTTAGGAATGTAACACTAGTTCATTTTATATGAATATGAAGAAATCAATCGGGATTCGCAACCTAACTGCAAAAAGGGAGCGGTCGTTTTTGGTAGCAAGATTATTTGTTAATAAAATTAGAAATAGGCTTTCTGACGAGTCCATAAACGCTTTAAGTGTTTTAAAGAATTATTTCCTAAGCCAAAAATTATGAATTATATTATTAAAGTATTTTCTTATTTTAAAAATTTAATATTTTGTTTTGGAATTCAAACCTCGAGTACCTTTTTTCTATATTATTGTATGTTTGTTTTTATTAACTGAATTATTATGTTTATGTTCACCTATATTTGTAAGTTTACTTTTATATCATATATCATATAATAATTTAAAAACTAAAAGTTAAAAAAAATAAAGTTCCTGTGGTAATACCCAATTTAAATTAACATATTAATGTATTATTAAAACAGAAGGTATGTGTTAGTAAAGGCCCTGATACACTATCCTACTTGGTCAAGCGATCTGCAAAAAAAAGTCGTGTGTGTTCAAAAAGTGTAGCTATAAAATGCACCTGTGATGCAGATTTTTTGACAAGTCGGTCCGACTAGCATATAATTATGAAAATTTCCATAAAATGATAGATTTCTTGCGATCAGAGATGCAACTCTTTAAGAAATTAAGTTGCAACGAAAGCAAAATTAAACTTGAACTATTTATGTTATAAATCTGCAACTATTAGGTGAAAAAAATCAATAAAATTCAAAAGTACTTGAGTGAAAAATACACATGTATGTATTTGTTTGCATCTTTTTTGTGCGATAGTGTGGCAAATTCAATGCAATTTTTAAAAGTGGAACAGAATTCTGTCAGATTTTCAAGTGAATGAATCGTACGACTGTATATGATAGTGTATTTCAAACTTTCTAATACAATTTCTGTTAATGCCTAGCAAATTTATTATTTCGAGGATCGGGATACCTGGAAATTTAAAAAAATTTCCCGCTTTCCCGGGAAATGAAAAATTGCGGAAATACGAAAGTATGAAAAAAAATACAAAAATGTTTGCAGATACCATTTTTAGACGCGGTACAGCTCTGCGAACTATTATCGCTACGCTTTACAAATGTTTTGGACATTTTCCGCAAACATTCCGATCTTAAAGTCCAGATTTCATATGTATGTATACGAAAGGAACTGATAGTTTGAAAAATATTTGATGAATTACGAACTATTCTTAGAATACATTTTAATTAAGCCCACATTAAATTATTCACTTGGATAATGCAATCTAGAAGCTAAATATAAATTTGTGGAAAGTAGGTATTTGCAATACTTTTATTCAAAATACAAATGCATTTTAAATTTTTATTCCAAATACAAAATAGTTTTTAATAAAAGTTTAATTTTCACAATGGAAATTATATTTTGTAAGTTTTTTACTCTATAATTTTGCTGTTTTTCAATCAATATTTAGAGATTTTTTCAAGACTTTTGGATGCCGATTGCCAATTATCTAATTTTTTTTAAATATTCTCTTATTTTTACCTTTTTTTAATAATTATAAAAGATTTCTCCAAGCTGTATTATCTATTTTAAAAAATTAAAAAATAAATAATACAAATATTTTATATAAATTGACCTAAAGCTTGGAGAAATCTTTTAGAATTTTTTTAAAATAAATTTTGGGAATAATTTCCAGTATTGCAGTTGCAATTTTTAGAATATGCGCTATTTTCGCGGGGTTTTCAACTTTTTAGTTTCTTTGCTAATTACATTTTGGAGCTTGATATCAAATTTAATTCTTATATTGAAATGGCTTAACCGTACCCTACCCGGTGGCACGGTTTCGAATCCTGAACACCACACAATGCTAATTTTTTTAAAAGATTTTTGATACATTGTAGTTGTTTTTATTACTTTTAGTTTTTATTTGAAAAAGTTTGTTCCACAATTTATTTAAAAACCGGGGCACAATCTCATGTATAATATTTTTTTTTTAATTTTTGCGTTTTTTTCCAATTTTATGAACGATAAAACGTTTATTTTTCAAAAATATCCAACATGTTATCAGATAGGATTTTGTACAGTGGTAAAATAATTATATAATGAATTCAATAAGCTGTCGACGTTTTTATTTGATATAATAATAATACCAAAAAAAAAACTTGACGGTGTAAGAAAAAATGTTAAATTATAAAATATAAATAAAAATAACAACATATTTTAATTCATTATTTAAATATAATTTTTTCTTTGAAACTCGTATGATGTATGTATGTATGTAAACTAGTGGTATTCTGATAGTTGTCTTTTTAAAATTTTTGTTAACTTTTCCATTTACTTATCTGTATTGCGGTTGGACCCGACGATAAAGGTTTTGGTTCAATATAACCTGTATATTGCCAATTGATTTAAAAAATACGAATTCGGTAATTCATATTCAGCCTTCTAAGAAAACAGATGGATTTAATTAAAAACATTTTTTATTTAAATCTTCTTTTGCGTTTACTGTGAACAGAGAACTAAATATGAAAAATTGCGATCAAATCGCAAACAGAAAACTTTTGCTCTTAAGTCCAACCCATAATTCGGCTTATTTTCGTAATATTTTACCATTAATCCGAGAATCGATAATGGGATATTCCGCAAAACTATGATTTCTTATGTGTTTTTTAGGAATGTAACACTAGTTCATTTTATATGAATATGAAGAAATCAATCGGGATTCGCAACCTAACTGCAAAAAGGGAGCGGTCGTTTTTGGTAGCAAGATTATTTGTTAATAAAATTAGAAATAGGCTTTCTGACGAGTCCATAAACGCTTTAAGTGTTTTAAAGAATTATTTCCTAAGCCAAAAATTATGAATTATATTATTAAAGTATTTTCTTATTTTAAAAATTTAATATTTTGTTTTGGAATTCAAACCACGAGTACCTTTTTTTCTATATTATTGTATGTTTGTTTTTATTAACTGAATTATTATGTTTATGTTCACCTATATTTGTAAGTTTACTTTTATATCATATATCATATAATAATTTAAAAACTAAAAGTTAAAAAAATAAAGTTCCTGTGGTAATACCCAATTTAAATTAACATATTAATGTATTATTAAAACAGAAGGTATGTGTTAGTAAAGGCCCTGATACACTATCCTACTTGGTCATGCGATCTGCAAAAAAAGTCGTGTGTGTTCAAAAAGTGTGGCCATAAAATGCACTTGTGATGCAGATTTTTTGACAAGTCGGTCCGACTAGCATATAATTATGAAAATTTCCATAAAATGATATATTTCTTGCGATCAGAGATGCAACTCTTTAAGAAATTAAGTTGCAACGAAAGCAAAATTAAACTTGAACTATTTATGTTATAAATCTGCAACTATTAGGTGAAAAAAATCAATAAAATTCAAAAGTACTTGAGTGAAAAATACACATGTATGTATTTGTTTGCATCTTTTTTGTGCGATAGTGTGGCCAATTCAATGCAATTTTTAAAAGTGGAACAGAATTCTGTCAGATTTTCAAGTGAATGAAAATTACGACTGTATGTAGTGATAGTGTATTTCAAACTTTCTAATACAATTTTTGTTAATGCCTAGCAAATTTATTATTTCGAGGATCGGGATACCTGGAAATTTAAAAAAATTTCCCGCTTTCCCGGGTCAATTTGGTCAATTACAGCTTTTAGTCTGCTTTGCATAGAATTCACTAATTTTCGTATGGTTGCGGGAGATATTTTCGACCATTCTTCCTTTAGTGCTGCTATTAAGTCATTCCGGTTCGAGATCTGATGTTGGCGGACGTTTTGTCTAATATTGCCCATAAATTTTCAATGACATTTAGATCAGGCGATTGTGCCAGCGGTTGCATCAAGTGGGGACAGTTCCAAATGAGTCAAGTCTGGAACACACCTGATTTGTGTTTCGGGTCTTTGTCCAAATAGAAGCGAAACTTGTCTTTGATACCCAGTTTTTCGGCACTTTGCAGAAGTTTGGCTTTTAAGATGTTGAGTTATAGGTTCTTATCCATTGTATTTTCAATAAACTGTAAGTTTCCAACCCCACCTGAAGACATGCAAGCCCACACCATGACGCTGCCTCCACCATGTTTTATTGTAGGCTTTAAGTTTTTATTTTGCAGCTCTGTATTTGGTTTACGCCATACGTAAGTTTGACCATCAGAGCCGAAGATGTTAAAATTTTGATTCATCCGCAAAAATAACATGCTCCCAAAATCTTAAGACTTTGGTAACGTGATCTTTAGTGAATTTTAGTCTTGCAGATTGATTTTTTTATTTATTGATTTTTTTCGGGCTACTCTACCACTAAAGTCGTGGTTTCTTAGGATCCGGCGAATTGTTTCTCTACTGCCAGTTTTGTTCAAGTCGTTTTTAAGTTCTGCAGCCAATTTTGGAGCAGATAGCTTCGGGTTTTTCTATATTTTTCTCACTATTTACCCCTCATATACTTCATAAAAAATTTTTTTCAGGGCTTATCGACTATCTGTTTTCCTGCCTGAATCTAAAAATATTACTTTGCACTGTCGAATCATTTTGACAAACTATTTCAGGGATTTCTCGACGAGAATGGCCATTTTTATAATGGCGAATAACAAACTCTCTTTGTTCAATTATAATGCGTCTTCCCATTATTTAAAAATGTGTCTTCGAACCAACTAGCTGCAAAAATCACACTAAAAATTTATCTAAACAATTGAAAACATTACTACAAATAAGAGTTATTAGAAATTAACCGTTACATTTTAACTGATGTCAATTAAACAGGTCTTAAAATAAGGTGGTTGAAATAAGCTGTGACTACAAAAATATAAACGTTTTTTATTTTTAGTTTT